>CM077110.1:3597949-3631763 GCA_039619505.1 Cimex hemipterus | reverse complement strand
TATTTCCAAGTAGCGGAATGCTACAGAGGTAAACAAACAATATCATTTGGAAGAGGATTAATAAGTGTTGACATTCATACAAATGAGTAATCCTGTAAACGTAAACAGAATATTTTATATAGATTTTTTTTAATGAAAACTTAAAATCCTGCATTATTTTCCGGACAACCCAATAAATGAAACTTTTTTCAATCAAATGAAACCTTTTCTTCAATCCAATCAAACCTTTTTTCAAGTGAATGAAACCTTTTTTCAATGAAATGAAACCTTTTTCAATGAAATGAAACCTTTTTTCAATGAAATGAACCTTTTCTTCAATCAAATGAAACCTTTTTTCAAGCAAATGAAACTTTTTACCAATCAAATAAAACTTTTCTTCAATCAAATGAAACCTTTTTTCAATCGAATGAAACCATTTTGAAATCAAATGAAACCTTTTTTCAAGCGAAAGAAACCTTTTTTTTTAATTAAATGGAACCATTTTTCAATGAAACCTAATGATAATAATTACAATTAATTACAGTTTTGAGTTGAGACGAAAAAAAATTAATGGCACGAGCGGGATTCAAACCCACGACAGAAGTTGATGTACGAGTGGATCGAGGTCACGATAGCACAGGTGGTAGAGCCGCGGCGTATCTAGCCGAAGGCCTTGGGTTCGAATCCCTCTCGTGCCATTAACTTTTTTTCGTCTCGACTAAAAACCGTAATTAGTCGTCATATGTTAATTGGTTGAGTGACCACGAAAATAGTAAATTAATTGATAATAATTACATAGAGGGATACATAAATGACATTATATTACTAACAATAATAAGAAACGATCTTGTATGTAAGTCTTACGATTCAATTATCGTAATAATTATTGTTAGGTTTTAGGTTTCATTTACTTGAAAAAGTTTCATTTGACTGAAAAATGCTATAAACTAACTTCAGCTTAACAGTATAAATTTGGCATAATTTAATGTTAATGTCTGAAGACAATAATGTTACGTTTATCGGCATGGGAAGGAGAGAAATCTTCTTCTGTGATTGTAAAGATGAAATTTTCAGAAGCGTTTTTTTAATAATTAAGGAAATGCGTTTGTCGATATAAAGTTTGTTTGTGATAGTTTGAAATTAATTTATACCAAGGAAGCACAACAGAAAAAAAAGATCTGAAAAGATTTTGATAATTTTTCTCAACGTGTGAATGTTAATTTCATCAGGACAGTAATTATATATGTAATTGTTTTTGTTTTTTTTCTCTCTTTCTCTCTCTTCAGAGCATGATCAGCACGAAGGCCCTCCTGATGCACACTCTGAGGACGCGCCTCACGAGCGTACTTAACATGGAAGTGCGCATGTTGGAGCAACACTGGACCAGCGACGATTGCCAATTGCGCATCAAAGAACTTCAAGATAATCCGATCTTCTGATAACAACTGTAAACTTGTCCGTTGCAAGTTGTTACTTTTTTCATGGGAACAAAAAATATTTGCAAGAAATGGAATTATTTTATTATACTTTTCTTTTTTTTTAAGTTTTTTAGTTTGTAATATCACTTTTGTTTGTCTTTGTGAGTAATTTTTATCTCCTAATATGATTATTGATAAATAATTCCAATTTTAAGGGTTTTTTTTTGCAATTGTTGGTAAGTTTTTATGAAATAATTATATTTAAACTGTTAGGTATTTTTATAAATAAGGGTCTCATTACTTTATTTTGTTAAGAAAAGAAGATTTTTTTAAATGCAAAGCGTATAAATTTCTGTTTTATGTAAATTGTTCTAAGAATGGATTTTAATTTTAATTTAAAATAGTTAATTTTTTTTCCACTGCTTTAAATTTATAACAGAGCTTGTTCGTTACCAAAAATTAAATTAAGAATATATTTTCGGGCAATCAAGAGGATTGTATTTTAGAACGTTTCTGTTAACGTGTTTTTTTTTTTTTAATTTTTTTTTTAACACTTAGATGGCAATAATTACGATTAATTTTTATAGGCGAAAACAAAAGGTCGAGTTGTAAAAATTATGAGACAATTTATACAAAGTCTATCCGTCGGACAATATATTGCAATAATGAAAGGTAAATAAAAAGAAGAAGAAGAAAAAAAGAAAAAAGAAAAGAAAAGAAAGAAACATCGGTCAAGGCACATTCCATTCACAATTGTTCAGGGTGATTTGTTATTTTCGAACCGTCTCACTATATTGGTGTACATTATTAAATCGTTAGATTTTTTTTTTTTTTTTTTTTTTTTTTTTTTTGTTACTCGAGTACAATATGAAAACCGTTGCAGTGAAAAAAAAAAAAAAAAAAAAAAAAAAAAAACGAAGTCCAAATTTTACAGCGCTTTCCCGGCGAAGGTGTAGTTTCAAATTTCGGACTTAAAAAAAAAAACAAAAAAAAAAACAGTCTCTGTCAGCTTTTCAGAGATATTGGAGGTGTGCAATTATCATTGATTTTTCTTTTTGATTTTGTGGAAGAGTTTATATATTAAAATGTAAAACTTGTATTTTTAGATAGATTTATTTTTAACTTTAAATGTAATAACCGTTTAAATAAACAAAGTTATGATTAATAAAAATAGTTAAATAATATAAAATTATAGTTTGTTATAAATATATTTTATAGAGAATTTTAAAAATGAGTTACTTAGACTATATATTATTATCAGGTTATGTATTATCTTTTTCTCAACGTTATGTACAGTTTTTTTTGTTTTTTTAGTTCACCCTCTCCCCACCTTTTGGTTAGACATTCTACTCCATTTAAACAAAAAATATATATTGTTAATATGTTTCAATATATTGTTTTTATTATTTTGTATGTAAATATGAAAAAAAATATCCTTATTTTGAATTAAAAAAAATTGAATTTACTTTTTGTTTTTATGTATTTAAATACATAGATACACTGATTTATATACATTGTTACTTTTTGTCAAACAGTGTTGGGCAAAAATTAGTCATGTCTAATGATTAATGATTCATCACTCAGAACGTCAGTCATGATCGGTAGTAAGTGACTAATTTAGTCATTAGTCACGATATGTGATTGCTGGCTAAATTAGTCATGACTAGTAATTAAATACGAGGCATGAATAATTTAGTCATAATATAGTTAGTCATGACTAACATTAAATACGAGGCATGACTAATTTAGTCATAATATAGTTAGTCATGACTAACATTAAATACGAGACAATGGCTAATTTAGTCATAATATAGTTAGTCATGACTAACATTAAATACGAGGCATGACCAATTTAGTCATAATATAGTTAGCCATGACTAACATTAAATATGAGGCATGACTAATTTAGTCATAGTATAGTTAGTCATGACTAACATTAAATACGAGGCATGACCAATTTAGTCATAATATAGTTAGTCATGACTAACATTAAATACGAGGCATGACCAATTTAGTCATAATATAGTTAGCCATGACTAACATTAAATATGAGGCATGACTAATTTAGTCATAATATAGTTAGTCATGACTAACATTAAATACGAGGGATGACTAATTTAGTCATAGTATAGTTAGTCATGACTAACATTAAATATGAGGCAATGACTAATTTAGTCATAGTATAGTTAGTCATGACTAACATTAAATACGAGGCATGACTAATTTAGTCATAATATAGTTAGTCATGACTAAATTTCGATAAATCATATTCGAATGGGTGCACAAAAGATGAAAAATACACAATTTCATCACATTTAAAAAAATTCTAACGTTTTCGTTTGGGATAACATTTTTTGAGGTTGGCCTTAAGCACGACACTCATCTCAAAATTTTTACCCTGAGTCTATTGGATTTTGGTAGGTGGTCATTTTAGCCAGAGTTGAACAAAATCTAACTAATTCAATCATGATTAAGATTTTTGATTGAAGTTTAATCACGATTGAATAAGTCATGAATAAATTAATCATTGTATGATTTAGTCATACCTCGTGATTCATTTAATCATGACTGATTCAATCATGATTAAACTTCAATCAAAAATTTTAATCATGATTGAATTTATGTAGTTAGATTTTGCCCAACTCTGTCTTAACCCGTTTACTGTCGACATTGCCGAAACGAAACACCAATTTTTAATTTTTCATTAGTTCATTCTTAGTAGCGTTATTAATTCAGCCAGACTTTTTTTTTTTTTTAAGTTTTAAATTGATTTACGTTCGCTTCAATTTCACCTGTATTTTGACATATTTCTGTATAGGCTTTTTTTTTATAAAAAATAATTCGTTTATTTACATTTTGCATATGTTTATTTAAATTAACGATTTTTTTTTTGTAAAGTAAATTTTGATTTCTATCAAAATCTATATGTTACCTAATCAATATGTTATATTAATCCTTGTATTTTTGCGATGTTGTCCATTAGAGGTTACTTTGTTTTGTGCCTGTGCTAAATTATTCTCTTTATTCGGGTTTGGGACGCTGATGTTTTGGGCAATAGCGTTACAAACTTTGCCAGTAGATTCTACATTCAAAACGGAACCGAAAAATTCCCTAATTAACTACCGTCCGAATCTCGGCCATTTCGGAGCTATTCCACTTTTTATGATTTTTTTAAGATTTGACGACCTTGCATCAAATAAACAATGACAACTACAAAACAAAAAGGTCTTGTACAAATACGTTCATACAATTGAAAACTGCGTTAAATTTCCAATAAGATGCTATCGATACTAAACTTGTAAACTTTCGTTAAACAAGCATTTTGGTAATGAAAACTTAAAAAAAAAAAAAATTGATCAAACCTAGAGACCAGAACAGAAAATGTGCATTTAATATCCTTTTTAGTGGAAAAATTTCTTTTTTTTTAATTACTTTTTTTCAATGAAGAAATTGATGGAGGAAAGGAAAAAACTGTGGCTAAAAAAAAATATTTTTAAATTGGGGTTCGAAACTGAAATAACGTGTTCACTTATATACCAACATGCCTGCAACTTTGATTAAAGAATTATTGTATTATTCTTCTGCAGAGAAAAAAAAAAGTTTTAATATTTAAAACGTTTAATAAATTCATTTAAAGTTTCCTTGAGTTTTTTCCCCAGTGTCAGCCATGGTTTTTTTTCTCCTTTCCTCCATCAATTTCTTCATCGTTGGAAAAAGTGATTGAAAAAAACAATTGCACCATTAAAAAAGTATATTAAATGGAATGCGTTGTCTGAAAGTTTCTGGTCTCAAGGTTTGGAAATAGTAGATTAGAATCACCATAGTAAGTTTTTCAACTTTGAAAAAAACAAATTTTTTTTAAGGTCTCGCTACTAAAACATGTATTTCACGAAGGTTTACCAGTTTAGTGTTGATCTCAACTTTAAATTTAACTTAGTTTTTCATGGGATCAACAGATATGCCCCAAAGCTTTTAGTTTTGGTGTCGTCATTGTTTATATTGAAGGAAGGTCGTGAAATCTTGAAAAATCGGGAAAAAAACTAAAAAACTTCGAAACTGTCGAGATTCGGACCATAATTAATGAGGACTTTTCGTGAAATAAGCATTTTAGTAGTGAAAACTTTGAAAAAAAAAAAAATTTTTGATCAAACCTATAGAGCAGGAAATTTCAGAAAATGTACTCCATTTAATATCCTTTTTAGTGGTGTAATTTCTTTTTCTTTTTCTTTTTTTATTACTTTTTTTAAAGATGAAGAAATTGATGGAGGAAAGGAAAAAAACATGACATATTGATAAAGTGTAAAATTAAAATTTGAAAAAAAAATCGGAAATTTTGAATGAGTTTATTAAATTTTTTTTTTAAATTTGGGTTTAGAAACCGAAACAGTGCAAGTGTTTACTTATTTTTGAACACAAATGCAACTTTGATTAAAGGATTATTGTATTATTATCCCCAGGATAAAAGAGTTTTAAAATTCAAAATGTTTTTAGTTCATTCATTCAAAATTTTATTATTATTATTAATCTTTCCAAGTTACCAATCCTTCAACCATGGTTTTTTTCCCCCTTTCCTCCATCAATTTCTTCATCTTTGACAAAAGTCGAAACCTTTCTGTTCTTTTGAGTTAATAATCGTTGATTATTCGAACAAAGGTCGTGAAATCTTGAAAAATCAGAAAAACTGAAATAACTTCGAAACTGTCGAGATTCGGACCATAATTAATGAGGACTTTTTGTGAAATAAGGATTTTAGTAGTGAAAACTTTGGAAAAAAAAATTTTTTTTTGATCAAACCTAGAAAGCAGGAAATTTCAGAAAATGTACCCCATTTAATATCCTTTTTAGTGGTGTAATTTTTTTTTTTTTTAATTACTTTTTTCAAGGATGATGAAATTGATGGAGGAAAGGAAAAAAACATGACAGATTGATAAAGTGTAAAATTAAAACTAAAAAAAAAAATCGGAAATTTTGAATGAGTTTATTAATTTTTTTTTTTAAATTTGGGTTTAGAAACCGAAACAGTGCAAGTGTTTACTTATTTTTGAACACAAATCCAACTTTGATTCAAGGATTATTGCATTATTATCCCCAGGATAAAAGAGTTTTAAAGTTCAAAATGTTTTTAGTTCATTCATTCAAAATTTTATTATTATTATTAATCTTTCCAAGTTACCAATCCTTCAACCATGGTTTTTTCCCCCTTCCCTCCATCAATTTCTTCATCTTTGACAAAAGTCGAAACCTTTCTGTTCTTTCGAGTTATCGTTGTTTATTCGAACAAAGGTCGTGAAATCTTGAAAAATCGGGGAAAAAACGAAATAACTTCGCAACCGTCGAAATTCGGACCGTAGTTAATTTGGACTTTTTGGGTCAGTTTTGAATGAAGGATCTATGGGCAAAGTTTGTAACCCGAGTAGTTGACTAGTCTATATTTACTGAAATAGCCTATTTTTTCACTTTTTATAAATGAGATTTTTTTTTTAAAGCTGGGAATTGTTGATTAATAACAAACACTGTGGCTGCAATGGTATGTTAAAAAAAAATGCATGATAGAGTGATAAAAATATCGCCACAGTTGCAACCAATCATAAATTTATCTACCCTATTCGAAAAGAAAAAGATTTAACTTTTTAAGTTGATCGATTATTTACTTTGAATTACCACGATAAAACCTTGGGAAGCGTTTACACCCTCAAGAATGGTCAATTACAGGACGAAAATCTGAAAGAAAAAAAAAAAAGTTGGTGGCCACTGTTTGCAGTTTCTTGTCTAGTAAAAGACTGGAAAATTTTGAAAGCAGAATACAAACGTTGGCGCTAGATATAAAACATTGCAAAGCGCCTTACGCGAACCGAGGAGGACCGAATCGGCCAAGGGGTTAGGGCGTCCGGACTCGTATTTGCCACATTGGAAGTTCTGCTGAATGAATTCTGGCCCAGCTTCGTGGCGCCCTCACCATTCGTTGACAAATTTTCAATTTGAAAATGGAACAAGAGAAAAATATCCCAAGGAAAATATAGGAAACATTCTGTTCCACTGACGTCCATGGTAGTTCTCAAACCCTTTACGGCCGAAGTGCATTTCCACAACAATCAAAGTTGACGCTTATGTCAAAATTTTGTTTAATGCTTACCATGACCTATTATTTATTAAAGCTCCCATTTAAGAGAGAAAAAAAATGGTTCACTTTTTTCATTCATAGTAATGACATTTGAATGTGTTCATCAATCATTAATTGGACTCAGGTATTACAAATGGTATATCAAGGAGGCATAACGAAATTTTTTTTTTTTAATTTTATAAATATAATTTATTTTAAAATGAAGCTTTTTTTGTACTTTCTCTTCTGCGAATACAAAAAAAAAATTAAAATTAATTTTACATTTAACTTATTAAATTTAAAGTGAGTGATAGTAAAAAATACAAAAATAGTTGTTAAAGCTTGATATTTACCTATACATAATATAAATTAAGACGTCTTATTTTTAGGCATTTAGTTGAAAATAAAAATAAGAAATATTTACATTTATAAAATACAAAGGAGATAAGTCTTTACAAAAGATTTTTGGATCAAGTCTTCGATTGGTTAAAAAATAAGACGAGACAGGAAGACTCCGTTGGAAGGCAAAGTTTTCAAATGTTGATTTTTATCGTCCCGTGGATCTGCAGATAGGAGAGGACGATGTACGTCACCCAAAGCGAAATGAGTAGTCCGGCAGACGCGTACCTGCCGACAGCAGGGCCGCCGATTTCTGCCTTCCCGAAGAAGGAAAGGTTTCGCCTTGCGAGCAAAAGCACAAAAGCTATAATCGCGCAAATAGAATAAAGAAGAACGCTGAACCCGAGACCTCCGGCGGGTACAATAAACTGCGTGCCCTGAGGAATAAAACCAAAAAAAAAAATCAATAACCATGTTTCCAAACAATTTTAGTTTTGTAAAAAAAAAAATTTTTTTAGAATTATAGTTTTTTTATATTGTTGAACCTTGATCACATGATAAGCGGAAGCGACAAGCCATGGCATTCCGACCCCCATAAGGACATTGACGGCAATACTTCCTGTGATGTGGATTATACAGCCATCGGCGTACTTCTCCATTCTGGTCACGGCCCTCGCACCCAGCAAGTCCGGCAATGAAGTCCCCAAAGCGACAAGGGTAATGGCTACAAAATAGCATCACTACAATGAATCTGCTCGACTAACCTTAGCAGTGTGGTAAATAGTGGCCATCATCCACGGAAGTCCTAGACCTAGGAAAATGTTAACAGAATTGCTTCCGTTGATATTCCCTACGCCGTCATCGGCATATTTGCTATTCTTTACAGCAGCTCTAGACGCAAATGTATCGGGGAGTGAAGTTCCGAGAGCGACAAAAGTAATTGCTGCAAACAAACACTCGTCTCACTTTTCTGTGTTACAAAGCCTAATTTTCTTTTCATTCGTGTTATCACAAAATCTACCATGCATTTTAACTACTGCACAACACTAAAAATTATGTTTAATTAAATATTAGTTTATTATTACAAGTTATTTGTGAACTAACTTTATGTTATTGTTATGATGTATTAGTATGGTTAGGTTATGTTCAATGGCACATAGGTTAAACTAAAATCCGTGTTCGTTTAAAAATAAATGTTAAACAATCGTTACCAAACTGTACTCGAATCAATTTTCAAAGAAAACTGTCTACCAACAACCTTGTCATGGTTTGCACATTCTTGTCGGTATTGTCTGCCAGAGTCAGTACTTCACTATCCTCAGTGGGCGGTCAATATTTTATTGCGCCGTTTGTGTCTTTAGTTGTTTTGTGTCTGTTACAAACCGACCACCAAAGATAGTGGAATCTGACCAAAAAAAAATCTGCGTATACGGATTAGAACGATCGGGTTAGAACTAGATGAAAATTACTGTAAAGCGAGTACAACTTCACAAAGACAAACATGCAACATCGCATGATAAGTTTGTAATGTAGGTGAATTATCCGGTTAACAAGTGATGTAAAAATATCGGCTGATTAAGTTTTTTTTTTTTTTCAAGACGAGAAAACAAATACAGAGGGACAGGTTGTATTCATTTCAGACAGGTTAGATTATCAGATAAAATCAGATAAAAAGTGGTAAAGTAATTTCAGGATTTAATTAGGATTTATGTCATCTCAATCATAGATCATATTACGATGGACGTATAAGAGGGTCTTTTATGATTTTTGTTTGATTTGGTTGAAATAGATGTTTTAGTGCTGTAATAGTCGGGGTGTACTGCAAGGGTACATTTTAGGAGCTATTGTTTTCCCTGTACTCTGCCTAAAGCCACACCGGTTTCTATGGTCACACATTGTACATCCCAAAATGCTTCCTGCGGGCAAGTGTAGCACCGCAGTTTGCCAGTAGATGTGTTGGTGTCTCCTCTGTCTCTTTGCATAACCTGCATGTGCCGTCTTGGATCATTACAATCTTCTTTAAGCGTCCATTTAGCTCTCCTGTTAAGAATCCAATAGGGATTCAACCAGATTATTCCTCCTTCCTTTGACGCTTTCTGCAAATTGTTTTCTTCCGAAATTTAGGAAATTCTTGGATTGTCTACGTCCAATGAGTGAATTCCAAAGTTCATTTTCTTTGTGACCTTCCGTCTGAGATACTCGTCAATAGTATGGGTTCCTATGCCACAGAAGGGTTCGGGTCCTGTCAGTGGTGTAGCAGTCCCTTAACTTGCAAGGGTGTCCGCTTCTCTTTGCCTTCTACGTGTCCTGTGACCCAGCAGAGGATGACATTGTTCTACTGACCTAATTTGTTTAATTTGGTTTTGCAGTACCATCCTTGAACTGATGATATTTGAGCTTAGTGCTGTGATGGCTGCTTGGCTATCTGACAAGATAGCTACGGTCTTGTTTTTGTACCCTTCACTCAGGTTAAGTCGGGTACATCCTTCCACTGCCTAAATCTCAGCTTGGAAGATGTACTTTCCCATGGCTTCTGAGTATTTGGTTCCAGGACCCCTGTACCTTCTTGTGTCCTAGATCCATCTGTGTACCAAAGGATGGTGCCATCCTTAAAAGAGCAGTTTCCTTCTCATTCCCATTCTTTGTTTAGTGCCAAGATTTATTTGGGAGTTTTGGTAAAATTCAAACATCCTGTTCATGTCATCTGCCATGAGGATCAGATGGCCTTTCCGTAGATAGTATATTGCTGTCTCTATTTTAGTTGTATTCCTGTTTGAGGTTTCTCTTTGGTAATAGTAATGATGGTTTCCTGCGATGTCCTTATTAGACACGTGTTAACATCTACTAACAAGTTTGTGTTTCCCTTGATACATCCTTTGATTTTTTTTCTCACAATATTGGTTAGGAGATTCTTGGATTGTCTAGGTCCAGTGAGTCAATTCCATAGTTGCTTGATTTTCTTCTTGTCCTGTCTGAGATACTCGTTGATGTTGTGGGTTCCTATGCCACAGAAGGGTTCAGGTCCTGTCAGTGGTGTAGCAGATCCTTGCCTTGCACGGGTGTCCGCTTTCTAGTTGCCTTCTGCTCCCATGTGTCCTGGGACCCAGCAGAGGCTGACTTAGCTCTTCATGTTTAACTTAGTTTTACAGTCCAACACTATTTTTAATGAGATTTGAGCTTACTGCTTTGATGGCTGCTTAGACCCAATACTGTTCCCATGCTAACTGTGGGACACGTGCTCATTGTACCCGATAGGCAGATGCGCGCAAGTCTATGTATTTTTGCGAGTTTTTTTCTTTTAGTTTCTTTTTGCCAGTATGGGTCTTACTATCATGGTGTACATTCATAGCATGGTTTCCGGCCTACGTTTGCAGTCCCTTCCTGCTATTCTTCTGCACACCATCAAAGCTCACGTCGCCTTGGGTGATGGTAGAGCCAAGAGGTACATAGTGCTGTGTAACAACTAGCCTTGTAAAAACTTTCACGTTTGTTTTAAAAAGTTCGGTACAATGTGACATACGACTTCAGAATTTTTTTTTTTTTTTTTTTGAGACGTTGGGGACTCAGCCGAGTTTTGGCTTCTCAGGGGAACGGTGTCGCAATGTGAAGCTGGCTTAGATTCTGGTATTCAAGAGAGCTGTGACTCGCTCCCCTAAGCCGTAATCAGTACACAGCAACTTCGCAGAATCTGTCGTAGAAGAATACCGTCTGTTATTTTGTTTGCTTTTGTAAGCAGTGTCGATGTTAAAAAAAAAAAAAAAAAAAAAAATGTAAATGAGCACAGAGAAAATAACCCTAATTTGTTCAGTTTTGAGTTACGTTTCTTTTTAATTTAATTAGATTAATTTTATGGACGCGGTATAAAAGGCTCTACAGCCATTGCATTTTCACCGATAACAATTTGAATTTTTGAACATGGAAAAATTATAAAAAATGTAAAAGCGAATTTATAAAATCATGCCTGATACAGATCTCAATGCCAGAAAAGATATACTAAGCGCTACAACTTAACTAGCGAAAGTGAGAAAAATGATTGCTCATCTTGAATTATATAAAATATCAATTTCATACACATTCATATTGGACACCACACTGCTATATATAAAAAAAATTTTTTTTGTATAATTATTTTTTTGTCTGTTACCTGTCATGGTGTCCTCTAGTCCGACAAGGCAACCGAATATCGTGGCGAGATCGCCAATCATGGCGGTCATCATGCCGATGCAAGCGAGCGAAACTAAGAAACACAGCCAGCCTCCTAGAATCCCTGGCGGAGGGATCAAGGCGAATAGTACCTGGAAATATTTTTTTCCCCTCCGCGTTAACCAACGAATTTTTCTATTTATCGATTATAATCACCTTCCAGAAGAACGAAGCGAAATGAAGAACGTAATCGGACGTCGTTGCGTTTTCAATGTCACCGCCTTTGACGAGCATAGCGTCTTTGAGCTGCTGGCCCCAAGTATCTCTGTGCACGCGAAACGCATCGATGTTTGTGTTTGTCATTATCATAAGTCTATCCATCATATTATGAAAATCTAAAAAAAAAAAAAAAAAAAAAAAAAGAATCAATAAAATAAAATTTTGAGGTTATTTTTTTAATTTTTTAAATTTGCAATTACCGTCATCGTTTGTTATCGTTACAGCGCATCTGTTTATGTTTCCAATCTTTGCGCCGTCAGTCGGTGCAAATAGTTCAATCTCAAAATGCTCATCCTTTTCTGCTTCGAGATCGTTAACAATCGGGATTTGCAGAGACCTCATAACCTATCACGCTTTTAATAGAATTTGCTTCTCGTTGATGTTAAAAAAAAAAAAAAAAAAAAAAAAAATACCTCTCCATGCTTGAAAGTTAATGTTCCAGTGCCACCTTTGAAATCTCGGCCCGATATCGCAGATTTATCTATAGTCCTCCATTGCACCGACACTTCTCCGTCTGAGCCTTTTGTTCTGAAAATATCGACTGTGACTACTCCTGCGCTTTCTTTGACAATAGTACCGCGCTTTTCAAAAGATAATATCCCAGGTTCTGAAATATAGTTTAAAAAATTGTTATACTATTAAAAAAAAAAAATATGTTGAACAAACCATCATCGTCGAGTATAGTGACTTCCATGATCGCCATCCGTCCAAGTTCGACGTTCTTATCCTCGTTTCTGACGAGGCTTAATCTCAAGAAGAATTCCTCATTCGGCTCCCACTTGTTATCGTTGACAATTTCAACGATGACCTGTTTTTCTTTCTGTCCTGGTTCGAAAGTAATGATTTCATTTATCGGGACATAGTCTTCGATTTTTCTGGCAGTTCCATCGATAGTTTGTACTCTTTAAAAAAAAAAAAAAAAAAAATGCAGCATGTAGTTAAAAAAAAAAACCTAACCTAATAATACATTTTTTTTTTTAATTACCTGACACGGACTTGTTCATTAAGGTTTCCATGCCTCCAGACTGTGATTCCGAATTTTCCGATATTCTCTTTCACCGCGACTGTTGCAGCATGAAACTCGATGACGGCATTGTTGACCATGTCTGGCGCCGGTGGGACATCTCCCAGATCAGGCGCTTGGGGATGTTCGTTGATCGTGTCGTAGACCTGCTTGAGCTTTGAGCTAAGAACGGGCCGAAGCCTCCTTCCGCCGGACATAGTTCTAACGGCGCCTATCCTGTACCACATGGTCGAATGCTGCTGATTGTCCACTAACCTGTACAATTTTCGGGTCAAATTTCAATCTTTGCCTGAAGGGATGAGGTCAAATTAGAATTACTTTGCCGCTGCAAGTACTGCAGCATCTTCATCGGTCAATCCTTCGTATTTCTTAATTTCTCTTATAAACCGGACAAGGTTGTCTTTGTCAATTTTTCCTTCCCTGAAGAATAATTTTTCAGCAAGGACCTTTTCATCTTAACAAAAAAAAAAAAAAAAAAAATTAAACAGAATTGATTTAAAATTATTGGTAAGTTTATGCTTACTTTCGTCACCCCTTAAAGGTCCCAGTTCAAGCTGCTGTTTGTTTTTGCTTTGCCTGATTATCCCAAGACCGCACCATCCCTTGTCAGCGGAATATGCGAAAAGCGTGAGCAGGGGGAAAAAGACGAAGGTGAGCACGGCCTCCCATAATTCGACCCGATTTACCGATATGACCTGAAGTATGATGAACATCCATATGTAGGCGAAGAAGCTGAACAGCCCGGTCACAACGAACACCTTGAATCGGTTTATACGCCTCGTATCGTCGCCGTCAAGCGCAAGCATGCATATGCTCGTGATGATGAGCAGGTTGAAAGCCGCGGATCCTACTATGGTGCCGGGTCCAAGCTGTCCCGCTTCAAAGTTATGGCCAATGATTTCAATGATCGAAAGAAGAATCTCGGGCGCCGATGTGCCCAATGCCATTAACGTCAAATTGGCGACCGTGTCATTCCAAACTCTAACTTCGATGACTTCCGGCTCATCCTCCTTCAACCCAGCGACCACTCCACCAACAGAATTATAACTTCCGTTCTGTTAAGTTTAAAAATTAATTCATTAACGAGGAAGAAAAAAATAATGAAAATGTAATGCAATAGGTTAAGTGATAATTTTTATACTTTTCAAAATAAATATGTAAGTGTTGTAAAAAATGAGCAATAATAATTACCAATATTCTTTTTATTTTGGCAAATCCCTGTCGCATGTAACAAAACATGTTTAAATCTTATTTACATTGAATATTGCAAAGAATTCTTAGATCTATATTGATTATTTGCCAAATCTTTCAGCATAGTTGGGGGGGGGGCATTAACTCAAAAGTTAAAATATGGAAAATTATGTAGGATTCCAACTTTCGTAGAGGTAAAAAAAAATGCTGGGTTCACCAAGCTTTCAGCACCTTACAGTGGGTGCTTTATGAAGGCCCCGATTTTATTACAAAATTAAAATAAATACACAGCAAGAAACAATTAAAAATTAATGTTAAGCATAAAACTAAAAATTAATAAAATGCTGTGCATATTTTCTCAAGAATGAAGAAAAACTGATCCAACTTGGGCGTTTTGGGTTTAAGGTTATGAAGCCCTGGTGATGGCTGGCGATGAAAGCTCGGTGAACCCAGGAGAATTTTCTTTTTTTTCACCTATCTAATGACCTCTACGAAGATTGGAACCGTACATAAATTTTTCTGCACGTCGATCAACAAACATCGTATGCAAATTTGTTAACTAGAACCACAGTGGTCGGGTTATGTCGTCCGCCATGCTAGATGTTTTGAGTTCAATTTTAAAATATTTCCAATATTCTTTTTTTAATTCAGGATAATATTAAAAAGTATTATACAATGTACGATGTTTTCGAACCATCAATGAATACTTGGGCATTATGCTCTCTCGTACGACATGGATTTTTTTTTTAAATTTTCTTTGTTTTGTTATTTTTGTCGGACCATGGAAGCGTATGTTGTCACCGTTACCCCCAAGGGACCCACCTGAAATTGATGGACAATTATGGGAATGCCATTGACCCACTTAGAAGAGTAAGGCTTACCAGGGCCACAGTTCAATGGGCTGAAGGTCGTCGCTAGCCTATTTGATACTTTCAATCTTATTTTCAAACGGCCCATTGTCTTTACTCTCATTTATCACAAATGGATCACAAAAGCCAAAAAAAGCTATCTAAACAAAGATCGTGTCGCAAAACGTCGTCAAGCATTGTCTTATCTATTCGTTCAGAGACGACTTTCAATTATTAAAGAATTATTTTTATAAATACAAAAATTTGTTCAATTGATTTTGAAATTCATTCTATTATATAATAAAATAAGTACAAAATTTTTGTTATCAACGACAGATGCTGATCTAATCAACTTTAACCGGTTTACTCGGCCGATCTATCATCCTCGGTGGTTTCTTGGCCTAATGCCATATCATTTTGTGAAATTTGTGAAACCGAATGACAGCGTGACGAAGATCAGTTCATCCACCCTCGAACCTACCGACACTTACGACTTGATTGTCACAGATATTTAAATATCAACACGAAAAATACAACTTTTTTTTTTAAATAAACAGTAATCAAATTTAATTAAACAAACGAAACGGTGTAAATTATTAACACAAACACGGTTAGGGATAACCTGTACAAATTTGAAGGTACTTTTTAGGTTAAAGTTTGTAGAAAGGACGATCTTGTCTTCTTAATCGAAAAGTTCTCTCCGGTTCTTTCTAGGGAGCAAGTAGGCCACTTTATTATGATGGTAGTTAGGTACGCAATTAGGTTATTTAACGTTTGAAAGGGTGTTGGAGAAATATCAACCGCTACATCATCAGTGAATGGTAAGTAAAAAGGAAAGATTTAAGAATGAGTGTGACTGTGTTAAAAATTAAGTAAAAAAATGCATGTTTTAGTTGGGGTTGTTTGTCAACAGACCCAGAGACCAATGTCACTGAACAGGTCTAATCTTGAATTCCAATATTAACCAAATCCATATATATAAATATGACAATTTTTTTATTATTATTATTTTTTATTACAGCTAACAAATATGTCTACCGATTCAACATCTTTATTATCAATCATCTTACCCTTTTCAGCTTTGAGGATGTTTTGCTTAAATATATTTTCCTCGTCTTGCTTGTAATCGTCTCGATCGAAGTCATAAAAATATCGGTGACAATAGCTACTCCAAGGAAGAAATACAGGAGGCCCAGGAAATAGAGGAACGCTCTGAAACTGTAGTTCCATTCCCGCTCGTCGAGCACAGGCAGCAGCAAAGCTGGTCTGCATATGTCCGGTGGTCCGTAAAGATACTGCGATTCTTCCTTCATCCCTGAAATCCAGAATGGATATTTTCGTCTTGAGCCTTTTTCTAATTATAAAATTTGAACTATATCAAAGAGAAACAACAGAATTAACTTAATTATGTTACTTAACAAACTTAATTGTATGTGAATGATTTAAGCATATAAAAGGTTGAAAAATTATGGGACCAAGGGGAAATAAATTTCATGAAAAAATTTTATTCAAACTCCAAATTAATTATAAAAGAAATTTTTTTTCCCCCGATTTCATATTTTTTATACCAAAGTAAATAATAAATCATAAGCAAAGTATGAATTAGGTGAAACTAGAAGGAAGTTACCCTTAGGTGAAAAACAGAGGCAAACAACAGAAAAACGCTGAATCGTTTTACCACACATTATACATCTTTCTTTTCATGTGATAAAGTAATATTAAATTGCTGAATTAATCAAGTTCAGCATTAATACATTGACAGGTTAAAATTATACAACTTTGCTGGGTTTTTAGGTGAGGAGAAAAGACATTATTGGTTGAACATTTAAAAATAAATTGAGAAAATCTGGTTATATAGAATTTCGAAATTTTACTACCATTGAAAATTTTTACCATTTGACAAAATAAGTTAGGTAGGGACCTCAAAAATAAAAGCCCAACAAAAAATCTATTCGTGGTGTTAATGCAGACAAACGTTTACAAAAAAATTGAGAAAATCTGTTTGTAGAATTTCAATGCAAGTGAGATTTTTTTACTACACCTTTCTGCCTTTGAATAATTGACATGAAACAGACAGAAAATTTTCAAAAGGTATTTTTTTTACCATTCGACAGAATAATCTGGATAGGGTCCTTAAAAAAAAAAAAAAAAAAAAAAAATTTATTCGTGGTGTTAATGCAGAAAAACGTTTACAAAGAAAATTGAGAAAATCTGTTTGTAGAATTGTAGAATTTCAATACAAATGAGATTTGTTGATTTTTTTTTCTGTGCATTTCTACATTTGAATAATCGAGATGAAACGGAGAGAAAATTTTCAAGAGGGATTTTTTACGATTTGACAGAATAACCTGGATCTGCTCCACAAAAATAAAAAACCCTACAAAAAAATCTATTCATGGTCTTAATGCTGAAAAGTTTACAAAAAAAAAAGAAAGAAAAAAAGAGAGAGAGAGAGAGAGAGAGAGAGAGAGAGAGAGAGAGAGAGAGAAAATCTGTTTGTGGAATTTCAATGCAAGGGAGATTGTTGAAAATTTTTGCCATTTGACAGAATAACCTGGATAGGGTCCTCAAAACTAAAAAACCTGACAAAAATCTATTCAAGGTGTTAATGCAGAAAAAAGTTTACAAAAAAATCGAGAAAATCTGTCTGTAGAATTTCAATGCAAGTGAGATTTGTTGAATTTTTATTATGCATTTTTACATTTGAATAATTGAGATGAAACAGACAGAAAATTTTCAAAAGGGATTTTTTACCATTCGACAGAATAACCTGGATAGTGTCCTCAAAAATAAAAGCGCAACAAAAAATCTATTCAAGGTATTAATGCAGAAAAACGTTTACAAAAAAAAAAAAAAAAAAAAAAAATTGAGAAAACCTATTTGAAAGAAAATGTTAAAAAGAGATTTTTTTACCATTCGACAGAATAACCTGGATAGTGTCCTCAAAAATAAAAAATCTATTCAAGGTGTTAATGCAGAGAAACATAAACAAAAAAATGTGTAAATCTGTAGAAATTCAATACAAGTTAGATTAAAAAAAAAATTTTTTTACTATGCTTTTCTACATTTGAATGATTGCAATTAAACATTCAGAAAATTTTCAAAAGGGATTTTTTTTTACCATTCGACAGAATAACCTGGATATGGTCCTCAAAAATAAAAAACAACCTACAAAAAATCTATTCCAAGCGTTAATGAATGTTAAGAAAAATGTTTACAAAAAAATTGAGAAAATCTTTCTGTAGAATTTCACTGCAATTGAGATTTGTTGATTTTTTTTTACTATGCCTTTCTACATTTTAATAGTTGAGATAAAACAGACAGAAAATTTTAAAAAGGGATTTTTATCATTTGACAGAATAACCTGGATAGGGTCCTCAAAAATAAAAAATCTAATCAAGCTGTTAATGCAGAGAAACATAAACAAAAAAAATGTGTAAATCTGTAGAAATTCAATACAAGTTAGATTTTTTTTTTTTTTTTTTGTTCATGTGCCTTTCTACATTTGAATAATTGCAATTAAACAGACAGAAAATTTTCAAGAGGGATTTTTTACGATTTGACAGAATAACCTGGATAGGGTCCTCAAAAATAAAAATCCAACAAAAAAAATTTATTCATGCTGTTAATGCTGAAAAAGTTTACAAAAAAAAAAAAAATGAGAAAATCTGTTTGTAGAATTTCAATGCAAGGGAGATTGTTGAAAATTTACTACGATTGAAAATTTTTACCATTTGACAGAATAACCTGGATATGGTCCTCAAAAATGAAAGCGCAACAAAAAATCTATTCAAGGTATTAATGCAGAGAAACATCAACAAAAAAATTGTGCAATTCTGTAGAAATTCAATACAAGTTAGATTTATTGAATTTTAACTATGCATTTTTACATTTGAATAATTGAAATTAAACAGACAGAAAATGTTTAAAAGGGATTTTTTTTACCATTTAACAGAATAAGCTTGATAGGGTGTCCTCAAAAAAAAAAAAAAAAAAAAAAAAAAAAAAAAAAAAAAAAAAAAAAACTAATCAAGGTGTTAATGCGGAAAAACCGTTTACAAAGAAATTCAGAAAATCTGTTTGTTATTATAATTATTTCTGCTGCATTTATTTGTGTACAAGCAAATTTATACAAGAGTAAAACATTACTTAGGTTGCCAGGTGATTATAAACAGAATTTTAAAAAGTTTGAACTTTCGTAAAAATTTAGTGGAAAAATCACCAGAATAAAGCCGAAATGATTGAAAATATTCATAGAAGGATGTATTGATTGAATATTATTAAAGCTTTTTTTAGCCTTTGACTCAAGTTGGTGAGATTTTCTCCGTTTGTTTTTTACCAACACAAACAAGCCTAAGGTCGTCGGTTCGAATCCCGCTCGCGACCCTTGATTTTTCTTATCAACCAGGAACTTATATTAAAAGTATAATTAGTTAAAATATAAACAATCGTGGTTTCTCCTATTGTGGTCTGCAGGGTGATAAGCCTATTGTTTGATACGTTACCTCGGTCGCTTACTCTGAAGATGGAGTGCCGGAACGTCAATTAACAAAAATAATCGAGGATAGGCAGACCAGGATGTTAGATAACTAAAGAAATTCGGTGAAATGTTTGAAAATAGAAAAAAAAAACTCAGGCGCGATAAACAAAATATTGTAACTAAATATTTAAAATTTGTATCAATGCACAGAGACGTGAACGATTTAAGAACACGTCATCCCCTTGAAGTCGGAAATGGCCAGTTATTATTTATTATGTCCATTGCTCACGGTCGTAATCGACCGGTTCATCAAATTTTCACGAAATCGACTTATTTTTCTTATGTCCTCGTCGTTGAATTGGCAAGACTTCGGTGCGTGCACGTTTGATGTCAAAATTGCCGCTCCGATTCTTTCACCATTCCCGGCTATTTTAAGATCGGTTTAGTTGTTTGTCTTTTCTGAAGGTCTCGGCCCACGTGCAACGTGGGAACAAACGGAACTGGCCACGGGAAAAAAGGTTTTGACCCGTTGTGCTTGATTCCAATCTAAAAGCGTCTAATTACCCCCCCCCCCCCAATTTACCTTTTAGCTGAATGTAACTTGGCGGATTCGAATCAGTGCGACTTTTTTTAAAATGAAATTCCATTGAAAATTGAGTAGAATGCCGACCATTTGGTAGGATGACTTATCTCCTATCCTATTTTTTTTTTAAATGACCCTAGACAGAGTCCATTGTTCAAAGACGCCCGGCAAAGTGAATTATAAATAAGCCGCGACGTCCCCCGAGGAACGCACCGCGGAGCGACTAGCTGCCGGAATTTCCTGAAAGAACAAAGCGTCCAAAAGAAAAGGTTAAAATTGTAACAGAAAATACAGGAAGCAATGTAATAAAATTTGGCTCTTGCATATGTAGTCAGAATTCTGTAGATACCTTCCAGTACTTAAGAGAAAGCTCGAGCGAGTATTCATCCAAAGCTTGAAGCACATCTCCCTTCTGCAGTTCTAATATTTTGCAGCTCATCATCGTGCGGTTGAGGTCTTATAGTTCGTTGCAGGATTCACATTTTGGGGAAGACCTACACTCCACAGGTAGGCGCCACATATGCCGTGCCGAGCACGGACACGCGACATTTGGAGAAGAAAGCTTCTTTCAGACGGGGAGTCTAGTTGATTCAACCAGTTCAACAGACGGGTGTCAAGGAGTGTAACGTGGTAGCAAAATGTTTGGGATTCGCCCCAACCCCTTCACACGCAGTCAACTCGTCCGCCCAGGCAGGTGGCCAGGAGGCACATCCCCACTGCTCGGCATGCGTCCATCACAATTTCACACCAGTCGGCTAGTTGAACGAGTTCACCATGGAAAGCGTTGCAAGTTTCGAAGTGCACGTTCATTGAAAAGATATGGGACATGAGGTGTGAGGCGTATAGCGAGAAACTTAAAAGAAGGGAAGCTTGGACGAAAGTAGCACATCTTTGGGAGAAAGCGTCCCTTTCCCAATTTTATAACAACAGATGAACCCGCACTTTTCTTTACTGGGTTTCCTCCATTTTGTTTCTATCTTTGCAAAAGAGCAAGCACAAGGCGTGCTCCTGCTTCCTCGGGGTCCTCTGGGTACTGACTTCCCGTTGGGAAGAGAGGTTGATTCCACAAGTTGCCTGGTTTGAAACGAACAAATAAAGAGGGGAATAAGGAGATGTAAGATAAGCCGTTTACCAGTGTTTTCCAAGCCTTTTATTTGTAGTAGATGATGGGGTTGATGATGAACACACGTTGAACCGGCACACGGGCAATTACTGGGTATGGCTTCACTCGTGGTTTTTTTTTGTTTGAGTTAATCAAACGCGTTTCGGCATTACGGCATCTTCAGTGAAAAACTGTCTGTATTGTTTCTCTTTTGTATTGTTTTTGTAGTCGCAATGTCCAAGGGAAGTCTCTTAGTGAAGCGGACTTGGCCAGTTTATCTACCGTCCCATTATGCCGACCTGCATGACCTCTGACCCAACAAAAAGCTATTTCTTTATTCATCACATGCAATTTGTACAGTTTCCTAATTCTTACTATGTATACAGCTCTGTAGTCTAGTCTTCTTAGCATAAAAAATACATCGTTCGAAGAGAAGCCATTCAGAATCGTTTCCTATCACAATTTATCTCCCATACTTCCCATCTACTCTCCTCTATCATTCCAGTTTAAAATTCCAACTCTTGAATTCCTCAGACAACTTTCCGACATTTTACTCTTGTACGAACCTATTTAAAAAATAACCTCTCTGAAATGGGGCGTCGGTGGCTGCAAAAGTTTATGCGTTGACACGGCGCTCAACCCTGTAAGGTAAAGATCCCGAGTTCGAATCCGAATAATAAAAAAAAAGTCTAAATTAGAAAAATTATCTATAGGTCCCACAGAGGACGTAATGTAGTCAGTATCATCAGTACTGATTAAAACGATAATTTATCTGATAGAGAATCGGGAAATTAGAAAAATTTCGGAGAAGCAAGATTTCAAAAATTTTTTCCTGGGGTTCGAATGCAGGGCCGGTTGGATTCAATAACATAATCATTGTATAAAAAAAGTAAAATGTAAACTGCTAAGGGTTAAAAAATTTAAAAAAAGGTGGACAGATAAAATTTGTTTTGATTTTTTTTTTAAAGAATTTTTAATGAACATTTCAATTTCGTGTATTTCATCTTCTTGAGTTAAATATAGCTCAAAGATGCCTCGGCATACTTTCTACCAGTCTGGGAATGTCTCTTTGCTGGAGACCATTCTCCACGAAGAGTGCTTTCAAGATTGTGGATTGCATCATGGGGAAACCCGCTCTTATTCATCTTTTGAGGTTATCCTATAAATCTTCCAAGGGGTTCATGCCTGCAGAACGGGCTGGCCAGGCTGAGACCCTGATGTTATGCTGTTGGTACTTTTATACTATGCCAGGACATATACACAGTCATTATCGTGGTTTGCCGCTGATTTCATCGAGGTTAGGCAACGCATGGTGTTCCCAAATTTCATCCACATAGCCAGTAGCCGTCAAGGAACCTTCACTAACAACTGCTTGTGAATCTCCATTGACACTCTCGCCCACACCATCACTGAGCTACGTTGAAAAGGTCGGATGGAAAAAATTTCTTCGTACTTTTTCCGAACTCCACACTATTTCAAGCCCATCTTCAGGTGGTAGAGCGAATCTACACTCATATGTAAAAAAAACCAGACTGATCGTCCAATGACCAATGGCTGTGTTCTCGAGCAAATGGGAGCCGTGCAACTCCGTGTGTTCTGGTTAATTCATGCCCTCTTTCGAGATGAAAAGCCATCAGGTCATACTGATTTAATCTTCTTCCGGCAGTGCCTTCAGAAATTTGACACCTCCTGTGGTTCTGTTACCCTTGGGAGTCCAGACCCATGCCTTTTTATGTGTGGCTTTATATACAAAAGTAGCACCAGCATGGAAATGTCTCTTCGCTGAAGGTTATTCCTATCCTCACGAAGAGTGCTTTCAAGATCGTTGAGGGGATGGACGTGCTTTGTCTTTTCAGGATATCCTATAAATCTTCCAAGGGGTTCATGTCTGCAGAACGGGCTGGCCAGGATGAGACACTGATGTCATGCTGTTGAAAGTTCGTACTGTGCAGGGGCATATGGACAGGCGCTATCGCGCGTTAGAGTAGGATTGTCCCTGATTTCATCGAGGTTAGGCAATGCATGATGTTCCAAAATTTCATCCACATAGCTACTGGGCATCAAAGACCCTCCATTAACAACTCCTTGTGAGATACCTGCCCACACCATCACTGAGCTACGATGACCAGCTTAGCTCTGGGCAAAATTACAAGCTTGCTACTTTTCATTTCGCCTCCCCACACTCTTGCAATCCCATCTGGAGATCGAAGAGCAAATCTACACTCATCAGTCAAAATTATAGCAGATCAATCTTCCAAAGATCAATGGCTGTGTTCTCGAGCAAATGGGGGCAGTGTAACTCTGGGTTTTCTTGTCTATTCAGGTCCTCGTAAGGGGCGAAAAGCCAGTCCATACTGATTTACCCTTCTTCGAGCAGTGCCTTCAGAAATTTGGACACCTTGAACTTCCTGGAGCTGAAAAATCATCTGAACAGTAAGGTTCTCGAATTCTCGACTCCGAAAACGGTCATCCTGTTGTTCTGTTATCCTTGGGTGTACAGAACCGTGCCTTTTATGGTAGGACCCGGTTTCTCGAAAACGTCTAACGGCGTCTCGCATAGTTTCGTAGGGAACACCGATGGCCGTAGCCGCATACCTGACGGAACGTCCATCGTCAATAAGTGCAACACCTCGCACAACATCCTCATCACTAAGAGCCATTTTCAAGTTTAAAAATTGAAATTAAGAAAACAAAGATAAACAGTTTGTTGGTTCAGAATTCAAATTGAGGCCGAATAAAAATTTTAAATCCGTCAAAAGTAAACATTGAAAAATCCTTTAACCTTGTTTTGGGTGAAGGATTAAGAGTGTTTACCTCTAATTGATATTCCAAATTTAAAGCATAGCCTAAACATATGTTTATTGGTAAAATCGATAAGACAAATTAAGCGCGGGATTTTATTTTATCGAAAAAATGAAAAAAAAAATCAGTCAGGTGGAATTTTTTGCCTTTCTGTGTATAAAATCCTGCGATCCTATCGTTTGTCATGTTCGTTTGACTGTTAAGTACCAACGGAGTACCATAATAAACCCAAGCTCTGAACTAAGCCAATAGATCAAACGCAATGTAAATGTCGTTACGGACCTGACCTACCGCCAATTACAGCGAATGTAGAATAAATAAATGATATCGATTTCTTTTGATGTCGTCCTCAGCGTTGACCTGATAGACTTATCACGAACGCATTTGTTTTAAACATGCACATTAACGTCGTACGTAAGATTTCAATCGATCCATGCATCTTTAGCGGAAACTAATTATTCTTTTTTATCTAAGGTCTTGACATGAAAAATGTATTGTCACGAACGGGATTCAAACCGGTGACCTTCGGCTGTTTCAATAAGTGTAGTCTTTTTGTGACTTCAAGTTTAAAAATTTGTCGGTAAATAATTGTTTAAAAAAAGCCATTGCAGGTAGTTATGTCAATGTACGTACTATCACGATAGCTCAAGTGGTAGAGCAAGGGCGTATCAAGGTGAAGGTCGTGGGTTCGAATCCCGCCCGTGACAATAAATTTTTCATCTCACCTAAGAACCTTAATTCAATTGGATCGGTCGAGCGGATCACGAAACGTTGAATACTATGTATTCATCGGACCAGATTTTTCCGTCTTATGCATACAGCTGAAGTTTCTTAGGTCGCAGTTGTGTATCGTAGTGGGCGTTGAGAGTGAACGTATTTATTAGCGCGAATGTGTGATGCGAGAGGCCGATGACGGAATATTGAGCACCCCCATTAAATCTTCTCCAGCACGACAGCTCCGGTTTGTCTAACTTCACTCCCCCTTACACTCGCCATTCACTATTCGATTTTGGCATTTTTGGCAGTGTTTTTATGCTGGATTCTTCCTGTAACTTTTAACCCATGTTTGGCTCAAATCCAAGCAGTTTTTTGAAAAGATATCATAATCAGGAAAAATCTTTTTTTAAAAATAAAATACGATACTTTCAAACCTAATTTCTTTCGTTTAAAAGGTCAAATTAATTTTTTTTTAAATGACAAAATGAAACCGTAGGCGTTGGTTAATTTTTTTTTATCAAATAAGCCAAGATTTTTTGAAAATTAACTTAAGAAATTACGTTGAAAAAAGCAAAAGTTGTGCATATTATTAATAAATAGATTATGTTTACTGATCTGATTGACCAAATTACTTCTTTCAATTAATTAATCTAACGTATGCAAATTCTTGGTTGAAATGAAAAAGCCAGCGTGACGAGCGGGACTCGAACCCACGACCCCCGGCTAGCAACACGAAGTGAATTCGGGATAGCTCAAGTGGTCGGAGCGGCGGCGTGTTGAGTCGAGGGTCGTGGGTTCGAGTCCCGCTCGTCACCCTGTTTTTTTTTTTTCATTCCAACCAGGACCTTTCATTATTAATAAATATGGCGTGGTCATCAGACGCCTTTTTCCGTAAATCTCACATTGTTATCAAAAAGTCATAGTGAAGTTACACGGTAAATTCGAAATTAGTTAACTGAAAAAAAAAAAAAAAAAAAAAAATGTCAGAAAAATGGGCCCAATCTAACTTAATTTAGCGCCAGCCGTTAATAATAAATAAAAAGTTTCGACAAAGTCCAGTTGTAAGTGTGCCAGGTTCGAATGCAGGGCCGCTGGCTTCGAACCCGGGACCTTCACCTTACAGTGATAAACGCCGTGTCAACGCAGATCGTGATTTTTTATACTACTTTCTGCTGTGATCGTTTTTTAATTTGTTTATGTTTTGCGCTAAAAAAATTACATTGCAGACTATGTTTTTTTACTCCTTTCTGCCGTGAGGTTTTTTTTTATTCGGTTTTGTTTTATGCTAAAAAAAAAATTACATTGCAGATCGTGATTTTTTACTTCTTTCTGCCGAGAGGATATTTTTTTGTTCGTTTATGTTTTGTGCTAAAAAACTACATTGCAGACTATGTTTTTTTTACTCCTTTCTGCCGTGAGGGTTTTTTTATTCGGTTTTGTTTTGTGATAAAAAAAAAATTACATTGCAGATCATGATTTTTTACTCCTTTCTGCCGTGAGAATATTTTTTTTTGTTCGTTTATGTTTCATGCTAAAAAATTATATTGCAGACCACGATTTTTTTTTTCACGATTAGACATGTCCTTCTGGTGCTTTTCTCATTTCTGCCTCTCTAATCTTCTTATTCGATAACTTGATGTGATAAACTCTAAGTTGCCGATAATTTTTTTATATTGGTTAATCTTACTGACTAAAAACTTCCACATTGCAGACTATGAGGGAAAAACATTTCGGAAACTTATGAAAATTATGTATAACACCCTTGATCAACGCTTAATAACAATTTTTCCTGGATTGTATCTTGTCGTATGCAAAAATTCAAATCAACTAGCAGTCGTGTCGTCTTTGAAAGATAAATACCAGACATATCTTATCTTTCAGTTACCAGATTTATATATGATGTCATGCCAATTTAATTATTGTATAAAAATTCGTGCCAAGGCTAGACCGGGGGGGGGGGCGCTAAATTCCCACCGGGGAACTCGATGTGCAGACTCCAGGGTTTCGCGACCTTTCCAGCTTTAATTACATCCACAGAAATAGGGGAAAAATCTTTTTAACCTGAATCCTTTCGAAAACAAATTACTTTCGAGGCCGAAGACGGATGGTTTATTTTCTTTTAAATACCCCAGTGGAGAAACTGTGCAAAGAGATTCGTACTGCTATCAGGTAGACCCAACGAAGCATAAAGTCTGTCACGCAGAGAATACTTTCTGTTCATTGTAAAAACGACAAATATAAAAAAATAACAAATGTATTATTTTATTATTTGATTTAACAAATAAAATTCAGTACTAATAAAAACGTTAACATTCGCTTATAGTATTTCAAGGAAATCATTCTTATTACTCACAATTTCTCGGTTTTATTTTTCTCGTTATCAATTGAGCGTGTTAATTTTACTTCAAAGTATAAGAGTCAACGCTCAAAATTCAAAACTTGAACAACGTCACATACGGAAATCAGTGTTGCCAGCAGTGTTGCCCGAAATTTGTATGGAGGGAAAAAAATACAACAAATTCCCTAACCGAAAAGTTCATAAGTCTTTGCCGTAGAGTCTCTCTCTCTCTCTCACTTTTATTTTTCTCGTTATCATAGATCGTGTTAGTTTTACTTAAAAACACAAGCTTCAGCGCTCAAAATTCAAAGCTTGAACAACGTCACATACGAAAATCAGTGTTGCCAGCAGTGTTGCCCGAAATTTGCATGGAAGGAAAACAAATAGAACAAAATCCCTAACCAAGAAGTTCATAATTCTTTGCTGGAGTCTCTATCACCCTTTTCCTTCCTACTCTTGCTCTCGAGATAGCAAAAAGAACGAAACTGAACGAGATCTTCCTCCGCAAGTTTTTATTTATAAAGAATGACCGTGCTTTTCGCCTTGACATTTGACGAATAAAACGGCTAAAGAACGTGAATATTTTCGACGTACTTGTTCAAAAGTGGTTGGATGCAAGACCGACCGGCTATTTCCGACTGCGGTCAGTGTAAACTATGACTCCCGGCATTCTTGCCTCAGCTGGCACGCTTTTAAGTCTGAGGGTCATCACAATCTAAGAGAAAGTCCCTCCTTTCTTTAGCCTAGATCCAAACACTTCGGTTTTCCTTTTGCTTTTACGCGGTAAACAAATATAGATTTTCTTTAATATAGAGGATGACGTGTGCATAAAGGTCACCTTTCCCTGGGCGATGGCTATCGTGATTTTAAATTTTATAAACTCCAGCTAATCGCAATTTTTCCGGGTCTTGCACGCGAGAAACTCCACTTCTTGACCTTCAAAGTTCAATTTCGCTCAAATTCCTTTCCACTCGGAATTTTCTACGGGCTTAATTTAAGAAAAAATTCGGTCGAGGTGAATCATTATTTATCTTCATGCTATCTTCAGCATTCTTCGAGTATATACTTAATAGTTTGAGGCTGCATTTGGTTCACTTATGAACAAATTATTTAACGATTACATTTTTCGACCAGGGTCTGAACTAGTCCTTGAACCGATAGCCTCAATGTGTCAAAATATACACTGCTCCACAAATAAATAAAAAAAGGGAGGGGGCGCACTTTGAAATTTTGATATGTTTATGTACTTGCTTTTTTAGTAGTTTCAGTAAAATTTCTCAAAAACAAAAAATAATTAAAAAAGAAAACATGAACTAAAACATAAATAGGCACTATAAACTTCTCAGGGTGCTCATAATCTTTTTATTAACTTTTAACCATGTTTTTTTGCGAGGTCATATCAGCCGTCACGGTGCTGGTGTTTTTGAAAAGAAAGTCCATTTGTAAGTATGTCGAGTTTGAATGCAGGCCCGCTGGATTCGAACCCGAGACCTTTACCTTACAGTGATGAGCGCCGTGTCAACGCCTAAACCGTTGCTGCCACCGAACTCCAATTTTAACCACTTGTTGAGGTTGTTGAGGAGGGAATGTCGTCCCAAATTTAAACTAACGTAACTTTAGCTCAGCTAGGAAGGTTATTTTTTCGTTTTACCTACGTCCGACCTCGTCCTAAAAGTATTCAACGGGGTTGAAACCAGGATTACAGGGTGTCTTAGGAAGTAAATGTTGACAACTCAAAGGTACTGCCTCTGGCGGCGACTACTGGCGTTAAAAATGTGTTTCTACTTTTTGCCTACAGAGAATTCCACGCCATAAACATACCACCTATGAACGACCCACTTCTGGCAATGTTTTTCTTTAGAGTTCTAGAGGTGTTCGATTAACTAGAGGACTGGTGAATGAATAGAAAACGGGGTCTCATCTGAAAACATAACTCCGCCCATGTCCCATGAAAACAAGCCGCCCCGACGATGTTCTCTGGTAAGCGCTTGACCGTTGCTGGAATGGGATGTAGACTTCTGCAAGTCTCCTTACTGTTTCAGCGCTTACGAACGCCGCATAGTTCGAAGTCTTTGATACATTTCAGAAGCAATGGAAAAGATCTGTCTCAGAGTGTGAAATTTCATAAATCGGTCGTCAGCTGGCCCTTGATGCCCAGATTCTTGGATCCTGGCTTCAGAGTACATCTAGCAATCTGCTCCCTAACACTGAATGTAACAGGGTAACAGAACCACAGGATCACCGTTTTTTCAATTTGAGAATTTTGCAAAACGGCACTTTAGTGTTGTTCAACTCATCGGTTCCAGGAAGTTCGAGGTGTCCAAATTTCTGAAGGCACTGCTCGAAGACGATTAAATCAGTATGGACTGATGGCTTTTCACCCCAAAAGAGGACCAGAATTGGCCAGAACGCACAGAGTTGCACGGCATGCATCTGCTCGAGAACACAGCCATTGGTCTTTGGAAGATTGGTCTGCTGTACTTTTTACAATTGAGGGTAGATTTGCTCTACGATCTCCAGGTGGGCGTGAAAGAGTGTGGAGAAGGCATAACGAAAGGTAGCAAGCTTGTAATTTTGCCCAGAGCTAAGTTGGTCATCATAGCTCAGTGATGGTGTGGGCAGGTATCTCACAAGGAGATGTTAAAGGAGGGTCTTTGACGCCCACTCGCTATGTGGATGAATTTTGGAACATCATACTTTGCCTAACCTCGATGAAATCAAGGCCAATCCTATTCTAACGCGCGATAATGCCTCTCCATATGTCCTGGCATAGTACCAACCTTCAACTACATGACATCAGGGCCCTAGGCTTGCCAGTATGTTCATCGAACATTCATGGGATAATCTCAAAAGACAAATCACGTTCATCCTCTCCATGATATACTCCACCATCTTGAAAGCACTCTTCGTGAGGAATGCGATAACCTTCAGCAAAGAGACGTTTCCAGACTGGTAGAAAGTTACTTTTTTATACAAAGAATCAATTGTTAAATGTTCAAAAGCGTGAAACTTTGATTAATATATAAAAAATAAGCAAATCAAGTTATATTACGAGTGGGCGGAATTTTTTTGCCTGTCATTGTACTTTATAAACATTTTACGCCCAAATTGAGGTTTACTACCGTTTCATACTCCCATAGTTTTTCCGCTTCACGGGGAAATCATTAAATCACGCTATGCAAATCAAGACAAATCCAATCTTATGCAATCTCACTCGAACTCTCGATTATGCACAAATGGTCGTGTCAAAATCCTGCGTAAAAATATAACCAAAAAAAGTTTAGACAAATTGGCATGTCACTTTTCTTTTCTTATTGGGACATTTTCCGCCTTGCGCAACTGGAGTTTCACCTCTGGGGGAAAGTAGGCTCCACAAAAGACTCGCTAAGAACTTTTATCATCCTGGTAAGTCTGAAATGGACTCTTGGCGTATGTGGATCTAGGTGAGGACGGACACGCTCTCCACGCGTTTCCGGTCTGTTTACCTCTTCCACCCAACAAGGGCCAACTGACAAAATTTAATTTTTACATCCCTTTATGCTGGGTACGAATGATATGTTAGTCTTCTTACCGTAGAAAAGATTAATATCAAATCGAACGTTTTTATTTACGATAGGATATCCTATGTTGTAAGCCTCCCCCCCCTCGCAGACGAACGGTATCCCATTTCTAATTATGAAATATCCTCTGGATTCATTTGCCCAGGCATCGTATAAATTCAAATTGCGTAACAGTTTTGAATTGTTTTCTATTTCTGTTTTGCAACCAGTCCTGACATCGCGATAATTAATGTAAATAAGGCTGAGCTCCGCATTTAACAACAATGTGAGGAGGGTGAATAGGAAGTCCGACCGCCGGCTGATCCGCGATAAAATTATTGTTTTCATAACAAAAGAGTCGATCATTGTGTAGCATTTACTGTTTTTTGGCCTATTTAGCGGAGTTAAAAAAATTAAGGATTTTGTACGAAATTGAACGATTGTGTGTATACAAAACCTAAGCGCTCAGCGGGTTCAAACTTCGTCTCGTATAACTCGTTAGGTTCTGGAGTCCTGGAAATAGACAGCATTTATACAGCCAAGAAGTACAAAGCACTGATACCAGGGCAGGAAGAATAAGTCAGAGGGACACCACTAAAGGCAAATTCCTACTTGGTATACTGGTCTCCAAAACCGGCAATGGTACGGTTACTGTTTTCCAGTTTGAAATCATAGCGATTGAACAATATCCCAGAGAAATAAAACGGCTAGGAATCCATTCCCGGAAGGTAGCGATTTTCTCTGACTGCCAGGCAGCACTTAGGGCCTTAGCCTCATGCGAAGGCAAAGAGTGTCTGGAAACTGCATGGAGGCCTGACGGAAGTCAGCGTCACTAATGACCTGACCCTGGCATCGGTCCCTGGACATTTGGGGCAAAGAGGCAACGAAAAAGTTGTCATGTTGGCCAAAAAGGGAGCCAAATCTTTTTCAAATTCAGGACGGGATTCGAACCTGGGATCCTGTCAACTCTCTAACCGTATGCTCCATCTCCATCAATCTTTATTTCCAGAATAGAAATATTGCAAAATTATGACAGGATGTTGACATATCATTACACAAGTTAACATCTCTAACCGCTTGAGCTATCGTGACGTAGATCCAGTCGGACAACAACTCCTCATTTCAGCCTACAACCTTTCGAATTAGCCTTATGCGAAGGCAAAGAGTGTTTGGGACTGCACGGAGGTCCTGACTGAAGCCAGCGTCACTAATGACCTGATCGGTTCAATCGGTCTCGGGACATTCAGGGCATAGAGGCCACGAAAAGGTTGACATGTTGGGGAAAAAGAGGGAGGGACCTGGACTCTCTTGGCCCAGAACTCTACTGCGGCCTAGCAGCGTGCCTCAAAAGAGGATATATTATAATGGAATCACAATGGGTCCGAAATCATGAATGGATCAATACCGCAGGTACGAGACGCGCAGATTCATAGAAAGACCATCCGTAAAACTTATAAAAGAATTACTGGAAGGCAACCGCAACTCATTCTGGCTCGACTCCTGACATGGCACTGCCACCTAAGAAAGCACGTGCTCCGGATGAGAGTACCGACCGAAGAAATACTGAGCAGATACTGCCAGGAAGAGGAGGAGACTGCAGAACACATTTTATGTTTCTGTGATGGTCCAGGTTCTTGCAGCTAGGACAGTATAAACCACAAGCAAAATCCTAAACCAGGGAGCCGCTGGCTAGGCTATGGAGACTGGTTAATAAACTGAAGCTGGCCTGTGAGTTATAAATAACAGCGGGAGAACAACAGATCAATTCAGGTCGAGATGCAGTAGGCCTTGTGACCACCTCTTTTATCCCTATCCCATCCTCTCGGAATTTAGTATCATTGTGGCTTCAACCTCAGTTTTTACCATAGCCGTTATTTTATGTTTTTGCATATACTTTTGTTTTGTAATCATTTTGAATTAATGAAGCATTTATTTAAGTCTTCTAAAGAATTTTGAGTTTAAAAAATATTAAAAAAGAAGTATTTACCGTAGAGTTCCGATTGTCAAGCCGAATGAGAAGAGTCCCGAGAGGGGAATCTTTAACAGATTTGTCTAGAAATTAAATTTGTTCTAAATATTAAGATTGGAAGTAGGAATATTTCGGCTAATTGTTGGGAAAGAATCGGAAATGGTCTGGCGTCTCGGGAGGCGACCTTGACTTTCGCGAAAACACAGACGCAGTTAAACAAAGCTAGCGAAATGATGTGGGTCGAACCTGGGCAATCGTCCCGGAAATATTTACTCTTGTGCTGACAAGTGGTCTTACTGCTCAATCCCCCAGGATTAGCCAATTCGCTGCCTCATCCGGGAAAGCTTAATAACTTTGGGAGGACAAGGGCAGTCGGGAAGCAACCTAAGCTCAACTGTTCCTCAGTCCCTCCTCGAAATATGAACCCAAAAGACCGAGTTCAGTTGCCAGTTTTCAGTTAGAGCTGTCAGTCAGTTAGAAGAAACCGCAGGTGAGAGTCAATTAGGAGTTGTAGAAGTAAGAGGCGGTCAGAGGAGAGGTGTCGGGGTCGGGTCGCTGCGGGAAGTGGAGATATCCAGGATTCGGCTAGTAGTCCGTCACGAGTCAACGAGGAGCAGAAGTTAGCCCGGAGGTGGCCAATAGACGACGGGGCGCCGAAGTCGGCTAAGAGTAGGCCAAGAGGTAGAGGAGCCAACATCGGCCAGAAGTTGTCGAGGTGTCAAAGTCGGCCAGAAGAAGGCCAGGAGGCAGAGGAGCCAAAATCGGCCAGGAGACGACGAGGAGCCAAAATCGGCCAGAAGAAGGCCAGAAGGTAGAGGAGCCAAAATCGGCCAGAAGTTGTCGAGGTGTCAAAGTCGGCCAAAAGAAGCCCAGAAGGTAGAGGAGCCAAAATCGGCCAGGAGACGACGAGGAGCCAAAGTCAGCGAGGAGATGGCCAGGAGGTAGAGGAGCCAACATCGGCCA
>CM077110.1:3564041-3597709 GCA_039619505.1 Cimex hemipterus | reverse complement strand
AGGCCAGGAGGCAGAGGAGCCAAAATCGGCCAGGAGACGACGAGGAGACAAAGTCAGCGAGGAGAAGGCCAGGAGGTTGAGGAGGCAACATCGGCCATGAGACCACGAGAAGCCAAAATCGGCTAGAAGAAGGCCAGGAGGTAGAGGAGCCAACATCGGCCAGAAGTTGTCGAGGAGTCAAAGTCGGCCAGAAGAAGGCCAGGAGTCGTCGAGAAGACGACGAGAAGCCGAATTCGACCTGGGGTTGGCCAGGAGATGTCGAGGAGCCGAAGTAGGCCAGGAGTTGGCCAGGTCTAGTAGTTAATCTTTTTTTTAAGGCTAGGCCCATTAGTTTGTACCTTTTAACAAGGCTTACTTAGCTAGTAGAATGCGGTCGGGGGGCTGCTCACCCGTCAAGCACGGGCAACCAGACACATTCTACCCCCTAAAAGGCCTGACGGGCCTCGAGGAGAGTAGCTCCATACACTTCTCATCCGTTCGACCGGGCTGCACACCTCGAATATTTATAAATTTTACGTTGACCGAAGAAAGCGTTACTAATCCAGATATAATAATTTTGTAATTTATTAACTTTATTAATATTATTATTTAAACTTAACGATCAAAACAGACTTAGAACAGAATAAAGAGCCCGGCTTTTTTTCCCGCAAATGAAGTGTTTCGTTTTTTCCAAGTCATAAATTTTACAATAAATTTAGCCAGTTTGCCATATGACACAGAAGAACGTGCGGATAGGCAAAACGGCAGAGTTCACGAGACCCATGTGATTCCCATTAGAAAGTCTAAAATGAAAAATATTTAAATTTTTACGAAGGTCAGCTCAGATTCGTACCTCGATTGAGAAATGACGCGTTTTGTGGGATTTAAACATAATAAATTGTATCAGATGTTCATTTTGAAAAAGAGATCGGCAAAATTCGCTGCAGATTTTCAGCCGGTCCTGCAAGTATCATAGAATGGGAAAAAATGCTTGCAAATCGAAGCGCTGATTTATATATATATATATATTTATACAAGAAAGGACCTGAGCTTGGATCGACAGCGAAATCCATCTAGGGTAAAATATATTTCCTGTCGTCGATTATTCGAGTGGTGTATAAAACATAAATCGCACTCACCGTCGTCGGGCCGCTGGCGTTGTTTTTGGGTAAACCTTTTGTGAAAAAATCTGTAAATAAAAATTGACGCGAGAACAGAACCAAGTTCACTCCGGCACAGCACGGCCAGCACTGAACCCATTCAACAGACGGTTTCTTGTCTTTCTCCCCTCTTTTCTCCATCCTGGTGGGACGCCTGAGCGCCCAAGGGACAGATGCACGCCGGCCAGGGGTGAAAGCTGCAGCTTTACTAACGATTTTTACCCGATAACGTTTACCTGAGCGTTTCTATTTTTAATGGCTGTTTCAATCGAGATGATATCATGTTCGGAGATACGTATGGTGATTGAAGGTTGATTTTACACAGCAGTATTCATGCCCGTACAGGGTGTTCGGCTACTCATGTTACCATATTTGCCTGTAGATTCTACATTCAAAATAGAACCAAAAAGTCCTAATTAACCATGGCCCGAATCTCAACAGTTTCGCAGTTATTCCACTTTTTCTGATTTTTTTTTTTTTTTTTTTGAAGATTTCACGACCTTCCTTCAAATAAACAATGATAACTCCAAAACTAAAGGGTTTTTGACAAATCCGTAGACACCATTAAAAACTACGTTAAACACCCAATAAGAAGTGATCAATACTGAACTTGTAAATCTTTATGAAATAAGAATTTTACATACGAGAACTTAAAAAAAAAAAAAAATTTTTTTCAAAGTTGAAAAATTTACAACGATGATTCTAAACTACTAAATATTTCCAATCCCAGAGTCTAAAAAAATTCAGAAAACCTATTCCATTTAATAAAATTTTTAGTGGTGGAATTGCTTTTTTAATTACTTTTTTCAAAGATGAAGGAATCGATGGAGGAAAAGAAAAAAACCGTGATTGAAGTAACGTGAAAAGAATGATAATATAAAAAAAACATAAGAAACTGTTTTGATTTTAGGATCCAAATAGAAAAAAGAATAATAATTTCATTCAACATTTCTTCAGGTTTATTATTTTTATTTTTTTTTATTCTTCCACCGTACTAATCCGACAGCGGTTTTTTTCTTTTCCTCCATCAATTTCTTCATCTTAGAAAAAAACAATTAAAAAAAGCAATTGTGCCGCTAAAAAGGGCATTAAATGGAGTACGTTTTCTTATTGGGTTGTCCGTAAAATAATGCAGGATTTTAAGTTTTCATTAAAAAAAATCTATATAAAATATTCTGTTTACGTTTACAGGATTACTCATTTGTATGAATGTCAACACTTATTAATCCTCTTCCAAATGATATTGTTTGTTTACCTCTGTAGCATTCCGCTACTTGGAAATAATTCAGTCATCCTTATAATGTCAAAGCGAGAATTTCGTACGATTTTCTTTTACGAGTTTAAACTCGGCCGAAGCGGAGCCCAAACGGCTAGAAACATTAACCAAGTCTGGGGCGAGGGTTGTGTTAATGAGTGCACTGTGCAAAGGTGGTTTAAAAAATTTCGGGAGGGAGATTTCAGCCTTGAAGATGAAGAAGGTCGTGGAAGGCCTTCCTCTCTTAATGATGATGTTCTGCGATCAGTGGTGGAAGAAAACCCCAAAACAACTGTTCGAGAACTTGCAGAGCAACTCAAAGTCAGTAAAACGACCGTCGCTGACCACCTCAAGGCGATTGGAAAAGTGAAAAAACTCGAAAATTAGGGCTTCATTTGGTTTAATACACTACAGCTTCTTAAATCCTGGCGAAACCATCAATGCTGAATCATACTGTAACCAAATTAATACCATGCATCAGAAATTGGCAGTAATGAAGCCCTCTTTGGTCAATCGGAAAGGGCCCATTTTGTTGCATGACAACGCTCGACCACATGTGTCACGTGTAACGTCACAAAAATTATTGGAGCTTGGCTATGAAACTTTGCCTCACCCACCCTACTCTCCGGACCTCTCGCCTACTGACTACCATTTTTTTAGACACCTGGACCACTACTTACAACACATAATATTCAAAAATCAAACGGAACTGGAAAATGCATTTATTGACTTTATCAATTCTAAAAATTCTGAATTCTACTCAGACGGAATTAATAAGTTACCAACACGTTGGGAGAAATGTATTGAGAGTATGGGAAATTATTTTGATTAAAGAACATTGCTTTAAAGTAACTTGTTTCTTTTTTTTTGTTTAATACCAAAATCCTGCATTATTTTCCGGACAACCCAATATTAATTTAGAATCAGCATAGTTTTTCAACTTTGAATTTTTTTTTTTTTTTTTCAAGTTCTCGCTACTAAAACGCTTAATTCAAGAATGTTTACAGGTTTAGCATTGATCACATCTTATTGGAAATTTAACGCGGTTTTTAACGGTATAAAAACGGATTTGTCCGAAACGTTTTACTTTTTGAGTTGTCATTGTTTATTTGAAGCAAGACCGTGAAATTTAAAAAAATCGGAAAAATTACAATAACCCTAAAAGTGCTGAGATTCGGCCCAATAGGTTGAGACCTTTGAAAACTGCTTTAAATTTCCAATAGGATGTGAAAAAAATTGAACTTGAAACGTTTGGGAAAATAAACGTTTTAGTAGCGAAAACTTTGAAAAGTAATTTTTTTTTCAAAGTTGAAAAACGTTTTTTTTTCTACCCTACCAATCCGTCAGCCGAAGGTCGCGGGTTCGAATCCCTCTCGTGCCATTAACTTTTTTTCATCTGAACTAAAAACGGTAATTAATTGTTGTTTAAAATCATTCCAGTAAGTTTTTCTATTTTGGAAAGCAGACTATTTCACAGTTCCTGTTATAGAAACGCTTAGTTCACCAACTTTACAAGAAGAACCAAAAAGTCCTAATTAACTTTGGTCCGAATCTCAACATATTGGGAATTATTCAACTTTAACTTATTTTTTCAATATTACAAAACCTTGAACATAAACAATGATAAATCTAGAATGAAAAAGGTTTTGTACAAATCCGACGAGACCATCAAAAACTACGTTAAATTTCCAATAAGATGGGAACAATATCGTTGTTGTGAACGTTCATGAAATAAGCGTTTTAGTAGCGAAAACTTTGAAAAAGTAATTTTTTTTTTCAAAGTTGAAAAACTTTTTTTTTTTTAATTTTCTACCTTACCAATCCGTCAGCCACGGTTTTTTCCTTTCCTCTAACAATTTCTTCATCGTTGAAAAAAAGAAATTAAAAAAGCAATTTCGCCACTAAAGAAGTTTTTATAATGGAAAGTTTGAATCACCATTTCAACATAGAAAACCTCTTTTTTTCTTCAAAGTTCTCCCTACTACAACAATTATTTCATGACCGTGTACAAGTTTAGTATTGATTACATCTTATTGGAAATTTAACGTAGTTTTCAATGGTATTAACGGATTTGACACAAAGCTTTTAGTTTTTGAATTATCGTTGTTCATTTGAATCGAGCTTAGGAAATCTGAAAAAAATCAGAAAAAGTACAATAACCCCAAAACTGCTAAAGGTTGCAACGAAATGTGTATATCACCATTGCGTCGGGCTTTTTGTCCAGAGTGTGAAATTGATTTCCGATTTTGAAACAAAAAAGCCAAAAACAATCCCATGTATCTGTGAGGCTGAAGATTAACCAATTTATTGTCAGGACGTCCATCCAAGCGAAACCACATTGTCTCACGTTTTTGCAATGGGTACAATATTGCGAGCACCTGAAGACAAACTTTGTGTAAAAGTTTAAACAGTGGTCCGTACAGGAATGCTAATTTTTATTTCTAATCATGAGACCATTGGATTTAATTATAACCCAAAAATTTCGGAGTTTTCTGCAAAGCTTTCTAACTGTCACTTAAATCAGAAACAATTGACAAAAGGCCAATACCAAGACAGGCTGAAATTTAGTTCAAAACCGTCTCGTCTGTAGACCAGCGGATTCGTACAACACTTTGTGCCGTTGGAATGGTGTAAGATGAAAAGAGCTGTATGAAAAAAGATAATAAAGACAAAATGGAATACGCCGGTTCGTTGAGTCGAACTGGAGGACAGACGTGAAAGATCTTCTTTGGAGGTCATACGGTGCTAAGATAACTTGCCTAGTTTTAACGAGGGTAAAAGCTAGCTTATGATAACTTCGTAGATCCTGTTGATTGGTGGCTCAACGTGCCCAAATTTTACCTGGTTTCTCGGGGACAGGCAGTATTATCGAGGTGTATAGTAGGGTATCAAGTAGGGATGACATATAAAAGCGTGATTGCCAATTTCTCTCAACTGGACGAGTACCTCCTGAGCAGTGCAGCTGTACAGTTTATTGTTGTTAATTTTGGGGGAGGGCTCACAAACAAATGTGAACATGAGACCCTGTTGTACCTGTGTTCTTCCATCGAAGAGACTCATTTCTGGGTTGGTACCCAAATTCACCCGTCGCTGAAATCCGGTCCCGCGTCTTCCATTGATGAGTGCCGTGTCGATTTCTTTCAATGGCAGCCGGGGTCAGAAAAATTCCAGAGGCGACGGTGGGGATCGAACCCATGACCGCGGGGTCTACTAGCCGAGGGTCTGACGCCTTAACCACTCGTCTACCGCAGCTCCCTGAGCTTAATGTTTACCTTCGCTTAATAAATAAGCTACTTTTAATACAAATTCCTTCTTTCGAATAACACTAATAATAAACAGCTAAAAGAGTTAGTTGTAAGTCAATTAAATTATATGGACTTTTATTTCATTGCGGAATTTATTTTCTACATTGCAATGTCCAAACTGGACAGTCAATATACCGTTATCTACAGGTCTGTTTTGGATGTTTATCGACCTACAGCAATTAAGGTGATAAGATCTTCTTTAGGGGTCATGCGGAGCGAAAACAACTTTTTGTCCGGTGACTAGTGTTCGAGCGGGATTCGAACCTACGATCTCCGGCTCAATACGGCCCCTTGCGCTGCCGTGTTTTGAAAAATGGTGGAGTTTCCGTCTAGCGACAACTTACCTCCGGCTGGTAGGATTAAAACAAAATCATTATTATTTACATTATTTTTTTTTCTATCGAGGAGAAAAATTTAATATTTTTAAAAACCATCAGATTAAACGACCCATTAGATTAAGAAAACCATTAAATTAAAAAAAAACATACCACTAAAAAAATGATTAGATTAAAAAAAACTTTTTAGGTTAAAAAACAGTTTAAAAACTCCACTAAATTAAGAAACATTAGATGAAAAAAAAAATTTTAGGTTAAAAAACAGATTAAAATTAAGAATTAAGTTAAGAAATGTTAGATTAAAAACAAAAAAAAACATTTGAAAAAGCCATTAGATTAAAAAGAAACCATTAGATGAAAAAACCATTAGAGTAAAAAAAAACATGAAATTAAAAAAAACCATTAGATTAAAAAGAAACCTTTAGATGAAAAAAAACTTTTTAGGTTAAAAAACAGTTTAAAAACTCCACTAGATTAAGAAACATTAGATGAAAAAAAAATTTTTAGGTTAAAAAACATTAAAATTAAGAATTAAGTTAAGAAATATTAGATTAAAAAACATTATATTGAAAAAGCCATTAGATTAAAAAGAAACCATTAGATGAAAAAAACATTAGAGTAAAAAAACCATGAAATTATAAACCCATTAGTTTAAAAAGAAACCATTAGATGAAAAAAACATTAGAGTAAAAAAACCATGAAATTATAAACCCATTAGTTTAAAAAGAAACCTTTAGATGAAAAAACCATTAGAGTAAAAAAATAAAACATTAAATTAAAAAAACCATTAGATTAAAAGGAAACCATTAGATGAAAAAACCATTAGAGTAAAAAAAACATGAAATTAAAAAAACCATTAGATTAAAAAGAAACCATTAGATGAAAAAAACATTAGAGTAAAAAAACCATGAAATTATAAACCCATTAGTTTAAAAAGAAACCATTAGATGAAAAAAAAAAACTTTTTAGATTAAAAAACATATTAAAATTAAGAATTAAATTTAAAAAAATTCGATTAAAAAACCAAAACCCATTAGATTAGAAACCAGTATTAGGTTACTCCCTCCCCAAGAGAGGTCAGCGTATTACGCAGCGACGTGTTGAGCCGAAGGTCGTGGGTTCGAATCCCGCTCGTGACACTAATTTTTTCATTTCAACCGAGACTTTATATACAAAGAATAATTAATTGAAAGAATTTCCCTTTTCCATCGACTATCCAATCAAACCGCTGTCAAATAATCAACAAAATCTATTATATTTCTGGGTCTGATTGTCCATATAACTTTTTTCAATTAATTAATCTTTACGTAAGGTATCGGCTGAAACGAGAAATGGCAAAAAGGAGGGAAAATTCGAAAGGTGGGTTGAAACGGGAAGTTGGCATCCGAGTGGATCTATGTCAAGATGGGTCAAGTGGTAGAGAAGCGGCGTGTTGAGCCGAAGGTCGTGGGTTCGAATCCCGCTCCTGACTTTTTCATTCCAACCAATATCTATTCAAAGTAACCTCTCATTTCTTACTAAAGATAAGTGTAAAAAATCCTAGACCGAAAAAGGACAAAAAACGTTGAGTACATGCTCAAAAAAAACGAGAAGTTTGCAAAGTGGGATGTTAGATTAACTAGGAAGATTTTCTTTTAGAATGGTATCAAAAATTTGAAATGTTTATGAACTGTAATAGATAGCGAAGTAAGTAGTCAAAATTATAAATATTAGAAGAGAATGGGGGGGGGGTAAAAGAATTATTTCATTTCTTAATTTTTACTAAATTTTGAGCTTCCTAATTTGAATGATTGGGTCGACCATCAATATTTAGGTTTCGAGTGTTCTATGGATGTTGGTCGTTGCAAAATCGAATACGTGCCCAGAGGAATTGGTTAGTCACGAGGCCAGGCCCTCAACCAGGTCTTTAAGTGACTCAACCGATGCACAATTTCCCTCCGACCTTTTAAATCGCCAAGTGGAATATCATCATCGCTGGGGTTTGAATGAGAAAGATATGTTTCATTCAAAGGTGAGTTAATTAATTCAGACAAAATTCGAGGTTTGTGATGCACCATGCATACAATGGTGGGAATATCACGTAAGAATAGATGAATCTGTATAAAAGAACGTCAGTACCCTTGATGACCCCCCCCCCCACAACATAAATGAATCATTATATCAAATCGTTCCACGCATTTTTCACACGTTCATAAATAGATAAAAACAATTAGATTTGAAGAGTGATTCAGCATCTACTGTCAGTCCGGTTCTCCTTGATCGGAAACCACCCAAAGGCTGAGGTCAGTCCGACGTCACCCCAGGTCCTCGCAGGTTCGAGACTGGTTGACGAACGACCTGAAATAGAACCGCCGTTTTATTAACTCACACGCTGGAATGTTGTTGATATTTCGAGCCGATCTTTTAAATATAATGATGATGTCACCCAAAGCGTTCAAAGTACGCGCCGAATATTCCGAATTGAAACAAAACTAAACCGGAACACTTTCATGAACATTTTACGTTTAAAAATGATCGGTGAAGTTACAAGTCCCGCGGGGGAAACAGGCCCGACCCGCTGGCTCTTCTCGCCCGGGAGGATTTTTAAATCACTGACATATCAACTTAGGAACGCAAATTGTACGTTCCGACCTCCCCAGATCGGATCGCGATAGTTTCACTCCGCGATTTCAAAATACAACAACTTTTGACTTAAAGTCTAACTTACAAAAACCAGAAATAAAATACCACAAATAATCAGAACAAAAGCGTAAACAATACAACCATTATTAGCCGATCATTTACCTAGTAATTTCATTGAAACTCAAACTCAAATTTGATGTCTAAATTTAGAAATACAATTTACAAAACAAATTAGAAATACAAAACCGCTGCATTATATTGACCATTTTTATTTTTGTTCTATATATTTATTCATTGTCGTTATATCTATAAGTTTGATAATTTTTTAAATTGTTAGTCTCGTATCTCCTTTATTTTTCTTGTTATGAATAGATCGTGCTAGTTTTACTTGAAAGGAAAAGCTTCAACGCTCAAAATTCAAAGATTAAACAATCTCACAAACTGGAATCAGTGTTGCCAGCAGTGTTGCCCGAAATTTGTATGGAGGGAAAAAGATACAAAAAATTCCCTAATCGAGAAGTTCATAAGTCTTTACTGGGGTCTCTCTCTCTCTCTCTCCTTCCACTCACTCCATCTCCCTCTAATGACTAAAACCAGACCATGTCCCTTGATGACCTAGGACTTACCGGTGCACTTCAAGCACAGAACGTGGGATACAATACTTCTTAAATGGCTCAGTATACACGGAAAGGCAAAAAAATTCCGCCCACTCGTAATATAACTTGATTTGTACGTATTTTTATATATTTATCAAAGTTTCACGCTTTTGAACGTTTAACAATCTTTGTTTAAAAAAAGTAACTTTCTACCAGTATGGAAACGTCTCTTTGCTGGAGGTTAGCTCATTCCTCATGAAGAGTGCTTTCAAGATGGTGGAGTGTATCATGGAGGGGATGAACGTGCTTTGTCTTTTGAGGTTATCCCATGAATGTTTGATCAGCATGCTGGCCAGCCTAAGATCCTCATGTTATGCTGTTGAAGGTTCGTACTATGCCAGGACATTCGGAGGTGCATTATCGTGCATAAGAGTAGGATTGTCGTTGATTTCATCGAGGATGGGCAGCGCGTGATGTTCCAAAATTTCATCCACATAGCCAGTAGCCGTCAAGGAACCTTCACTAACAACAGCCAAGTCGTTGAGACTCTCCGTTGAGATTCCTGCCCATACCATCACCGAGCTACGTTGAAAAGTTTTGCTCGGGGAAAAATTACAAGCTTTGTACCTTTCATATCTCCTTCTCCACACTATTGCACTCCCATCTGGAAATCGTAGAGCAAATCTACACTCATCTATAAAAAGTACAGCAGACCAATAGGCCAAAGACCAATGACTGTGTTTTCGAGCAGATGCAAGCCGTGCAACTCCGTGCGTTCTGGTCCTCTTAAGGGGTGAAAAGCCATCAGCCTATACTGACTTAATCTTCGTCAGGCAGTGCGTTCAGAAATTTGGACACCTCGAACTTCCTGAAGCTGTCGAATCACTTGACCATCAATATGGCGCCGGTTTTGCAAAATTCTCAATGTCATCCTTTGGTTGACCTTGAAAACGGTCGTCTCATGTTTCTAGGGTGTCCATATCTGGGCCTTCTATGGTAGGTCACAGTTTCTCGAAAACTTCTAACGGCGTCTCGCACTGTTTCGCACGGAACACCGATGGCAGTAGGCAGTAGCTTAAGCGATGGAACGTCCATCATCAATAAGTGTGTAGAGATTAGTGCCCGTTAATAGATAATCATCAATAAGTGCCACACCATACCCAACATCCTCAGCACTATTTAATCTTCTTCGACGAATGCCTTCAGAAATTTGGACACCTCGAACTTCCTAAAAGCTGTTGAATCGCTTGAACATCAGTAACGTGCCAGTTTTGGAACTCACAGTCCCAAAACGGTCATCCTATAGCTCTGTTACCCTTGGGTGTACAGAACCGAGAATTCTATGGTATTAACCAGTTTCTCGAAAACGTCTAACGTCGTCTCGCATAATTTCGTAAGGAACACCAATGGCAGTAGACGCTTAAGCGATGGAACGTCCATCATCAATAAGTGTGTAGAGATTAGTGCCCATTAATAGATAATCATCAATAAGTGCCACCCCCTCTCTCTCATCTCTCATCATTTATGTTATTATTATTATTCCCCGTTAATTAAAGAGAAATCGCTATTCCCTGGCTCTGTCCTCGGTCGTCAAGAACTGAAAGTGCGTTTGAACCTGAATAATAAATAACCATATTTTCGGGGTGCGCATTTTAAGTATAAAGTGATGTTTTCTACTATCTAAAAATTATTGAGCATTGTTCTTGAGATTGTTTGATCATTTAAAACCGCAATGATTCGTTCAGGTAGTCCACGCATACATGCACTCTCCGAAGCCAACGTAGATGACGTCAAAGTGCATAGAAAAGTCTCAGTGAGTAAGAAAAACGGGAAACAAAACAAAAAAAAAAAAAAAACGAGGCCGTGAACTTATGAGGTAATCGTCGCAAGCGTGGCCGCGGTGAGAGTCGGAACGCCCACTCGGAATGCCTTCAGAGGTGAGGTCATGCGCCGCTGTATGACATCATACGATATCTCCTGAACATACCTGTTGTCGTACGAGTAAGAAAATAAAAATACCTTCGGCACATTAAAAACACAAGCTTTTTGAACATTTCTCTGAATATATTCTTAAGTCCGATGATTGATTGAACAGGCAAAAAATACATAATGCCGATAAGTAAGCAAAAGAAAATGTACAAAATATAATAGAAGGAGCTAGAAATACAGGATTTGTACTGACTCGTTTTTAATATTATCAATACAATTAGATTTTATTAGCCATCGGTTTTACGAAGTTTTTTTTAAATGGATACTAGGAACTGGAGGAGTGCCCTGTAGCTGTACAGGTTATTATTATACTTTATCCCTGGCTCCATTTTTTGGGGGCTCGCAACACAAATGAGAACTTGAGACCCCGGTGTACCGGTGTTCTTCCATCGAAGAAACTCATTTTTGAACGAGATTGGGACAAAATCCAGGGTCGATGATCTGATCCTGCTCCTTCCATTTATGAGTGCCATGTCAATTTCTTTCAATTTCGGCCACCGGCCCCCTTAGGCGTCAGAAAAAAATCCAGAGGCGACGGTGAGGACCGAACCCAGTAGCCGCGAGTCAGACGCCTTAACCACTCGGCGCAAGCGGAACCACCAATCTGTAATGAACTAGAAATGGATGAGTGAACTAGAAACGCTCAACTTGTATCCAAACGAACCCGGGGCACGGGAAGAAAATTAACAGTTAAGATGCCCATTTTTGACGTTTTTGAGAAACTCGGTCCTACCATAGCAGGCTCGGTTCTGGACACCCTAGGTCAGAGAACCACAGGATAAGCGTTTTATGACTTTGAGAATTTTTCGAAACTGGCATCTTACTGATGTTCAAGTGCTTCATCAGCTCTACGAAGTTTGAGGTGTCCAAATGTCTGAAGGCACTGCTCGAAGAAGATTAAATAGTGCTGAGGATGTTGGGTGTGGTGTAGCACTTATTGATGATGGACATTACATTAGGTATGCGTCTACTGCCATCGGTGTTCCCTAAGAAATTTTGCCAGATTAGGTTAGAGGTTTTTGAGAAACTGGGTCCTACCATAGAATGCTCGGTTCTGTACACCCAAGGGTAACAGAACTACAGGATGACCGTTTTGTGACTTTTAGTTCCGAAACTGGCACCTTACTGATGTTCAAGCCATTCATCAACTCGAGGAAGCTTGAGGTGTCCAAATTTCTGAAGGCACTGCTCGAAGAAGATTAAATAGTGCTGAGGATGTTGGGTGTGGTGTGGCATTTATTGATGAAGGACGTTCCATCATGTTCTATGCTGCTAATGCCATTGGAGTTCCCTAAGAAACTATGCGAGACGACGGTAGATAGACGCTCGAAGGACAAATCAGTATGGACTGGCTTTTCGCTCCTTATGAGGACCTGAATAGACAAGAAAACCCAGAGTTATACTGCTCCAATTTGGTCGAGAACAGGAAGATCGGTCTGCTGTACTTTTTACAAATGAGTTTAGATTTGTTCTACGATCTCCAGATGGGATTGCAAGAGTGTGGGGAGGCGAAATGAAAGGTAGCAAGCTTGTAATTTTGCCCAGAGCTAAGCTGGTCATCGTAGCTCAGTGATGGTGTGGGCAGGTATCTCACAAGGAGTTGTTAATGGAGGGTCTTTTATGACCACTCACTATGTGGATGAAATTTTGGAACATCATGCGTTGCCTAACCTCGATGAAATCAGGGACAATCCTATTCTAACACGCTATAGCGCCTGTCCATATGCCCCGGCATAGTACGAACTTTCAACAGCATGACATCAGGGTCTCAGCCTGGCCAGCCGTTCTGAAGACATGAACCCCTTGTAAGATTTATAGGATATCCTGAAAAGTCAAAGCACGTCCATCCCCTCCACGATCTTGAAAGCACTCTTCGTGAGGATTGGAATAACCTTCAGCGAAGAGACATTTCCATGCTGGTGCTACTTTTCAATATAAAGCCACACATAAAAGGCACAGGTCTGGACTCCCAAGGGTAACAGAACCGCAGGATGACCGTTTTTTGACTTTGAGTTTGAAACTGGCACCTTACTGATGTTCGAACGATTCATCGGCTCCAGGAAGTTAGGGGTGTCCTGAAGGCATTCGTCGAAGAAGATTAAATAGTGCTGAGGATGTTGGGTATGGTGTGGCACTTATTGATGATTATCTATTAACGGTCACTAATCTCTACACACTTATTGATGATGGACGTTCCATCACTTAAGCGTCTACTGCCATCGGTGTTCCTTGCGAAACAGTGCGAGATGCCGTTTTCGAGAAACTGTGACCTACCATAGAAGGCCCAGATATGGACACCCTAGAAACACAAGACGACCGTTTTCAAGGTCAACCAGGCACTGCTCGAAGAAGATCAGTATGGGCTGATGGCTTTCGCCTCATAAGAGGACGAGAATTGACCAGAACACAGTTTTGCAGCGTTTGTATGCTTTTTATTTGCGAGGCGGATGGAGAACAGATGGGCGAGTTGCTTAAGTGGAATTTGGACAGAATTGCTAGAATGGGCTGGGTTGATACTGCCAATACACAAGCGCATTCTCAGTACACATGAGGATATGTGGTTATTCCAGGTGAGATGTGAGTCCATGTGCACCTCTTTAGAGATTTAGATGTGTCTGCTTGAGGTGCATTAGTTCCACTGAGTACTATGTTTGAAGACCTTGAGGTCTTCTTATAAGTGATGTTAATGAGTCTGGGCTTAGTCGCATTCAGCTTAACTTTCCAGTTGGATGCCCAATCAACAATTTTTTGGCATTAATTCTGTATCACTGAGCGTGATGTTGCTACCTGCTGAAAAGTCATGCTCGTACAGAAAGTAAAGGAGGGGTCCAAGAACACTTCCTTGAGGAACACCCACTGATATGCTGTGTTTTTTTGCCTAACCTTTTCGGCATTAGCCATAAACATATTTTCCGGTGAGGCAGATGCCCCTGCACCGCCCAGGAAGATACAGCGAGTCATATTTTCCCTCTATTTTTTTGTCTTTTTTCCCCCTGGGGTGTTTTAGGGGGATGTAGATTATTTACAATTGTACACTTACGAAAAAGTCCACATCCCCCCTCCACAAAAATTTAAATTAATTTTTAAATTGTTTGTATATTATAATCTGTTAAATTTATTATACTTACGGACATTATTCATTTCTAACCCAAATGTCAAACAGACAAATAAAAAATAATAAAAAATATAAAAATAAATTTTAAAAAAATTATATATGCGATTGCAGGTATTATTTATTTTTTAGATATCAGAGCCAGGGAGTAGACAGTGTTATAGGTGCTTCTGTTTAAAAAGTACTAAAATGTAAATTTGTTGAAAAGGACACAATTGGTATTTAATGCGTATTATTTTTAAACCGGTCAATTATCAATAAATTTGATCATAGGTAATTCATTGTGAAATGTGTACACACACACACACAACTGGGGAAAAACACTGGTGGTGACATTGTTTTCCTAGCGACGGTCACTTAGCAACCGGTGTAGACAGAAGGCCGACCGAGCAGTCGCACCAGTGCCCCAGCAGGATGACCAGCCCTGTCCCCATGCCCAGGAAAGATGTTCCAAGCAAGATACCTGTACTTGATAGAGGATACGTGTCCAGCGGCATGTCATCACCCGTCCAAGAAGAAATGTGGGTTCCGCTATAAATCAGAAAATTAAGTTTAAACTTTGATATTATTGTAAGCTAGATTTAAGTAATAGTACTTAGTAAGTAGTAAGTAATAGTACATATATATACAAAATATACTACCAAGAAGGAATTTAATATTTTGTGCAAAATTTTTGAAAACATTAGTTATTGGATTTTTTTCGGACGATGCTTTCTTGCCAAAATTGATCAATGTCATTGTTATATCTACAAAAATTGCCGGAGTTTTCAATTCCTTATTTACTTTCTTAAATACCTTTCTGACCTTACTTACGCCAATGTGCTGAGGTTAAGCCAATCTGATAACATCTTACTTTGGTAAACAAAGCGAAATGAACATGGAAAATATATAAAACAGAAAAAAGGAGCTATTAACCAGGAAGTCCTAAGGCCAGTGATGCGTCAGCCGTTGTGTAGTATTATTTGAAATGGTGCAAAATGAAAGATTTCAAACATGACAGTTTGATGTAACTAAAATTGTGAAATTTCTCGTAGCAGTTTTTCGTTACTTTAAGGACATATTGGATGTTAAGATCATTGCGAACGGTATGATTGGGTACGTAGAAAAGAGCATTGATGATGGCTAAAAGGAATTTTGATTGTAGCGATTGAGCACGTTGGAGGTTAGAAAATTTTGTTGAACATGAAATCCAAATGGGTGTAGAGTTTTGGCCATTCGTCCATCAAGCGGTCTGAATTGTCTGCTTAGCCTTTGTCTTTTACGTGTGAGAGTTCACTGTGAGTCATTTGCTGAGCCCCAATGTAGCACGATTTCATTAACTGACATGATTTTACTAAATGGAAGCGGTGGTAATTCGACAAAGGGTGAAAGTTGCACGTTCGCATTTTGTCATTTTCCGCCGCTCGAGAATTACTGCTCAATTATGTGTCATGGGTTTCCGGTTAAGATGAGAGCAAAGGATGTCGGTACAATCCGCATAGGTGGTAAGAGTTGTTTCAAGAAGGGTAGGATACACTGCGGTATATACCGTGTAAAGGATGGGCCCGAAGGTGACTCCTTGCGATATCCCTTTATCTGGGCGATAGAGAGTGGCCGCTAACGACTTGAAAGTACCCGACGGATAGGTTAGATGTAAAAATTCTCAATGATTAAACATGAGAATTTTGTCGGTATGTCGGAATGTCGGTAAAGACTAGAATTTTCAGATTTGCCATTTTAGCTGATCACTCTGCTATACTACAAACTCACAATTATTTATTTCAATGAACAAGATTATTAATAAAATGAACAAATTTGATTCCTTGGCCTATTGGTTCCTTTTTATTTAAATATAAAAATAAACAAACAATTTATTGTTTACAAACTTTTGTCTGTAAAATTATTTAAATTGAAAGTGGCAATATTTTGTGCTGTAGAATTTATTGATTTTTGAATTTAGTAGGCAGTGATTTTTTTTTTTTTTTTTTTTTTACCTTCAGGAACATTCCATATGAACAGTGAATAATGAGCGGCTTAAATAGTTTTTTTCTAAATTTAATAATAATTTATATAGTTTGACAATTCCCCCCCCCCTCCACAGGCCCAGTTTCGTGCATGTTGCAGAGGTTCATAGCTCAAGGATCCAATTGCTAACGCCGAGTGATGACGGTGGAAACAAAAAGGTCAAGAAGAAAAGGAAAAAAGTACGGAAAAGGTCTACATTTACGATCAAGCAGTCTGAGGATGATATAATAGTTTATAATTCGGATGAAATTGAAAATTCTGTTAAATCAAGCAAAGACACACTGAGCTCAGAGGACTCTCAGAAGCCCATGATCAAATTGAGAGGTTCAAGCGCTGTCTCAGTCAAAGAACGGGTTGAAATGTTAAATATGCTTGGCAGAGATAGCAACGTCCCTAAGAGTGTCAGTGATCCTGTTTTTAAAGAACCTGGCCCTGTCGCTTGGAGGAGGCCGGCCAGCTCGAAGGAAAGAAGGGGATCTGCCACCGAAACACTAAGCGACTCTTCGACAGGGTCGTCGAAGATCAAGCTTGCACCACTCTCGGCAAGGCATCGCAGACCGCGCGGAAGCGCGACTGAAACACTCAGTGAAGATTCCGGCAATTCGCCTGAGAAGCTATCAAAGCCGCCTGTCCCTCTGCCTAGAAAGTCGGTTACGAAATCATCTGAAGACATTATTTCCCTTCAGGCCGAAGTTAAAAACGTCGATTCTCCGAAGAGCTACTGCACGACATCATCGTTGGACTACAAAGACACTGGCGTCATTCCTCCTCCCAGGCCGAGGAGGCATAAGAAAAAGCGTAAACTGAAAGACACGCCGAAATCAAATGAAAAGGGTTCCGATTTGGAAAGTAAGACAACTGAACGAAGTGTTGATGAGAATAAAGCACCGAGTCCATCTCCTGCTACAGGTTATGCTATTTCCACATTACTCTCTCTCTCTAAAATTAATTACGTATAATTAATATAATCCTTTGGTTTTTAGATGACACTGCAGTCTGCCTTTCAATCCACGGTGCTGAACCTCTAAAGATGAGAGATTTCAATTCTAAACCTTATCTGAAGGTGCATGTCCTTGATGTAAAGGAATGCGCATACAGAAGAAGTGCTTTTGGAAAAATGAATATTGACGTATTGCAAACGCATCCATTTGACAATTTATACCAAAGGTATAAAATAATACTAAGACTCGTATGGAAATTAATTCATGATTTTATGATGGCGGAATATTGCATTGTAATAAAATTATTGTTTTACTCTCTCTTTGTTATGAAAGTTTAAATAATTAATTAATTTCAGAACCGTTATGCCGAGGTGGGATGAGGACCTTGTATGGATGGAGCCAATATCGCATATTGCTTCAACGTCGACTCTCATGCTATTTGAACTTTTTTCGAACGATTCAGCAGACATGATCGCTTGGGCTTTCCTCAGACCTGTCGGCGTCAACGGGGCGACTAATGTCGGTAAAAAGCTGCGGCTTCAGTTGTACAAACCGTCTCGTTCATTGCCATCAGCTGCCAAGAGCTCTGAACTGCCAAAAGTATTTGACGTTAGAAAAGAGGTGTAAACAAAAGATTATAAAATTTAATTTTTTTTTCTAGCCATTCTTTTGGTGGCAGCGAGGAAAATACACAGTTTATAAGAGCACGCTTTTCATCACGTTGAATTCCATACCGTCTAACTTTGTAGTGAAGCCGCAGGAGCTCGGAGAATTGAAAACTCAGCAGGAAGATGAGCCGAAAGAGGATAAACCTCCAGAAATCAGTTCACACGTTGAAGAAGAACTGGAGAGAGTGATTTGGAGTAGGCTGCCCAATCTATCGTGCAAGCTACCAAATAAAATCTTGAAACAGTTGCCGACAGGTCCGGATGGAGGGATGGCCGTCGCTTTCAACCACGCCGGCCTGCTACTTGCCTGTCACACTTCAAATACCATAACGGTTTTTACATATAAAGGAACAAGGTATCTTACTCTAGCCGGTCATCACGGCTTGGTTTACAGTCTTTCGTGGTCACCTGATGACAAATATCTCCTGTCGACTTCCGCCGATGCCACAGGAATCGTCTGGGACATCGCGAACAAGAGGACGAGGCCGTTCAAAGTCTTCCCGCATCCCAGTTACGTCTACAGTGCATGCTGGTTGGAACTGAAATTCATAATAGCAACTGGATGTTACGATTATCAGGTACGCCTCTGGAGCAGCGCCTCGGATTCTGGCGCGTATCCGGTTCAACATCTGATCCATCACAAGGCTCGCGTGAACACGTTGGGCGCTCTTAAGCCTCACGATGGACCCAACGGTAACGAGCTTCTCGTCTCTGGCGATAGCGACGGTGTCATCATATTCTGGAAAGCCAAAAGCGAGGGGTAATAATTTCTTTTTCTTCCCTCCTTTTTTCTAATTACGTCTATGTCCTACCAACTTCACAGGTCTCTAGAGCTGAGCAGAGAATTGAAAATAAGAGAACTCAGAGGTAAAATCATAAATAGCTTAACTGTCCATCCTGCAGGAAAACGACTTCTCGTTCATACAAGAGACAGCCTGTTAAGGATGATCGACATAGAGTCAGGATCTGTCCTTCAATGGTTTCAGGTACATATAACCGTCCCTAACCTATATTGTCCTTTTAATACTATATTTACAAAATGCTAAATAATTATAATAAAAACTGAAATGCCATCTGGTCCTTATTGGGTCAGTCTTCACTTGCCGGATTGTTGAACTACTCTAATCCGCCTTAGAAGACGGTGTGATAAGTGAGCCCAATCCTGGTCCAGCATGAGTTCACCGACTCACAGACCAACACCAAGCATCAAATTACAATTTACATCCTCAGGATTGTTTAACTTGACACATGAAATTTAATTTTTATATTGTACTGCAGCAGTTCCGACTAGTCCTTTTTTTATGGCTGAACCGTCATGCAATTGGAAAATTTCTTATAATTACTATTTAACCACTGAACATCTGAGAATAGATCTGCATACAGGATACAGTTGGAGTTTTTGCTTTTTCAACAGAGGTTTTAGGATTTATTTGAACATAAATTTATCCTGATTCTACTTAGTACGATAAAATCTAAGAAAAAAAGAATATATTTTGGAGGACTTGTGTGAAATTTTTGATGTCCTTAACCAAATTTTTAACCAAACATAGAATACGCCAGAAACAATCATGCCAAGTTCTACGAAATTTTATTAGATTTTATGATATACAGATTCATACGTGTACATTTTTGTAAAGAGAAGATTTCTTTTAAATGGATGTTTTGCCCTTGAAAGCAGGTCATCTGTTTTCATCTAATTTTGTTGATCTTTTAAGATTTAACCTTTAAATAAGCCCAGGAAATAATTTAGCGATCCGATAGAGAAATTATATTTTGAAAGGTCTCACTACAGCATTTTAAATATATGTTTAGACCATGTGCTTGTCATAAAGAATGTTTTCAACTGTTTTTATCCCAAGAGTTGCTTCTTTTTAAGGATTTTAAAGGTTAATTTTTTAAAAATGTGTTTGTCTAGTTTTGTTGATGGTTCAGACCATGTATTTGTTATAAAGCCTGTTTTCAACTGTTTTTTTTTTTTTTTTTTTATCCCAAAGGTTGTTTGTAACAAAAAGAAGATTTTATAGGTTATTTTTTCTCTCAATGTTTTTGTCTGTTTTTGTTGATCGCTTAGACCATGTGCTTGTCATAAAGAATGTTTTCAATTTTTTTTATCCCAAAGGTTTTTTTAAAAAAAAAAAAAAAAAGAAGATTTTATAGGTTAATTTTTTTCTCAATGTTTTTGTCTGGTTTTGTTGATTATTTAGACCATGTGCTTGTCATAAAGAATGTTTTCAATTGTTTTTATCCCAAAGGTTTTTTTTAAATTTTTTTTTAAAGATTTTATAGGTTATTTTTTCTCTCAATGTTTTTGTCTGTTTTTGTTGATTATTTAGACCTTGTGCTTGTCGTAAAGAATGTTTTCAATTGTTTTTATCCCAAAGTTTTTTTGTTTTTTTTAAAGATTTTATAGGTTAATTTTTTCTCTCAATGTTTTTGTCTGTTTTTGCTGATCATTTAGACCATGTGCTGTCATAAAGAATGTTTTCAATTTTTTTTATCCCAAAGGTTTTTTTTAACAAAATGATTTTATAGGTTAATTTTTTCTCAATGTTTTTATCTAATTTTGCTGATCATTTAGACCAGAGTTGGGCAAAATCTAACTAAATTCAATCATGATTAAAATTTTTGATTGAAGTTTAATCATGATTGAATTAGTCATGATTAAATGAATCATTATATGATTTAGTCATGATTAATTCAATCACGAGGTATGACTAAATCATACAATGATTAATTTATTCATGACTAATTCAATCATGATTAAACTTCAATCAAAAATCTTAATCATGATTGAATTAGTTAGATTTTGCCCAACTCTGGCTAAAATGACCACCTACCAAAATCCAATAGACTCAGGGTAAAAATTTTGAGATGAGAGTCGTGCTTAAGGCCAACCTCAAAAAATGTTATCCCAAACGAAAACCTTAGAATTTTTTTACATGTGATGAAATTGTGTATTTTTCATCTTTTGTGCACCCATTCGAATATGATTTATCGAAATTTAGTCATGACTAACTATATTATGACTAAATTAGTCATGCCTCGTATTTAATGTTAGTCATGACTAACTATATTATGACTAAATTAGTCATTGCCTCGTATTTAATGTTAGTCATGACTAACTATATTATGACTAAATTAGCCATTGCCTCGTATTTAATGTTAGTCATGACTAATTTAGCCATCAATCACATATCGTGACTAATGACTAAATTAGTCACTTACTACCGATCATGACTGACGTTCTGAGTGATGAATCATTAATCATTAGACATGACTAATTTTTGCCCAACACTGATTTAGACCATGTGCTTGTCATAAAGCATGTTTTCAATTGTTTTTTCCTTCAAAGGTTGTTTTTTATAAAGATAAGGCTATATTTCTTAAAACAACAATTATTATAGGTTATGTAACAAAACACTTAATCGTTTCTTTGCAACGATCAATAAATATAAAATTATATATGTCAGGTTTATAATCTGGTAAAATTCCACGCCTGTTGATTATTATGTTTATATTTGTATCTTTTTTTATTTTCCTAAAAAGGATTTTCTATAAAATAAGGTTAGTGTAAGAGACTGAACTTCTTGTTAGGGTTTACTGATGATGGGCAGCCCGAAACGTAGATGAAAACTTGTGAAATAAATTAACCTGTCTCTTGGACTAACCTATTTTGAATAAAATCCTTTTTAGGAAAATATAAAAGTTAAAAAATAACCTTGTAGTGATCGCATAACCTCATGTGCATCGACACATCAATGCCTGCCAATCTAAAATGCGATTTTCTTTTGAAAGCCGACTAAGGCCGTAACGGGAAAATGTGAAATGTTAAGTTTGAAACTTTTTTTGAGAATTTAGATGTACGTTTCGACCTAGAGTACATCTTCAGTCGCAGTTGGTCTCAAGGGGTCAGGTGAAACGCGTTTGAGAAAATCGACGGACCTGGTAAAGTGATGCAGTGCCAATCAGTTTAACAAAAATTGAAAACAAACACCACCTAAAATCAGGTCATCTCTAGGACGGCCGAGTCCGTTGTAAAAGCGAGACTAGGCGGGCCCAGTGACGATCTTTTAAAGTTATCTTTGATCCTTTGTGGGATCTTCAGAATTTTATGTTTTTATGGTTTCAGGGTGGAATGAACACCAAGCTCCAGACGGGGTCGACGTTCTGCGGCTGTGGGTCCAGAGTATTAGCATGCTCGGAAGACGGCAGCCTGTCGGTCTGGGACGGCCACACCGGCGAGAAAACGGCAATATACACGAGACTTTACAGTCCCGATTCTCCTGCAGCAGTCTCTTTCCACCCGCACGAGCACATGATGGCTTTAGTCTCCCATTCCACCCAGGGCTTCCCTGCCCTGACGATATCCGTTTTCGGACGGGACTCGGTCGGCGACGAGGTCGGTCTAGAGTGGACGGAGAAATCCGTGGGTGTCCACAAATCCCAGTACAGCCTGAGTTCATCGGCGACCAGCCGAGGCAGCGCCGAACAGCGCGTCTCCGACTCGCCAGAGCCGAAATCGGCGAAAAAGAAAAAAAAGGACGTGGGGATACTCAGATCGTTGCTCTGGGGGTCGAAAAAAGAAAGAAAAGGAATCGGCAATGACGCTTTTCACGACACGGAAATATTTGCGCCGAGTGCTAGGAAAGATTCGTCGGCGAGGAGGACGAAAAAAGAATCCAGGATGGCCGAGGGCGATACTCAAATGGACCATAGGCTTTCGGACATAATTAAAAAAATGGACAAAATCCTAGTCGCCATTTCTCCGGACAACCCAAAACTATAAACCCCCGCGTGGAATTCAACATAATATTTTTAAACGTCCATATAAATACGAAAACTTTTACCTGTTAAAAATCAAATAATAAATACTCGATTGCCCCTAAAGAATCTGCTCCTGTTTGTAAACTGTTCATTAAAAATAGCAAATGGACATCTTGATGTGTTCATCTAGTCTTCAGTACGTTAGAGCATGTTAAAATGTTAGTGTTAAAACGTTATGAAATTTTTTAGAACTTTATTTTATATTAAACATCTCAAAATTTTTTTCTCTTTTCATTTTTATTTGCTATGTTTAATAATTTCTTGTATCTTCGTAAAACATTGAATTAGTATGTTTATTTTGTTAATTAATTATAATAATAAAACTTTTATAAAACCATTATATTTAGTGATCTATTGGCAAAATTGCTGATTTCAATTAATTAGTCTTTTTATTTAAGTTTTTGGATATGAAGTGAGCGGCGGCGTGTTGATCCGAAGGTCGTAGGTTCTAATCAAGACTATTTAAACTGTGACTAAACTGTTCCCAAAATTTGCCCAGTCACAACTGAGGTTGGTTTCGTTCGGGGAACTTAGACAGAGGCTGTCTTCTATTCTGTGACCTTCGTAAACTCGCGCATGACCTGCGTAACTACCCCGGCCTCACGCTAGCATATGGTCGTTGACGACGGAATGATCATACTATAGCCCCTCGAATGCGTGAGCGAGCGCTAGGTGCGGATAGAGAACGGGCGGTGCTCAAAGATCGTGTGTGCTTTGCACGGTTGTGCGTATGGCCGGCGTGGTACCCCCTTGGGGAAGCGAAGGATCGGACCGCATGTGCCTATGGCGTCCTTCGAATGCGCATAACAGGTGTAGACTTAGCGCGATGCGAGACCTTGGCCGTAGGCAGTGCTCATCTAGGTCGTGGGTAGCAATCTCACTATAATCCGAAACCGTTGTCGGGGCGTTACCGGAGGAGCCGCTACACTCAGAGAGATAGAGTTCGCCCTCTCTATCTAGGGAGCATGGCGGGAGAGCAGGCCGATGTATTTCGAACTGCTAGCCCTTTGCATGCGACATTCATTCTTCATTCTTTCCTGTGATTCCCAACCCTTGGTTGCAAGTGGGTTTCCGGGCACAAAATAATGGTGCAGCCCAGAGAACGTGGCGCCCTCTCTAAAGCACAAGCTGTACTCGCGTCGACCTAGGGTCGGCGTGGGCGGCGGGTGCCTTATCAGAGGCACGGAGCGGTCAGTGCGCAAGATCCTGTCTGTAAAGACGGAGGAGGGCGTATGGCCATCTGTACCACGGGGTGACTAATGTTTCCAAAATTCGGCCCAGTCACACGTGCGGTTGGATTCGTGGTTGGTCGTGGTGACGCCCCTGGCGGGAACTTAGGCAGAGGCTGTCTTCTGCCGGTGACCTTCGTGAGTTGCGCATGACCGGCGTGACCCGTTCGCGGGGATCGTGGGTCGGGAGAACACATGTAAGCGTTGACGACGTGATGATCATGTCTTACCCCCTCGATTGCGTAGACGAGCGCCTGGTGCCGGTAGTGGATCGGCGGTCTCATGCCGGCGTGTGTTTGCACGGCTATGCGTATGACCGGCGTGGAACCCTAGGGGAAGCGAAGGATCGGACCACCTAGGCTTGGCCTATGGCGTCCCTCGAATGCGTGTGGCCGGTGTGAGCGAATCGTTGACAGAGACCTTTGACCGTAGACAGTTCTCACCTAGGGGGTGGGTAGCAATCTCACTTAAATCCGAAACCGTTGCCGGGGCGTTTCCCGGAAGTTTCTACGCTAGGGAAGCCTCTATACTCAGGGAGATAGAGTGCGCCTTCTCTATCTAGGGAGTACGCGGGTTGGGTGGCCGATGTATGTCGGTCAGTCGGCCCTGCGTGCGGCATTTACCCGTTTTTGGCCAGGTGTAAGCGTGGCGGTAACAACCCTTCGGGGTGCGAAACCACGACATCGTTGTTTCGACGACGGTGCGTCAGCTTGCATTTTGGGATCCTCAAGTCAGCCAGTCTATGAGTCCGGGAAAGCCCTTGGGGGTGCGAAGCTGTGTGCGTCAGGACTCATCTTGAGAATCGGCAACGAGCTCTATATAGCTTAGGTACGGACGGTAAATATCCTCTGGTCATTCTATGATCAAGAGGTCCGGAACGAAAAAGGTTCGAATCCCGCTCATGGGGCTAACTTTTTGAAATCACGGTATCTGAAGTGGTTAGAGCGGCGTATTGAGCAGAACCATCCCTTGTAAATTAATTTTTCGAGTGATTTACAAGGAAATAGTAACAAAACAGGCCGAATTTCCCAATATTCGCTTTCTTTTTTATAAGCGACAAGAGATTAGTCGGCGTAAGCGCATCGCTACTTATTTTTGTGTGGGGGAAGGTAAAGTTCCAGAATACAATAAATCAGAGACATTTATTGAACAAAACTCCTTCTCTTAACGATACTCTAATTGCTAATATTAATTTATCTACTAGTCAGCCACAACTCTACATCTGGGATGAGTCACAGCATCTCTTGTCTCGACCTCTGGCTTGTCACGATGGGTCGAAACGAGGGGTCCTCGCTGGCTCTTGTTGGCTGCGTCTCCTTGCTGTATCCCAGACGGAGTGTGGCTGCTTCTGTCCCGATCCTGGGATCTGATGCCGACTGACTGGGGGTGAGCCTTTTATCCTTGACTGCCTTTTGGTTTTCCAGCAATCCCTTTATGTACCGGATCTCTCCCGGTGTAGGGGCGAAAAGGAAACTACAAAAGTCGGGGGGGAGTTCTCCCGACGCGGCTGGGCCGACAAATACGGCGGTATCGTACAGATTCGACGTACTCCCAATTTACGATATCCCTCTTTTCTTACTTTCCCAGCCAGATGTGCCAGATGTGTCCCGTTCTTCCCGACTGGGTCTGCTTCACATTTGCACGTTCTTACCTAGCTACGTGCGTAACCATTTCTTAGCTAGATTTGCCAGATGTGTCATGTCATGCCGGTCTGGATCTGCCTCTTCAAAGAACCCCTTTGTCGGTTTTCCTTGTTTACCTAGATGGTTCTTATTTTACAGATTAACTAAGACGGGGCCGGCTTACACAGGTATCAGTAGAAAAGTGTCCAATTAGTACCATTTTATAACTAAAAATCGTTTTCTTCTGACCTTTATGTAATGGACGTTGAAATTCCATGTGCTTTCATCTTGTTGATTGCAACAGTATCACAAATAAAGTTCCGTTTTGTGGACAGGGGTGCCTGTTCCTTAACGAATTTGGACGTAGCCCTCTTCGACCAGGATAAATAAATTTCAATTTGGCAAAGGCGAGAAAATAGTTGAGGGCACGAAGATAAAAACCCGCTTGACATTGGTCGAGGGCTTTTACAAACAACTTTCAACCGTGGCACAATCGTTTCCATTCAATTTACTCCGGTGTTTATTCAATGCGTAATCCCCTGTTTTGCTCGGTTTTTCACCCTTGACCTATCCCGGTTCGGTTTTCTATTTGTTGACGTTTTGGCCGGGTGGAGGGGTAAATGCTAAGTAATACGGACAATAAAATATGGAAATAAATAATTTGCACAGTTACTACCTTAAAAATATCGAATAATAAAATAATGTACAGCCAAAAGAAAGCGAGCTGACCAACTGAATAACAGATTACAGTTAGCCGCTTTTAAATACACCTAAAACGGATTTGAATGACAAATTTGAAAACCCGCAAACGGGTAAGGTCATATTTTCAATTATCGTGTTCCCCGTCGGATGTCAGTCAGAATCCTTGCGTCATGATAGTTATTGCTTTTTTTAAGGAGGTGATCCTCCACTGGGTGATTGCTCCTCACTTGTTTTCCACGTCAAAAAGATGTTACAAAATGCAATGGTACGGTATTGTATGATGTGGTGAAAAAGAGTTTATGCTACCCAGGCACCGCAGCCTTTTGGTTTATTGTGCCTTTCTGGTTCCTTCGTTCAGCGCAATAGACTCAATCGATTCTCCTTACAAGTAACAGGCCATTGACTGTCGCTGATGCAATTTGAGACCCTAAGTTTTTTCCATTAAGCTGTCGCTTCGCGTTTGACGGTCATATAGGTGGCTATTTAATCTTCCTCATTACCTGCAAATGAGATCATCGTTGTATATGTTGTAGATACACATGGGAGTAGAAGGTAACGAGAAAGCGGACACCCTTGCAAGAAAAGGGGCTGCCACACCGCAGATGCTGATTGGACCGACGTGAGTTTTGATGGTGTGCAGAAGAAAAGAAGGAAGGAAATATGGTTGAAAATCAGAAACACTGCTTTGGGTGTACACTATGATAGTAAGACCCATACTTGCAACAAGTTACTAAAATAAAAGAACTCACAAAAATGCGGAGACTTGCAGGCATCTGCCTAATGAGAACCCAGCCCGCAGTTAGCATGGGAAGAGTATTGGGACTAAACAGCCATCAAAGCTCAAATATCAGTTCAAAGATGGTGTTGAACTGTAAAACCAAATTCAACATATTACACATGAAGCTTGGCTCTTCCTCAGCCTCTGCTAGGTACCAGGAGAAGGCAACTAGAAAGCGGACACCCTTGCAAGGCAACGAGCTGCTACACCGCTGACAGGATCTGAACCCTTTTATGGCATAGGAACCCACACTATCAACGAATATCTGAGATAAAAGAACAAAAAGAAAATGAAGGAACAATGGAGCTCACTCATTGGACATAGACAACCCAAGAATTTTTTAACCAATTTTGGCAAGAGTTTGATCCTCTCCCACTGCAGCAGTGAGTCTTTGGCAGTCTTGGTGAGGTTTGTTTCAGCATTGTATCCTGTGTTCTTCCCCTCCTTTATAGTCAGATGAGACTTTGAAGGAAATTGTAAAGAATGTTTGCGGGATCATACAGACTGTCCTCATAATAATGGGCGTATGATTATAGCTTCATGCCCAAATTGTTTAGTTCCTATTCAATCTAATTGTTTCCGTGGAGGTAGGTTTAACAGAGTTTGTAAATGCATTTGTCTGGTTGTTCTCATCGCCTCTGTTTGCTAGTCTTTATATGCTGCCTAATTTTTGGAATATACCATGGCTCTCAAACCTGGTCTTATGACATCCCCGAACCCTGGGGGTCAACCAAGACTTCCAATTCTCAACGCATCCTTCTTCCAATCAAAAGCCCTAAGAAAAATAGTTAACCCTCCTTATTATCAAGGACCTCACCCTATACCGGGACCTTAATTACCCTTTGCGATTTCTCAGTGTGATTTCTCCTCGTGTGTTTTTCATGTCAATTTTATTCTTATAACAATTTTTCCGTTTGTAATTGTTTTATAGATGTGGAAATGGATAAAAAAAAAGAAGAAAAAACAACGTTGTTAAATAACAAGAAAATCTAATACAGGTTGTTGCAAAGAAACAGGCAAATCTCAGATGGAAGAGGTTTTACTCTCTCCCTACTTTTGAGTAATGGGACGTATTCGGTTGATCCCTCTCCGAATTCGATATTCGCCTCCGATTCCCTTTCCTATTCAAATTTACCCTGGAGTCATAGTAAGATTTATTTCAACCAATTGTTTCTATGAATAACTGAGGAGTGTTCGTGAGGACATGTTACTCGAAGTAGGCTTTTTCAAATTGACTTTATGAATATATTCACCAGTTTTCGCCGTCCGCTCGACCAATTAATATCTTTCAATTAATTAAGATTTTTAGTTGAGATAAAAAAAAGTCAGTGTGACAAGCGGGATTCGAACCCAAGACGTTCGGTTTGATACGCCGCTGCTCTACTTCTTGAGCTATGGTGACCTCGATCCATTCCGACAATAACTTCCCATTTCAACCACAACTTTCGAATTTTTCTCCTTTTTGCTGTTTGGTGGTGCCATTTTTTACCTCAACTAAAAAGTCAGTGGTATGAGTGGGATTCGAACCAACGACCTTCGGCTTGATATACTCTACCACTTGAGCTATCCTGACCTCGATCCATTCCGACAATAACTTCCCATTTCAACCACAACTTTCGAATTTTCTCTCCTTTTTGCCGTTTGGTGGTGCCATTTTTTTACCTCAACTAAAAAGTCAGTGGCATGAGTGGGATTCGAACTGACGCCCTTCGGCTTGATATACTCTACCACTTGAGCTATCCTGACCTCGATCCATTCCGACAATAACTTCCCATTTCAACCACAACTTTTGAATATTTCCATTTTTCAATGTCGTGTAATTTATTTGATTCTCGGCAACAAATGAATTGGCCACGGAGAGCTTAAATGAAGTACACTTCATTTTAAACTTATTAAATTCATTAGTTTAGTGGTCTGTTCGACTATTTTTTGACTAGGTTTTTTGGTTGAGATAAAAAAGTGAATGTCACGACGGGACTCGAACCCACGACCTTGAGCTTCATGCTTCGCTGCTCTACCACTTGAGACACACCTCGATCTACTCGAAAACTAACTTCACATCTAAACCCTACCTTTTGAGTTTTCCCTCTTTTTTGTCTATTTTTCCAAGTTACTGTCCGAGTGGATCCAGATCACGATGGTCCAAGTGGTATAGCAGCGGCGTATCAAGCCGAATGTCGTGAGTTCGAATCCCGCTCGTACCATTGTCTTTTTTATCTCAACTTAAAAACCTTAAATAATTTTATGAATATAACTCATGTTTTATTTGAGTGAACCAATTGACCACCCTAACCATCTGGAGTTTTGTCTAATATTATTTTGTTGCTTGATGCACTCGGTTTTAATTTCTTGCTTGTTTCACTGGATGTTCCTTATTAATTTTTTTACCCGGTTCATCAAATGATCGTTTTAGTTTTTCCATTCTTTCATTGTTTACACGGGAACAGGCTAAGTTATTCTGACGCCTCAATCAACTCGTCCCCTCGGTCGGATTGACAGGTTCAATCTCGCCCTGACGTCAATTACCCTTTTGCCCAGCCGACGCCGGCCCGGCTATCTATTTGTACGAATCAATCGTTGATCCCTTTTCGATTTAAGAATCTGGAACGGAGCGAGAAACAATTTGTTTCCAATGCACAATCACGGAACGACGACGTGCTCTCGGCCCCTGTAAACACGATTAAGCGCAAGGTGAATGTCAGCCGGACTCGACGGACAGCTAACACCGAGTTGAAATACTGAAATTGACCAAATATAAGTGGTATATTAATAAAAGTTTAAAAGAAAAACAAACTAGTGAGTTTTAGGCAGTCCACATCCACATAGATTTTTACGCCTGATGTACCGGGTGTTAACACTTGCACGACTTCTTAACAAATGTTCTAATTAACCTTTCTAAAATAAAAGCTTAAGCCGGTTTGGACTTACGGACTGGAACTGTGGTGTTCAGCCAAACTTTCCAACATCCACCGTATTCAAGCTGCCCAACGAAAAGTATAAGTTGCATTTTATGTATCGAACCCAACTACACATACAAACTTTCGTTCAAGACGACCAATGCCATCTTTATTCATGGGTGTTGAGACCCATGAAGATCATTAATTTCCGGACTTATCCCAAAGGGGACTACTCAGACGCCTAGTCTTCTCGAAAGAACGCCAGGAAGATTTTACTTGCATGGACTTGTCATAACCCTTGGCCAGCGGTGGTGCAGTGCTACTACTGCCAAGTTCAGAAGTGCCATGAAAGGGCACATCCATACATGTGTCTTGAAAGAGGCCGTTTATGGTTTCCGGCATAGCTTTTGGCCATGCCTTTCACCACCCACGGAGAGACAGCTCCAGTTCCGGTTGGCCGGTACCCTTCAGCTAAAGTACAATTTGTTTACAAACCACGACCACCACGCGTCCAACCTCAATTAGTAGAGCCCCTCCGATACTCCACTACTTCGTAACGTAGAAGAATGTTACTCAACCCGGGAGGTCATACCAACTCCTTACTGACGCACCCGTTGCCTGCCGGTTGCGGGTTCAGTAACTCAGGAATGCTCTGCCAAAGCAGAGGAGGAGAGGGAAGGATAAGGAAGGTTTAGCGACTGGGAGTTGGTGGCCCTGAAAAGGGCCGGTGTTATGTTTGGAGAGAAGCGGTGACGACGGATCGAGACTGGGACCGTGGGATTGGCGCCGTTGGTGCTGGTCTGTGACCATTTGTTGTCCGTTGGCTAAGGTCCGATCGCAGTGAGTCGGTTGACTCTGGAGAGGCCGAAGTACTGGGGAGCAGCTATAGCCGAGAGCAGCGTTAAGCGTTCGCGGCCAAGTGGGCCGTTAAGAAGGCGGGGCGATCAGGCTAATGCTGCGGGTACTTGTCGTCGTCAACGGCGTTCCTTCTGTTGTCATCCATCCGGTGATATGTGGACACGGGTCTTGTTGTGTTGTCATTAGTGAGTTTGAGACTTCGTCGCATGGACGAGTCTGATCTAGCGAGGCAGTGCCTCTGCTTATATAGGGACGTGCTCTACTCTGATTGGCTGCAGTATGGAGGGCAAGAACATTCTACAGATCGTAGTGGCATCTAGTGGTAGCTTTAAGAGGCCACTACAGAAGGTAATAGGGATAATGCCTCCATCATTGGTTACCCCCAGGCACCAGGGTTGATGGTCGGACTTTGCCTGGGCCCACAGGGAAGATGCCCCTGTGGGTAATTTTTTTTTTGGCGTCACGAGCGGGATGGTACGGACACTGTCACTTATGAAAGCACATGCACCGGATAGAAGTTCAGACAGAAGAAACACTGTGCACATAGTGCCAGGAAGAGGAGGAGACCGCAGAACACATTTTATATTTTTGTGAAGGTCTATGTAGGTGTTGGTTCGTGCAATAGGAGAAACAACAAGCAAAATTTTGAACCAGGGAGCCGCTGGCAAGGCTGTGGAGATTGGTTAATAAACCTGAAGCTGGCCCAAGTACCTATTAAAGAGACAATATTTTAGTACCATCGGAGTACTGCAAATGAGTATTTTCTCTACGCTTGGTTTTAATTTTGGGGGTGTGTTTTTTTTCTTGTTGTTGTCACACCAACTCGATCGTAATAAATAATTGGCATTAACCGATCATTTCATGAGGCTACAGTTGATGTTATCACTAATGTGTGATTCTTATTGACCTGTTGTTTCATAATTCGTTGAGGAGTGCTCAAGAATGAAGTTGTTTAGAAAACCACCTCTTTTTTAAAAAAAATTTTTCCAACGTTTCGACCTTTATTCGGTCATCTTCAGGGCCTAGGTAAAAAATAAAACATATTTTGATCAGAAAAAGGACACAATATTAAATATTATTTTTTACAATCAACACAGGTTTTGTATTTTACCCAGGCCCTGAAGATGATCCGAATAAAGGTCGAAACATCGAAAAAAAATTTAAATGTTTTTCTAAACTACTTCATTCTTGACCACACCTCGCGACTTCAAAAAATTATTATCTCTAATTGGGATTACTTAATTTTTTTTCCCTGTTCGTGTTACTTATCCACTTAGTGCTCGTGCAGTGTTTTTAACTGATCTTTACACCGTTCTGATGGCTAATTCTTCGCCTCTCTTAGAACGAGGGCGAGGAGGTGGTTTGCGTTTAATCATAAGGATTTAATTGAAGTTGAAACTCGAGTCTTTCGCCCCATCAGGGTTGAGTTTCCCATTTCGAATTAATCCAGCCGCCCAAGGTTAAGGAGTAGATATACCCGTCCAATATTTGAAAAATTTCAAAAAATCTAACAGACGAATAAAATGTGCAAGACATATTTGAATCGGTGAGGGGGACAAGGTTCCAGTTTTGAGAAAAACAAATCATCGTTTTCTTCCTGAAAAATAGTTTCAGTCAAAATATTTTTATTTAACATTCATTCTTAGTCTTGGAGCAAATTATGTTAGTTGTTGAAAAAATGGTATCTGTAGTTATATTAAAAAACTTGTTGGGATATTATAGAGATGTAGGCTCGTGGTGGCGTAAAAAAATGCACGACTGCCGTTGGACAAATCTTAAACACACCTTTACTCTTTTTCGCTCTGCAATTTGCTTCTTACGTGTCATATTGGTCTGCCCATCCTCGCGGGATTGGCCTGGCCAATTGTTCTCTCTCTCGTTATGCTATTTCTACTCCCGACATGAAAGAATAAAAAATCAGATATCTATTTCCTCCTTAAAACGAGCCCTGGATTTGAATTGATTACGCGTCAAATCCATCCTACTGTATAGTAAATCCTGGCGTTTCCTTATGTAAACTTCGCCCTCCAACAAGGATTTTCACACAAAATTCCGAAATTTCTTCTATAACCCTCATCAATAAACAAGCCTACCCCATAACAAAAATGTATATTTAAGTTTTGTAACAGCGAATTTCATTACTATATAATGTATATATATATGATGTATATATGCTATATATACAAATATACATATACACATCATATATACATATATATATGTACATATATACGTATATACTTACATACATATATACCTATATATACTTATGTACATATATACCTATATATACTTACATACAGATATACCTATATATACTTATGTACATATATACCTATATATACGTATGTACATATATACCTATATATACGTGTGTACATGTGTACGTGTATACGTGTGTACATTTATACCTACATATACGTGTGTACATTTATACCTACATATACGTGTGTACATGTATACCTACATATACGTGTGTACATGTGTACGTGTATACGTGTGTACATGTATACCTATATATACGTGTGTATATGTGTACGTGTATACGTGTGTACATTTATACCTATATATACGTGTGTACATGTATACCTATATATACGTGTGTACATGTGTACGTGTATACGTGTGTACATGTATACCTATATATACGTGTGTACATGTGTACGTATATACGTGTGTACTTGTATACGTGTACAAGGCACACGTATATACGTACATACATACATACATACGTACGTACGTACGTACATACATACATACATACATACATACATACATACATACATACATAC
>CM077110.1:3540913-3552116 GCA_039619505.1 Cimex hemipterus | reverse complement strand
ACTAGGTTATCAATATCAGCACACTTCCTCTCTCTCTCTCTCTCTCTTTGTCTCTCTCTCTCGCTCCGTCTGTCTGTCTCTCTCTCTCTCTCTCTCTCTCTCTCTCTCTCTCTCTCTCTTTCTTTCTTTATATCTATGTATTATCTATCTCTATCTGCCAATCTATTTATCTTTTTATCTATCTTTCTGTCTATCTATATAACTATGTCATCTCCGCATATTAAACCTTTTTTTATTGCTATGTCTGTTTTTCTTTCTCTCTCTATCTTTCTATTGTCTATTTCTTTATATCTCTTTCCACCTGTCTGTCTACATATTTATATAACTGTTCTCCCCGAGTATATTACTTTTTTATTGCTAGTCTTTCTCAACGCCTTTCCTCTATTATAAGAAGGTCTGAGATATCACATTTATTGCAATAAAAGGGTAAACGTTTAAAATATAATAATATGGTTTTCGTGTATATTTATTTGTGTTTGGTACCGCTCAACATCAAACGCAAGCGTATTTTTTTCGGGGACGAACGCTTCAAAAAGAGAAGATAAGCGGAAAAGAAGGTCATATCGTATTAGGACGGTCGTTTTCGTTCAAAGATGGTCCAGAAATACTATGTCTAAACCAAGGAGGGCACAGCCACCAAAGGCGTTTAAGGACGAGGGGGACAAAGACCTCGTGTGGGAGGGAAATTCCTTGAAATTCAACGGGATCACAGCTATTCTTCTGATGTTGTATCTAAACGAAATCCTTATCATTTTGTAAAAAGGAGAAAGGCGAGATTATTTTCTTGGTTAAACTGCATTACTTCTTTATAAATTACTCTTGTTTACGTCTTGTTTTCAGAATTGAACTGTAGATTCAAGAGAGCTAAAAAAAAAAATCGGTCATACGTCCACGATTTACTATTCGCCCGGAAAATTGCAATTTTTCCTATATATAATTACGAATGCGTTTAAAACGATCAAACTTGACAATCACACCTAGCCAAATCCCGGATTCCAAAATTTCACTTCGAAGTTTCTCAGTAATCTTAGCCTTTTCCGCTCTTACCTCTGTACAAATCCCCCTGGGAAGTTAAAACGTCATGCCCTCGTGACCAGCTGCGCACATAATTCTCTTGTTCTCTATTGGCCATCGTTGAATGATACATATTCATGTTTTGCTTGTAATTTCTTTTCTTGCATTTTATCACCTTTTTTTGATTTATGAAGTTGTAATTCGATGTAGTGATACCTGACATAACCTAACCTCTAACAGCCTACAACTTTATAGAAAATGGGATGTATCAATTATGAATGAGAGTAGAAGGACGGGTCAGAAATTAACAAAATATAATGGTGTGTTTTAATTAATGCGATTTAAGAATAAAAATGCGTGTAAAGAAAAAAACAGCTGTTAAATGCATGGCTGCCATGTTGGCTACCTACGCTCTACCGGCAAGAAAAGAGACTACATATTCAGCCTAGCATCTATTAGCCCTGGCCTGTTAGATTGGATCTTCTCAGACATCAACTCATTCAATAATTGAATTATTGATCATTGGGATCAGGTGTGTAACCAAAAGAGATACTATTCCTTTTTGGACCACGTTCCTGATCCCATTCCTCAATTGCTATCAACTATCATGTTTAATCAGTAACCGGACGTATGGCAATTACGAATATAAAAATTGTGAATTGTAAGATAGTTAAAATAGTAAGATTTTTTGAAATTAGAATAGCCGATGTATCTACCATGAATGGGAGTATAAGGACAGGTCAGAAATTAACAAAAGAAAGGTATGGGTCTGGTTTAATTAAGGCGTATTTAATCATAAAAATGCGTGTAAACAACAAAAAACAGCTGGTTAAATTCATGGATGCCATGTTGGTTACCTACGCCCTAACGGCTAGCAATGTTACTACATTTTCGACCCAACGTCAAACATTGGCCCTGGCCCGTTAGATCGAGCAATGTTAACCACCCGTCATTTCTTCTCGATTTAACGCGTCCTAACAGAGTTAACAGGGCTAACACATACCCGACCTGTATCCTAACCTCTAACATCGTAATCGTAGAATGTAGGACAGAAACATTCTCTAATTATAGAATAGGGGATGTATCTATTAAAAATGAGAGCAACTGGTCAGAAATCAACAAGAAAAAAGTATTGGTCTGATTTTATTAATGCGTATTTAAGAGTAAAAATAAGTGTAAACAAAAAAACAGCTGATAAATTCATGGTTGCCATGTTTGTTACCTACGCCCTAACGGCTAGCAATGTTACTACATTTTCGACCAACCCCGGCCTGTTAGATCGAGCAATGTTAACTAATCGATTCTTACAAGTCTACGTTTTTCCATCTAACAGGATCTAACAGAGTTAACAGGCTTAACACATAGATCGTTAATACCCCTAATATTGATATTCTGCTTAATAATTAAATGTTATTGGTATAAACAGAGGACTAATACTCGTGTAACAAATTTTTCTTAACGGTTTCGGAATTATTTCAATTTTTCTAATTTTTGAAGATTTCACGACCTTGATTCAAATAAACAACGGTAACTCCAAAACTAAAATGTTTTGAAAAAATACGTCGAGACCATAGAAAATTACGTTAAATTGTCAATAAGATGTGATCGATAATAAACTTGTAAACTTTCGCGTAGTAAACGAGAATTTTAAAAAAGTTGAAAAATTTCCTATGGTAATTATAAAGTTATATTTTCAAACCGAGAGTGCAGCGAATTACAAAAACCGCACTCCATTTAATATCCTTTTTAGTGCTGTAATTTCTTTTTTGATTACTTTTTTTCAAAGAGGAAGAAATTGATGAAGGAAATTATACAACTTACCAATCTGTCAGCCACGGTTTATTTCCTTTCCTCCATCAATTGCTTAATTTTTGAAAAAAGAAATTGGAACGCTAAAACGTTTATTAAATGGAGTACGTTTTCTGGGATTTGCTAGGCTATAGGTTTGGAAATTGTAGTTGAAATCATTATTCACTATTTTCGTGGTCCGCTCGACCAATTAATAACGGTTTTTGGTTGAGATGAAAAAACGTTAATAGCACGAGAGGGATTCGAACCCACGACCTTCGGCTAGATACGCCGCTGCTCTACTTCTTGAGCTATCGTGACCTCGATCCACTCGAACATCAACTCCCTATCTCAAACCTCCTACAAAATCTCAACAGACTACAAAGGAGAGGAAGAACAGAGGAGAACATCGGATAAAATGATATGGTATACAGATGGCTCCAAAACAAATGAAGGAACCGGATCAGGTGTTTTCTGCACAAGCCCAAAATATGAGCAATCAAACTCATTAGGGAAGTACACCTCTGTCTTTCAAGCAGAAATACATGCTATCAATGCTTGTGCCCTGGAAAATCTTAAAAGAGGTTACACTGACAAAAAAATCCTCATAAGATCAGACAGCCCAGCAAAAATTAAAGCACTGGCATGCAAAAGAATTACATCAAAACTAGTCAGTGAATGCATCCAAAATCTCCGAAACCTGGGAGAAGACAACAAGTTAACGGTATCCTGGGTGCCAGGGCACAGGAGAATTTTGGGTAATGAGGAAGCAGACAAACTAGCCAGATGAGAATCCGCGAGACCATACATAAGCCCCGAACCTATCCTTGGGATGATGATGATGATGATGATGATATTTCAGGGTGTTGTATACTGAGCCCTTTAAGAGCTATTGTATCCCCCGTTCTCTGCCTAAAGCACATCGGTGAGTCCTATTTCATCAAGGAATTTGATTAATAGGCCCGGTTTTATTGGTTGAAGTTCTTCTATGGTCACATTGTACATCCCAAAACACTTCCTCCTATGGGGTAATGTCGCTCCGCAGTTTGTTAGCAGATGTGTTGGTGTTTCCTCTGCTTCTTTGCAGAATCTGCATGTGCCATCCTGGCGATCCTTGGGATATCGAAAACAATCATAGAATCCTCCATCGCAGAATGGATCCAAACAAAACAAAGAGAAAAGTGGATAAACTCTAGCAGTGCTAGACACAGTAAACTTATGATAAAACAACCCTTACCAAAACTAGCAAAAACACTACTACAATTGGAGAGGGCAAATCTTAGAGGAGTGGTAGGACTAGTAACCGGCCACTGGCACCTGAGAAAACATCTACATAACATGGGCATATACAATGAGGACCCCATCTGCAGACTAAGTAATGAGAAGGAGGAAACAGCCACTCATATCATCTTCGAATGCGAAGCAACAGCTCAATGCAGGTTAGATCTAACGTATATAAACGACTCAGAGAACCACATGAAGCAATCACAGTCAATGACTTGATACTGCTGAGAAAAAGGATCGAGTCTATTGACTAAACCAAGGAACTGGGAAGGTACAATAAGCCAAAAGGCTGCAGTGCCTGGGGCACATAAACCCCGTCTCCTGGTATCCTTTCCCACCATACCATACCTCAACCTTACCTTACGAATTTTCCCTCCTTTTGCCATATTTCAAATGTCGTGTAATCGGTTTGGACTCTCGACGATAATTGAAATGGCGACTGAGCGCTTTAGAGAAGTGTACTTCATTTTTTAAATCATTATTCACTATTTTCTGTGGGGAGTTGATGTCCGAGTGGATCGATGTCACGATAGCTCAAGAAGTAGAGCAGCGGCGTATCTAGCCGAAGGTCGCGTGTTCGAATCCCTCTCGTGCCATTAGCTTTTTTTCATCTGAACTAAAAACGGTAATTAATTGTAGTTTAAAATCATTCCAGTAAGTTTTTCTATTTTGGAAAGCAAACTATTTCACAGTTCCTGTTATAGAAACGCTTAGTTCACCAACTTTACAAGAAGAACCAAAAAGTCCTAATTAACTTTCGTCCGAATCTCAACATATTGGGAATTATTCAACTTTAACTTATTTTTTCAATATTACAAAACCTTGAACATAAACAGTGATAAATCTAGAATGAAAAAGGTTTTGTACAAATCCGACGAGACCATCAAAAACTACGTTAAATTTCCAATAAGATGGGAACAATATCGTTGTTGTGAACCTTCATGAAATAAGCGTTTTAGTAGCGAAAACTTTGAAAAAGTAATTTTTTTTTCAAAGTTGAAAAATTTTTTTTTTAATTATCTACGTTACCAATCCGTCAGCCACGGTTTTTTCCTTTCCTCTAACAATTTCTTCATCGTTGAAAAAAAGAAATTAAAAAAGCAATTTCGCCACTAAAGAAGTTTTTTAATGGAATATTTGAATCACCATTTCAACATAGAAAACTTCTTTTTTTCAAAGTTCTCCCTACTACAACAATTATTTCATGACCGTTCACAAGTTTAGTATTGATTACATCTTATTGGAAATTTAACGTAGTTTTCAACGATATGAACGGATTTGTCAAAAAACGTTTTCGTTTTGGAGTTATCCTCTTTTTTCAATTTCTTTTTTCAAAAATTAAGCAATTAATGGAGGAAAGGAAAAAAAACCGTGGCTGACAGATTGGTAAGTTGTAAAATTGAAAAAAAAACAAAAAAAAAACAACCTAATGTTACTTTGAATTATCCATCAGCCACTGTTTTTCCCCTTTCCTCCATCAATTTCTTCCTCTTTGAAAAAAAGTAATCAAAAAAGAAATTACAGCACTAAAAAGGATATTAAATGGAGTGGGTTTTTTGCAATTCGCTGCACTCTCGGTTTGAAAATATAACTTTATAATTACCATAGGAAATTTTTCAACTTTTTTTAAAGTTCTCGTTTACTACGCGAAAGTTTACAAGTTTATTATCGATCACATCTTGTTGACAATTTAACGTAATTTTCCATGGTCTCGACGTATTTTTTCAAAACCTTTTAGTTTTGGAGTTATCGTTGTTTATTTGAGGCAAGTTCGTGAAATCTTAAAAAAATAGAAAAAATGAAATAACTCCGAAACTGTTGAGATTGGGGCCATAGTTAATTAGGACTTTTTGGTTTGATTTTGAATGTAGAGTCTACTGGTGAAATTTGTAACACGAGTAGCCGAACACCCTGTATACTTAATCTGCTTTCACAATTGTGTACGAAGCACGATTTTGAAAGTGTACACTTTAAATCGGCCTTTAAACAAAATCATGTCGGATTTTTGATAAGTACTTTTTATTTTCTTGTGTATTAAGATAAGATAGCTAATATTCAGTCGCTGATAATTTTTATGGCTTTTTAAGTATCAGTGTAATATATTAATTCAGCCTATCCGAGTGATAATGAAAAATGTTAATAACGATAAAGTTGTTTTGCAAGATTTTGAAGGGGGGGGTGGTGGTGGTGGAAAAGGGTGGGCTTTTCATTATTCCAGAAGGCTAGCTCGCCGGGGGAAATTTTCCTAATAATACGTCACTTGTCTGTTAAACGTCCATTCCGGAATAAGTGTTTAGGGACAGACTCATTACACAGATTTAAATAATCCCCGGCCGAGGCGGGGAGAACAAAGCCGGCCGACCTACGGGATTCGACATCGTTTATTAAATTTCCAATTTGAAGCCTGGGGCTTGATCAGTATTCAAGCAAAGCCTCCTTACTCGAACCGTCCGATATGGCGTAATGGGACTTGAACTTACTTAAACATCTCCAAGTCTCAGCCCACGCTAAGGCAACTCACCGAAATCGGATTTCTGCCTGACTCAGTTATGGGTCGGCCTATGTAGTAAACAAATCCACTAACAATATATAACAGTGTAACGAACAGAAATTTGACCGATTTTGCTCATTTATATTTAAAACAAATGTTTCAATCATTTCTTACACTACATTTATCAATAAAGTACAAAGAAGTTTAAATTTTTAAAAATAAATATAATCTAACATATTAGAGTTTGTTAGACCAGATTTCTTGTTTCAATTAAGTAATAATTTTATGTAAGTTTTGGTTGAAATGAAAAAAAAAATATTGTCACGAGCGGGATTCGAACCCACGACCTTCGGCTCGATACGCCGCTGCTCTAACCACTTGAACTGTCATGACTTCAAGGTCGTGGGTTCGAATCCCGCTCGTGACACTAACTTTTCCAATTGGACCAACCCCTTATATAAAATAATTAATTAAATATATAAAATATTTTAGACTCATTAAGGAACCATTTTAAGATGTATCCTCTTCTTTGGCAAGGTGGTAAGGCGCAGTAGGGTTCTGGGCCAGGAGAGTCCACGTCCGTCTCTTTTCTCCCAACAGAAGAAGAAGAAGAAAAGCTATTGTATTTGTTCAAATATTTACATAAGTACAGTTTGCAACCTGACTCTTTTTACAATTTCATTAGAAGTGCGAAAGACACTGGGCTCTATGACCTTCTACAACTTTGGTGTTATAATCAATTTTGTATTGTTTATCCTTTTTCTGGGTTTCTCCCAACGTTGCCTCTATGCTCCGAACTTCTAGCAAGACCTCCAAACGTTCTAAACACTCTTCGCCTTCGCAGTGCCTGGCAATCAGAGAAAATGGCTATTTCGACAGGTTGTAGGATGAAATGGGAATTGGTGTCCGAGTGCATCTATGTCACGATAGCTCAAGTGATTGTAGCTGATATATTGCTTGTCAGCATCCTGTGCCATAATTTTACAATATTTCTATTCTGGAGATAAATATTGATGGATATGGAGCATAGGTGGCCTCAACGGTTAGATAGTCGGGAAGATCCTAGGTTCGAATCTCCTCCTGAATTTGAATAAGAAAGTCCATGTTGGCTCTTTTTGGCCAACATGTCAACCTTTTCGTGGCCTCTATGCTCCGAATGTCCAGGGACCGATGCCAGGGTCAGGTCATTAGTGACGCTGACTTCCGTCACGACCTCCATGCAGTTCCAAACACTCTTTGCCTTCGCATAAGGCTAAACCTTTAAGTTCTGCCTGGCAGTCAGAAAAAATGACTACTTCGAAAGGTTGTGGACTGAAATGACGAGTTGGTGTCCGAGCATATCTAAGTCACTATAGCTCAAGTGGTTAGAGATGATAAATTCTGTAACGATGTGGCAGCATCCCGTGCCATAATTTTGCATTATTTCTATTAGAATATTTTCCGATAGTCGGCCAGTCTTATGTCATTATAAAAATAGTTATCAACATCTAGGCTGGTGGAGGAAAGCGTTGAACTTATAAATAGGATTACTACTAGAGAATAGGGTAACTCTTATATGTATACCAGCTCGTAAGGGGCACTATGGCAATGAAGAGGCCAACCGCCTGGCCAAAGAAGGATCAAATACTGGGTTTGTCGGGCCCCAACCGGTATTACCCCACATTATAAGCACAGCGAAAGAGTATTAATTGCTGGGGCATGAGACAATTCCTTAAAGAATGGAATCTGTCACCCGGCCATAGGCGATCGAAGGAGTTTCTGAAGGAAATCAAACCGAAAGAAGCGAAATGGTTATTCTCTAACTCAAGGAGGGGAATCCTAACGGGCCATAGCCCCTTGAGAAGACACCTCTTCATTCCACCAGACATTTTGCCGCTTCTATGAAATAAAAGAAGAAACGGCTCGACTCTACCTCGCAGAATGTGATAGGTTTGCCAGGGATAGATTCGTAACTTTTGAAGGAGAGGTCATTGCCAAATCACTCCCAAGGATAAAATGACCCAAAATCTTAGGGTTTGTGGACAGGTCCAAGAGGTGAGCCGACCATCCCGGACCTTTTAGGGATGGGGTTCGGGCCTACTTAAGCTTTCAAACCCTCGGGACTTGGTCGCCCAACCTGCGTAATATATATCCTGCAGATAAAGATTGATGGAGATTGCCTCAACGGCTAGAGAGTTGACAGGATCCCAGGTTCGAATCCCGTCCTGAATTTGAATAGAGTACAATAAAGTTTCTTTTTTTTTTTTCAAAACACTGGAAAAGTCAAGATAAAACCTAGCGCAAATGATAAAACCGGGGGGCGCGGTAGCCGAGTGGTTAACGTGAGAGACTCTCGGCTAGTAGACCACGCGGTCGCGGGTTCGATTCCCGCCGTCGTCGTCTCTGGCCTTTTTTCACGATACCCCCCCCTAACAAAAAACGAATACGCACACAATGTATTATCTGGTTAAATATAAAAAGTTAAAAAATTGTTGCAAAAGTTCAAAATATAGAAAATAATGCATTATGTTTAGTGGTCTGGTTGGCCAAATTGCTTCTTTCAATTAATTATTCGCTTGATGTAAGTTTTTAATGAAAAAGTCAGTGTCACGACGGGATTCGAACCCACGACCTTCGGCTCGATATGCCGCTGCTCTTACCGCTTGCGGGAAAATTCGGCAGATTGTAGGCTGAAATGTTAAGTTGGTGTCCGAGTAGAGTCACGATATGTCAAGTGGTTAGAGTAGCGGCGTATTGAGCTGAAGGTCATGGGTTCGAATACCGTAGCGACATTACTTTTTCAGGTCAATCAATGCCTTCCATAATGGTAGAAATGTTGTTCTTTTGAAATTGTATTAATATATTACGTCTAGTAATAAAACCTAGCGCAAATGATAAAACGGGGGGCCGCGGTAGCCGAGTGGTTAAGGCGTCAGACTCTCGGCTAGTAGACCCCGCGGTAGTGGGTTCGATCCCACCGTCGCCTCTGGAATTTTTCTGACGCCTACGGAGACCGGTGGCCGCAATTAAAAGAAATTGACACGGCACTCGTCAACGGAAGGGGCGGGACCGGATCTCAGAGACCCTGAATCTGGTCCCAACCCCCTTCGAAAATGAGTTTCTTCGATGGAAGAACACTGGTACAAAGGGTATTGTGAGCCCTCCTCCAAAAATGGAGCCAGGGTATAGTACAATAAGCTGTACAGCTGCAGTGCTCAGGAGGGAACTCCTCCAGTCCCTGGTATCCATCCATCCACATCCACGTCTAGTAATGCTTCAATTCGTTTGTAGGAGAGCTAATATCAACAAGTTTGTTATGGCCTGTAAAATTATATTAGATCAACCTCTTCACACTGTCACAAATTACAATGGCGTTCTGCTAATCATATTATTTGTAAGTGTAGTAACGTTTACGTTTATGATTTTTTTATGACGTTGTTCCATTTTCATTTGACAGTGTGGACTCTCAATTTAACTGTATTACATAGGAGTTGAAGTTAACAAAAATAAAAAAAATCCGAAGTCGATACATTCCTTTATTCGCCCGTCAAAATCAGCTTCGTTCTTCTTAATTACATACGCGATTCAGTAGGTAAAATCGAAACATTTTTTCAAAACTCCTTTTCAGAGAGAAATCCCTTGATAACACCCGAAGGAGAAAAGGAGGGGGGAAGGGAGGCCGGAGATATCCTTGACTTCAAATGCCCGTTATTAGAATGCATGGCAGTATATCCTCTTTTGTTGTCCCTTATCTCCGACTGCGATTCGCCCATAACAACTTCTTATATACATAAACGGCTTAGTTAGAACTTTAGTAACTATTGAAAATTTTCTATACCCCGGGGAATAAATAAGTTGCGAACTGCTCATCCAATCCGAGAAAGACGGCGAGGATAGCATGCCGAGCAAATTTCAGGATAAATACCTCTCACGGTACGCCTCGGAAATTCACTTAAACAAAACTTAACCCAAGTTTAAAACAAAAAAAAATCGATCGATATATAACTTTTCGCGTAACTCCCAATATTTCAGTCTTTCAGTAAGTGCAAACAGGAAAATGGAAATAAAAGAGGAAAACTCTAAAGTTAAAAGATAAACATTACCGAACATTTTCATACGACATATGCGATCAACTTGTAACATTATCCTACGGGAAAGCTCGATTTACCGTTTCGAAGGGAATTGTTTTTTATTTCTAGAATATTAACTTTCTTGTTTTCGAAATGAGTTTGGTAAAAAGGTCAGAATGACAGGATAATCGACTGATTTAACTGTTAAACCTATATACTCAATGCGTTCCATCAGGTATGCGGCTATTGCCGTCGGAGTTCCATATCAAACTGTGCGAAACGACGTTAGATGTTTTCAAGAAACTGGTTCCTACCGTAAAATGCTCGGATCTGTATACCCAAGGGTAACAGAACCACAGGATGACCGTTTTGTGACTTTGAGTTCCGAAACTGGCACCTTACTGTTGGCCAAGTGCTTCATCAGCTCTAGGAAATTGGAGGTGTTCAAATTTCTGATCGAACTGCTCTATGAACACAATAGTGCTGAGGATATTGGGTGTGATGTGGCACTTATTAATGGAGGACGTTCTATCATGTTCTGTGCTGCTATTGACACAGGGGTTCCATATGACACTAT
>CM077110.1:3514222-3534398 GCA_039619505.1 Cimex hemipterus | reverse complement strand
CGTTTCGACCTTTATTGAGATCATCTTCAGGGCTCAAAGTGTTTGTTCATCGAAACTATAAATTATACTATAAATTTGAATTTACTGCCTGACTGAGCCAGAGCAAAATTTTTTTAAAAAGGGGACAAGCGTGTTTGAGACTTAAACAGACGAGAAAATACTTATTTCTTAAATTGGGCCATTTTTTTCCTGCAAAAAACCGGGTGGTCGGTTTTCGTTTTTTTTTTCTCCCTTGGCCGAGTTTCAAATAACTTAACTAATCTATTTTCGAAGCAAATTCCTTGTATATTCAAGTTATATTTAATAGTTATTTATACACCTATGGACAAAATTACTCACTCCTTCAAGATTTTTTAATGTATTAATTTATTTATAATTTATTCATATTTTGTGTACCGAAAATAAGTTGGGTTGTAAAAATGAGAAATTTAAGAAGGAAACGTTTATTAACTGAAAAAAAAAATGCTGAGACTTAAAAGGCTGAGGAAATAAGCATTTCCAAAGTTCAAAAGCGTAGTATGAAAATCCTAGGGTAATTTCTATTTCGCTTTTTATTTTATAAAAGCAAATAATTAGTTATTTTTAATGTTGATTATCACAACTCGTTTAAATAAATTGTGACATGTTGGGGGTGATGTTGTACTGGAAAGGGCGAGGAAAGGCCGAAAACAAGTAAACAATTAAGCCAAGTGGTCCCAATTGTCTTTCTACCTTCGTTTGCAATAGAAATATTTTATTTAGGCTAAGATTCATAAGCAGTTATGCCAACGTTATGGCCAGTGAAGGTTAAACGGTTTAAGGTTATGTCCATAACTTCCAACTGTACAATAATCGTCTAAAATGTGTATTGTTCAAGTAATAAGCGTACGAAGCGGTTTGGGAGCGTCAGTTTGTTTGTTTTCATTACCTCTTTGAAAGTGTCAACGCACATACTCTGACGATGCCGACTGCACTGGTGATTGATTCCGTTTGGCGTTATCTTCGACGGCGATAACGCCCCGGTAGATCGATACAGAGTGTAACCGTGCCATCGTTCAATCCTAACGACGGGCAGATTTTTATACATAATCTCTAATTGATGGTGGGGGGGGGGCTTGGATCCGTGGGCGAGGTGACGACGCGTGAGGCTTTTCTATGGGTGCTAATAAAGCATTCAGCCCAAAAGGCGGCTCGCATTGTACAAACAATTATTATAGTGTAATTTACTAATAATACGCTTCGTTACTGTGTAATTTCAACATGTTTCGTAAGCTTATAGTTTGAACTTTTTACGATAATAAAACGTTTTCCTTATACGGCAAAAATACTGTCTCGACTTTTTTAATTAATAAGTTTACTGTTTTATAAATATTGGTTTTGACAGTATAGTTTGTTAAGTCGATTTATTCCTCGGAGAATCTTATAACGGAAAATTCGAAATATAATTTTTTTCCTGGAACTCTCAGTGTTTAGAATTGTGTTAGGTCACGAGGCCACTTTGTGTTAACCCTGTTAACTCTGTTAGGTCATGCTAGATCGAGGGAAATGATGACATAGACTTGTAAGAATCGCCAAGTTAACATTGCTCGATCTAACAGGCCAGAGCCATTGTTGGATGTTAGAGGTTAGGTAACCAACATGGCGGCCATTAATTTAACAGCTGTTTTTGTTTACAGGTATTTTTATTCTTAAATACGCATTACTTAAATCATAGCAATACATTTCTTTTGTTAATTTCTGACCTTTCGTACACTCTCATTCATAACAGATACCATTCCATTTCTAGATTAAGTTGTATAACACCGAAACTGCTGAAAATCGGGCCATTAGGACTTTTGGTTCCATTTTTACTAGCATAAGTCCTCTATTGATACCAATAACATTTAAATTTTAAGGAGAGTGCTAATATTAGAGGTACAGACGAGCTAGGTGTTAACCCTGTTAGACCCTGTCAGATCGAGAAAACGTAGAGTTGTAAGAACCCGATATTTATCATTGCTCGATCTAAGACAAACAAGTATTGCGGCAAATAATACCATCCTCTATTTTTCGCTTTGAGTTTCATTTTTTGCTTCCAAAATGTATTTGCTAAATGAAAACAATATTTGTAAATCCCAGGCTCTGAAGATGATCTCAATAAAGATCGAAACGTAGGCAAGATAAAGAATAGGTTTTTCCGAAACCTATATAGCACCAGACCGCATTTCACGATTTCTAAATAATTATAAGAAACTAAACGCTGCATAGAAACGGATGCGAGTCCGACGAGGAAGAATGAAGTACGCCAGGAAAATAAATTATGCGAAAGTATGATATAAAGTGTATAATAAATTATTTTTATTTTTGTTCATTTTTAACAATTTATTTTCCGAACTTTTGAATATCTGCTTGTCGGCCGATCGTCCCAAGTTGCTTATTTGGGAGTAACGGATCTCACCGTTCTCACCGCGGCCGTGGCAACTTTCCGCCCGTTTATTCTACCCCCGTTTCATACCCATCAGAACTTTATGCAAACAGCCCTTTCACCTTAATTTGTATTTTAATTGGTGCTAAAAGGAGCGGCGGCATGAATATTCCCCTTACGCCTTTGGATGACGCAATAAAAGGCCGAGCGCATCGACCGCGATTTCTCGTAAGGAGGAAATTTTTAAGACCTTCGATGACAAGCCGCCTGAGAAAAGTCTTTTTTTTTTTTCTAGAGCGGGTTTACCATTTTGAAAATACCGCTACTCCTGCGTGTGACATGTAAATGAGTCCTGACGATAGAAAACCGTCAAGGATTGCCGATAAAACTCGTCCTTTCACAAGAAACGGAAACGGGGATGAAAAGGAGCCACTTACAGAACAGGGGGGTTGAAGGCAATTATGAAACCCCTAAGAAATTTTCCCAATAACTTCAAAATAAGACTGCAACTGTGTATGGAGTAATTTTGTTTATTGTCATGTCTTGTCAGTACAAAAAATATAAATAAACAGATAAAGCATACGCATTATGCTCATCATAAAATCCCTAAGTTCTTAACACAAATAGATTCTAACGAAAATATTTTAAAAAATTCAATATAATTAGTGGTCAGATTGACTAAATTACTTATTTCAATTAATTATTATTTTTCCGTTAGGGTTTTGTTGTAACGAAAAAGCTAGTGTGAAGGGCGGGATTCGAACCCACGACCTTTGGCTCAACATGCCGCTGCTCTTACCACTGGAACTATGGTGACTTCGATCAACTCGGACACCAACTTCCCATAACGACGTACAACCTTTCGAATTTTCCCTACTTTTTGGGATTTTGTTTTTAGGTTTTGTGTAAGGTTTTGGTTGAAATGAAAAAGCTAGTGTGACGAGCGGGATTCGAACCCATGACCTTTGGCTCAATTCGTCGCTGCTCTAATCACTTGAAGTCATAAAAGATCAAGGAGATTTTTTTTCTTTTTTTTTAATTTAATTTAATGGCCTCATAAACATTGCATATCTAGCCAGACACTCTATGATTATTTATTATTGCGTGTTTGTTTTTGGGGGGAGGGGTATCGTGAAAAAATGGCCAGAGGCGACGGCGGGAATCGAACCCGAGACCGCGGGGTCTACTAGCCGAGAGTCTCTCACGCTAACCACTCGCCTACCGCGGCCCCCAGATCAAGTAGTTAGGGCAGCAGCGTATCGAGCCTAAGGTTGTGGGTTCGAATCCCGTTCATGAGACTATTTTTTTTTTCAATCAAAACTTTTATGTTGTGTCAAACATTTTGGTAAGAGTATCAGAACAATTGACAGGTGTTTTTAGTATAATTATACGTTTAGTTAAGGTGTTTAGTTATTATAAAAAAAAAAAAAACTGTCACGAGAGGGATACGAACCCATGACTTTTGGCTCAAATCGCCGCTGTTCTTACCACTTGAACGATCGTGATCCACTCGGACACCAAACTCTCACAACTACGTACAACCTTTCGAAATTTTCCTACTTTTTGGGACTTTTCAGTTTTAAGTAAGGGTTTGGTTGAAATGAAAAATCTAGTGTCCCGAGCGGGATTCGAACCCACGATCTTCGGCTGAACGAAAAAAAAAACAATTAAAGAAGAAATTACACTACTGGAAAGGATGTTAAATGGAGTACGTTTTCTCAAATTTGCTGGTCTTTAGGTTTTTGAAATAGTAGTTTAGAATCATCATGGTAAGTTTTTGTAAAGTTTACAAGTTTACAATTTATCTTATTGGAAATTTAACTTATTTTTTAATGGTATCAACGGATTTGCCCTAAAAAATTTAATTTTGGAGTTATCATTGTTTATTTGATGCAAGGTCGTGCAAACTTAAAAAAATCAGAAAAAGTGGAATAACTCCGAAACTATTGAGATACGGACAATAGTTAAGGACAAAAAAAAATTTGTACGAATTTTCACGTTTTTTTTTTTTTTTTTTTTTTTTTTTTTTTTTTTTTTTTTTTTTTTAATTTGGGCTCGGACTTTATTTACCAATTTTTTTCGTATTTTTGAATAAGTTAATTCTCGCATAATTTCAGTTCATTTGCCTATCTATCAATCTGTCAGGCAAAAAAAAAAAAAAAAAAAAAAAAAAAAAAAAAAAAAAAAAAAAAAACCGAATGGAAAGAAAGAAATTGATGGAGGAAAGGAAAACAACCGTGGCTGCCAGATTGGTAAGTTGGATAAAACCTTAAGGAAATTTTGAGTGCATTTATTAAACTTTTTTAATTTGGGCTCGACTTATTTATTAATTTTTATGTTGGTAATTAAGTACTTGCACTATTTAGGTTTCGAACCCAAATTAAAAAAGTTCAAAAAACCGTGGCTGACAGATTGATAAGTAAGAAAAAAAAGCCTCACAGAAATTTTGAACGCCTTTATTAAAAGTTTTTTAATTTGGGTTCGAAACGGAAATAGTGCAATTGTTTACTTATTTACCAACACAAAAATAAATGGTAAATAAGTTTCGAGCCCAAATTAAAAAAGTCTAATAAATGCATTCTTAATTTCCTTAAGTTTTTAAATTAAATTTTACAACTTAACAATCTGTCAGCCACGGTTTTTCCCCTTTCCTCCATCAATTTCTTCATCTTTGAAAGAAGTCAAAACCTTCCTGTTTTGGAGTTATCATTGTTTATTTGAAGCAAGGTCGTGAAATCTTAAAAAAATCAGAAAAAGTGGAATAACTCCGAAACTATTGAGATTCGGTCTCAAGTTAATTCGGCTTTTTTGGTTCCATTTTGATTATAGATTAATTCTTTTTTTTTAAAAAAAGTGAGTGTAATAATTATAATAAAATAATTTAACAGCTTTAAAAAGTGGCATTCAGTTTTTTTTAATGGATAATATATTAGTGTAATAAAAATGTGGTAGGTAGGTGACTTTGTCTAAATCATTCATTTTTATTATTGTTGTTATTAGTTTGATGTTGTTGGACCCTTTTATATTTTGGGGTGACTCCTCGACCGCATATGGACTTCTCTCCGGGGTCCGTTATGCTCCCATTCCGAGAGCGCCCCAGCTGAGCGACAAGGCAATGCTGTTAGGAAGGTGAAACGGGCGATTATTCATCGAATAATCCCTTCAAATAAATACGATCCGAAGCTGAGTCAGGCGAGGTAATAACCGAAGTTTTCACGGTTCGTCGAATGGCGGGACGGCCTGCGTCAGCGGCGCTGGAAAAGATATTTCTCGGGACGGCCGGATATTTCCCAGAGGGAGAGGAGGCATTGTTCCAATTTGCATTAGCCCATTTAGTGTTAATTGGGCCGGATCACGTGCCCCCTAAATGGCCAGGTGCCCTTTCTAATCCGCACGAAAAATATTACAGCATCATCATCACCACGGGGTCTATAATTATCCGAGGAAGAATGGCAAATGGGCGCGTAGAGGTTGACCCGTCAAATTCAACCCGGCAGACCTTCCTTCCCTTTCCCTCAAAAGTAGTTATATGTATGTACATTATATCCAACATTGCATAAAATAATAAAAGCGCTCAACTATTTTTATTATCAAATACACTGACAGGCAAAAAATTCCGCCCACTTGTAACTTTTAAAAAAATACCTCCGCATACTTTCTACCAGTCTGCAAATGCCTCTTTGCTGGAGGTTAGACCATCCGTCAAAAAGCGTCTTTTAAAGATTGTCAAGTGTGTCAGGAAGCGATGCACGTGCTCTTATTCGTCTTTTGAGGATAACCCATAAATGATTCGATAGTGGTTCAAGCCTGGAGAACGGGTGGCCAGGCCAAGAGCCTGTTGAAGGTTCGTACTATGCCAGGACATATGGACATTATCGTGCATTAGGTTAGGATTGTCGTGGATCTCATCAAGACTAGGCAATGCATGATGTTCCACAATTTCATCCACGTAGCCACTAGCCGTCAAAGACCCTTCAGTAACAACTCCTTGTGACACTCCATTAGGATTCCCGGCCACACCATCTGTTCGGACGCGTCTCCGTCAGCGAAGAGCCCGATTTATGACGTACACTGAACCCCTATATCTACAGCCCTTATCTTCTCAAAACCCACCAATCACAACGTCTTATAAATCGGTAACGCCAGGAGTCATTCGTAAAGACGTATGACACCCCTTACGATCGGTGTCCTGTTACGCTCGAGCCGAGAGTAACCCTTTAAAGACGAGCGTGCTCAGCGATGCGTTGTCACGAATTTAATGTCAGAGCGCCTTGCGGTCAAAACTCTCGAGGTTTTTCCGCAAAAATCCGTCCCTTCAACCTTTTTGGCTCTTTTCCATACCTTCACTGATCAACGTTGAACAGGTTGACTCTGGACAAAATTACAAGTTGCTACCTTTCATTGCGCCTTCTCAAAACTCTTTCACGCCCATCTGGCTTTCAAGATGGTGGAGTACATCATGGAGAGGATGAACGTGATTTGTCTTTTGAGATTATCCCATGAATGTTCGATGAACATACTGGCAAGCCTAGGGCCCTGATGTCATGTAGTTGAAGGTTGGTACTATGCCAGGACATATGGAGAGGCATTATCGCGCGTTAGAATAGGATTGGCCTTGATTTCATCGAGGTTAGGCAAAGTATGATGTTCCAAAATTTCATCCACATAGCGAGTGGGCGCGTCAAAGACCCTCCTTTAACATCTCCTTGTGAGATACCTGCCCACACCACCACTGAGCTACGATGACCAACTTAGCTCTGGGCAAAATTACAAGCTTGCTACCTTTCGTTTTGCCTTCTCCACACTCTTTTACGCCCACCTGGAGATCGTAGAGCAAATCTACCCTCAATTGTAAAAAGTACAGCAGACCAATCGTCCAAAGACCAATGGCTGTGTTCTCGAGCAAATGGGGGCTGTGCAACCCAGTGTGACCTGGTCAATTCTGGCCCTCTTACTGGACGAAAAGCCATCAGTCTATAATGATTTAATCCTCTTCCAGCAGTGCCTTCAGAAATGTGGACACTTCCAACTTCTTGGAGCTGATGAATCCCTTGGACAACAGTAAGGTGCCGGTGACGCAAAATTCCCGAATCCGAAAACGGTCATCCTGTGGTTCTCTTACCCTTGGGTGAACAGTACAAGGCAATCAATGGTAAGACCCAATTTAAAGTCGCCTCGCATAGTATCGTAGAAAATACCGATGGCAATAGCAGCAAAGAACATGAAGGAACGTCCTTCATCGATAAGCGCCACATCACACCCAACATCCTCAGAACTGTTTAATCTTCTTCGAGCAGTGCTTTCAGATATTTGGGCATCTCGAACTTCCTGGAGCTGATGAAGCGCACGAAGGTGACAGTTTCGGAATACAAAGTAAAAAAACGGTGATCCTACGGTTCTGTTACCCTTGGGTGTACAGCACCAAGCATTCTATGTAGGACCCAGATTCTCAGAAACGTTTAACGTCGTTTCGTAGGGAACACCGATGGCCGTAGCCACATACCTGATGGAACGTACATCATCACTAAGTGCCACCTAACGCTCAACATCCTCAGCAGTAAGAAGAACTTTTAAGTTTAAAAATTGAAATGAAGAATGATCATGAAAAATAAAGAGTTTATTGCTTCCGGATTCATATGAGACTGAATTTTTGCTTGGCAGTTTAATCCATACCCCGAATAATCTCTCTCTCTCTCCCTCCCTCTCTCTCTCCTCCTTAAGGTGTCCCATTACTATTGTCGACATGAAACATTCTCAAAATTTTTAAACGTTATTGCAATATCACTTATTTGGTAAAAAAAAACCGACTTTTTTTCTGGAGGAAAACGTTATGTAATTATGGTGGAACTTAGCCTTTAAGCTTATTTTTATATATAAGGGTCAATTCTGAATTTGGTACTGTTATTCTTTCCTACGGCAGTTTCTCCGAGTCGCAGGACGTGAGCCGATTGTAATTTTTGCATTAGCACTAGGCTTCGAGATAATCCAACGAAAAAAGGAGCCGTTTCCATTGGGGAGTCGGTCGGAATAAAAAAATGCGTTTTTTTTTTACAATCCTCAGGAATAAAGGCGTTTTTGGATATACGGCGAAGTCTTAAACTCACTCCGGGTAACAATGGCCTTTCTGCTGACGATACGTGCTCTTCTTCCGTTAATATTACATGTATGACTTTCGTCATTGTTGCTCGAGGTATATTGCGTCCGTGGCGTGATTGCCTTTCTGGATTTCGACCGGCCGCCTCGGACGACACGTGCAAATTCGATTTGGATCGACCTCAAAGGAGATTCGGCCCGGACCGAATCGATTATGACAATCGGACCGCCTCCCGACTGTCTGCAAAGTGAAGTTAAACACTTCAATTAACAAGTTTAAATTGGAGAGGCGGTGGAAAGTCCGGTTTAACCGCGAATTAAACGTCGGAACGAACCGACGTCACCCATAATCTCGGTTACATTCAATTATTATCTGATTCATACCAATACCCCGACCTCCAAACTTCGGAATCCTACTTCATATCAATTACCAAATGGCTTTACGAGAACACTATTAACACTAATCTAAAAAACCAAAATATCGTCAATAATTTCAAAAATATTTTTTCAAATTTAGTTGTACTCATGGTTTTTCACACCAAAACTACATTATGCAAATTTTGACTGTTTTTTGAACCTATAATTAGATAAGACAATATCGGTTTTTAATGTCCAATTCTGTCACTATTTCAAATAAGCAAAGTTCACCAACAGGCAAAAGATTCCACCTAACTGATTTTTTTAATTTATTTTTTGGATAAAAGAAAAATTTCCCCTTAATTCATCACATTGTTTTTGAATTCTGAAACAATAAACCGTTTAGTTTTTATCTTTATTTTCCTTAATTTAAAATTTTAAACTTGAACGTGCCACTTAGTGCTGTGGATGTTGGGCGTGGTGTGGCACTTACTAATGAAAGCCGTTCCATCATGTTCTATGCCATCGGAGTGTCCCTAAGAAACTATGCGAGACGACGTTAGATGTTTCCGAGACACAGAGTCCTACCATAGAATCTTTGGGTCTGTACACCCAAAGGTAACAGAACCACAGGATGACCGTTTTGTGGCTTTGAGTTCCGAAACTAGTATCTAACTGATGTTCAAGAGATACAACAGCTATAGGAAGTTTGAGGTGTCCAAATTTCTGAACGCACTGCTTCAGTATAGATTTAGGCTTTCCGTCCAGTAAGAAGACCAGAACGCACAGAGTTGCACGGCTCGCATCTGCTCGAGAACACGGTCATTGGTCTTTGGACTATTGGTCAGCTGTTCGTCTTACAGATGAGGGTAGATGGGCTTAAAATAGTGTGGAGAAGGCGAAATGAAAAAGTACGAAGAGTTTTTTTCCTAGCCGATCTTTTCACGTAGCGCTCATTGATGGTCTGGGAGGGAATCTGAAATGGAGTCACAAGCTGTTGTTAATGAAGGTTCCTTGACGGCTACTGGCTATGTGGATGAAATTTTGAAACATCACGTGTTGCCTAACCTCGATGAAATCCACGACAATCCTAACCTGAAGCACGATAATGCCCGTCCATATGTCCTGGCATAGTACCTTCACAGCATAACATCAGGGTCTTAGCCTGGCCAGCCCGTTCTCCAGCCTTCAACACCATCGAACATCTACGGCCTAACCTCAAAAGACGAATAAGAGCAGGTCCATCCCCTCCATGATACACTCAACCATCTTGAATGATTCTTCTTCAAGAATGGGCTAACCTGCAGGAAAGAGACCTTCCCAGACTGGTAGAAAATATGGTGAGGGATTTTCGATATCTGTTTAATGTAAGAGGATGAAATAGGCTACATCTAAAACAAAATTAGAACAAATTTTATCCGTATTTTTTAAATTTTTCATTTCCCTGAGCAGTATACATTTTTTAAAAACTTTTTTAGACAAAGACTTGATTATTAAACGTTAAAAAACGTGAAACTTTGATTAATACATAAATATATACAAATGGGAGGAGTTTTTTGCTTGTCTGTGTATTTTCAATTTATTCATATTTTCACTTCTCAATCTAAAACTGGCAACTTTTTATTTCTAAGCCATGAAAACTAGACTTAGGTCATGATTAGAGGTGTTAGTAAATTTTTTTTTTACCTAGACTAATTTTAAACGCGAGAAGTGTTAACGACGGACGGTAAGAGACGGCTAATCGATTGAAGGATAAGCCCGAAGGGAGGGGAAGGATCTGATTGATACAAATTAGAACGGATTCGGACAACTAAGTCCTTCGCCGATACGAAAATAATTTTCCCCTCGTTTAAAACCCGTTTTGTTCATTGCCCACAGGATGCAACCTCCGTCTCTGGGATACGGGAAACTTTTTCTCTGACGTGCGTTTAAAAAATTCCGCCTTTTCAAAGTTGAAGCGACACCGGAAGCGCGATATGTGGTAGGTTTCGTGTTAAAAAGTTCACGGCGTCAAAGTGTTAAAGTGTTATTCTCCTCACGGTTCTAAATTAAATATATTTAAACATACCTCTCACCAAATTTGAACAATAATAACAACGCAAAGTATAGAAAACTTTTAATTACTATCACTGTCAGAATAGCAAAACTCGCTGTTTGGTTTTTATCAGTCTCGTATTGTGGTATTAAACCATATTTACGACAAGATAACGAAGCCAATGAACAATTTAATTAGGACATTACACGGTGCTTATGTTTTATCTAGATGTGGTCTTAAGTCATCTCCTTTGTGGTCATTTTACGAACTCTAATTGTGAGGTTGTCGATAATTATCTGCACTATTAATAAATAAATAATAGGGGCGTCGGTGGCCGCGACGGTTTAGGCGTTGACACGGCGGTAAAGGTCACGGGTTCGAATCCAGCGGCTCTGCATTTGTGAACCCGGCATACTGAATGGGCTTGCTTTCAAACAGCTTCAGGATGATCTTTGAAAAAAATCGATTTGTTCTCTCTTCGGTGTTGTTACACAGTGTTCCCACTTTTACCAAAAATGTTCCTACAGAAAACAATGAAATTCAATTCGGCGCGGAGTACATCCTCCAGTTGCTTTGACCACCGCTTGTATTCGATGAGGCGTCGAATTTATGAAGTTTTGAAAGCAGTGGTGTGGAATATTGGAACATCCTTACAACATCGCCATTCTTAATTCCTTTGAATTCTCTGGGTTGCCACTACTCCAAAGTACAACTTTACAGCGACAAGGGTACGGGAGCTGGGAGTCTCTGAGATGAACCCGATAAAAAGTTCTCCAGTCTACAATCATAGCGATCGAACAATGCGCCAGAGAAATAAAAAGGCTAGGAATCCATTACCGGGAGGTAACCGTTTTCTCTGCCAGCCTGGCCTCATGCGAAGGCAAGGAGTGTTTGGAACTGCATGGAGACCCTGACGAAAGTCGGCGTCACTAATGACCTGATCCTGTCATGGGTCCCTGGACATTCGGGGCATAGAGGCAACGAAAAGGCCAAAAATGGAGCCAACATGGCATCTATATTTCAAATTTAGGACGGGATTCGAACCTGGGATCCTGTCGCCTCTCTAACCATTGAGGCCACTTAAGCTCCATCTCCATCAATCTTTATCTCCAGAATAGAAATATTTCAAAATTATGACACAGGATGGTGTCACATCGTTACATAATATATCAGCTCTAGCCACTTGAGATATCGTGACTTAGATCCACTCGGACACCAACTCCTCATTTCAGCCTACAACCTTTCGAATTAGCCATTTCCTCTGTCTGTCAGGCAGCACTTAGGGCCTTAGACTCATGCGAAGGCAAAGATTGTTTGGCACTGCATGGAAGCCCTGACGTAAGTCATTGACCCTAATGACTCTGGCATCGGTCCCTGGATATTCGAGGCAAAGTGGTAACGAAAAATTTGTCATGTTTGTCAAAAAAGGAGGGACGTGGACTCGCTTGGCCCAGAACCCTACTGCGCCTTAGCAGCTTGCCAAAGAAGAGGTACTTTAATGGATCCAAAACCTGTTGAAACAGTACCACATGTATGAGGCAAGCGAAGATATCCATAGAAGGACCAAACAGGATTCTGTTTGATTCTTGACTAGGGTATTGCCATCTAAGAAAGTGCACCGGATAGGAGTACAGACAGAAGAAACAGTGTGCAGATACTGCCAGGTAGGGGAAGAGACCGAAGAACACATTTTATGTTTCTGTTATGGTCTAGGTAGGTGCAGGTTCTTGCAACAGAAGATGCAACAAGCAACATTCTAAACCAGGGAGCCGCTGGCAAAGCTGTGCAGGCTGGTCAATAAACTGAAGCTAGCTAGTGAGCTATAAAAAAACAGAGGGGCACAACACATCTATTCAGGTCGAGGTGTAGTATGCCTTGAGGCCGCCTCTCTTTTCTCTATACCTATTACTTTTGACAATCCGTCCCAAACGTGTCGGATAGGGTTTACACGTTCCATGAATTCACCAATGATCCAAGCTGTAGCCCTTGCATTTAAAATAAAACTGTCGCCAATTTGCAGCAAATAAGGTACAACTTCTGATAACACATCTTCAATGTACTAGGGACTGAGTTGGCTACCTGATTGAGAGTAGGCCATACGCGGTTGGCACACGGTCAATTGCTTCTAGGCCAAAACCCGCTCAGATGCCCATTTTGGAGAGATAGGTTGCTCGATGAGTCCCACATAATAGAAATTTGCCTCATTGGCTCCTTACAGAGAGTGTGCAGGCATGCCGCCGAATTTAATAATGGTTCTCGGCTGCGAGTCATTGAACGCAACGTCAATACTATAGTGCTTAATAAAGCATAATTCTTACTTTACAATTAATTAAAGTTTTTAGTTGAGATGAAAAAAAGTGTATGGCACGAGCGGGATTCGAACGCACGATCCACTCGGACACCAACTTCCTAGCTAAAGTTGCGATAGCTCAAGTGGTAGAGCGGCGGCGTTCTGAGCCGAAGGTCGTGGGTTCGAATCCCGCTCGTGAGACTGGCTTTTTTATCACAAAAACCTTAACTAAACGCAGAATTCTAGTAGTCAATTAAAAACAAAAAACAAAAAAAAAAACAATAGTAATAAAAAAACCGCTGGCACCCCGAGGGTTGATATGACCTCTACTGTTGCGAACCCTCTTAAAAAAATGGTAATAAATTTTGATTAATCTGTAACTATTCCATTAGATCAGTTTTTATTATTTATATATTAGTTTATTTTTAGTTGAAGCCGGTCGGAAAATTAAAGGGCGCTCTTTTTGAATACCCCTCAGTGATTACGCTCACCCCGCGCTTTTAATTATAAATAAATTCGTTTTACCTCGGCAGCCGTTTCGGCGAGCTTCCAGAATTCACTCGACAAGGACCCCGGGACCTGGAAATTAAAAATTAACACTTTAAACAAGCGGCATGATAAGATTTTTACCCGGGAGGCGAAATTGACACTCAATTGGATTGAGGGCACTCGAACCCCCGCCCCCACCCCCACCCCAATTGGTTGAGGGTGTAAACAATGCTGTTAACTGACTCTGGGTAATAAGTGAAATTTCCATTTTCCTCAAGTGGTTAACTCAACCTTAACAACTTCATTAGCCGACAAATATTTTAGAGTCATCAGGAGGTAAGATGGTTCATTAATAAGCATTTCATTAACGAGCAACTGAAGCCACAGTTTACAATCTTAACATACTTAGATATAAAAATATTTTTCTCCTAATTAATCTTTAATTAAGGTTTTGGTTCAGACAGAAAAACCAGTAACTTTTATTCGAACCACATGTCCGAATAGATTTTCAAGTTTTAAATAATTTCTGTCCTGAGGAAGGCGTTAAATATAGCCTAAAGCTTGATGGAAGAAAAAGAAATTATTTTCATCACCTACTTCCAACCCAGATCTATTTATCAATAAAAAAAATCACTGTCACGAGCGGGATTCGAACTCAGGACCTTCGGCTCAACCGCTGCTCTAACCACTTGATGGTCACGATAGAGGAGGTACCGAACGTCGTGGGTTCGAATCCCGCCCGTCACACTGATATTTTTATCTCAACCAAAACCTTAATTAAAGATTAATTAATTGTAAAGAATTTATTTGGTCAATCGGACCATAAAACCTGATAGATATAGTAAATGTATTACTTTTAGGGTACAGTTTCATCAGTCATCACAATTTATTACCGCGTATATTCTCCTATTGCCTTAATTTCATCTCGACGACGCCTCACCATCCTTTCTAACAGTCTGGAAATGTCTTTTTGTTCAACGTTAGCCCATTCTTCGAGAAAAGTCCTTTCAAGATGGTGGACGGTATCAGGAGGTGATAGACATGCTTTGTCTTTTGAGGTTATCCAATAAATGTTCGATGGGGTTCGAGTCTGGAGGATCGCATGGCCAGGCCTTGACCCTGATATTACGTTGTTGAAGGTTCTTACGATGTCGGGACATATGGACGGTCATTATCGTGCATTAAGTTAGGATGGACGTGTTTTTATTTGTCTTTTGTCGTTATCCTATAGATGTTCGATGGGGTTCAAGGCTGGATAACTGGCTTTCTCGTCTAAGACCCTGATATTGTGCTGATGAAGGTACGTTTGTACTATGCGAGCGATATGCGAACGGGCATTATCGTCAATTGGAAGATGACAGATTTCATCAAGGATAGGCAAAGCATGATGTCCCAAAATTTCATAAACATAGCTAACAACAACCAACTCTGTGCGACTCTCCATGGCGTCTTATCGAGACCCTACAAACGGCAACCTTCTAGGAAATCTGCGGGAACGTAAATCCACAAATCGTCACCTTTTCAGGATACGCCCGCTCCGCTCCGGAAACGAACCACCCATACTCGGTTCAATCTCCGCCCTCTAATAACGACGCTAGGCACACCCCCTTCTGGGGATTCATGCAAAACATAGTGTGCCCACATTGTGCAGCCTCCTGCGCCGACTGTTCCCAGGGCTTCACGACCTAACCCTTTCGGGTCAGACTTGCTCAACACCAGAAGCCAACTGTCCGTATCGCGTATTCCGAGAGATTGAGCTATCCCTCATCTGCGGCATCTGCAGACGAAAACCTCCAAGAGGCAACCACCTCTCCAAGCTGAGGAGAACGGCTGCCCAGAAACGACCGGCCCGATTGACATGTACATCGAGCAGACGACGGTAGTCTTTTTGTTCAGTCTCTTAAGGGAACCTAAAATTGACTCCACGAGTAAGCTAAAGACCACTGGAACGGAATAGGTAGTTGCAGGTCATTCCCGAAAGTTTCCACACTGGGGAAGCCTCCACACTCAGAGAGATAGCGTTCGGCTTCTCTATCTAGGGAGTATGCGGGAGAGCGCGTATTTGCCGATGTATTTCGACTTCCTAGCCCTTTGCATGCGACATTCCGATTCGGACAAAATGAGAGCAAGGTGGTAACAGCCCTTAGGGGTGCGAAGCCTCTACATCAACGCTCAGGCGGAGATGCGTCTGCTCTTATTTTGAGAATCGGCCACGTCCGGTAAGGGCTCCATATATCCCAGGTACGGACGTTAAAGATCCTCTGGTCATCCTATGGCCAAGAGTCCGGAACGAAATGCACCTCACCGTTCCCATCCACTACCCCGTACATACTCGAGAGACTCCATAGACGTAGTCTCAACGTCTTCGACGCTAAACATTTTGGTGATCCGATCCTTAGTATAGCGCGAGTGACAACGAAGGTCATACGCAGAGGCTTAGGTGCATGACTACGAGTTATGTAATACAGATAATATTACTTTTGTAAATTGGACAATACCTAACAACAAGAAAACTATTTTGTTGACTTTACGGCCACCCGTGAAAAGCATTCTATTCTAAGGCAAATAACGTGAGCCGCTATTTTACAAGGTTCATTTAGCGTTACCGTTAACGCTAACGTTATGCAAATGTCCCTAATATATTAATTTTTGTTTAAAAACAGTAGTTCTTCTACTACGTTTAATGTTGTCTTTAGTTAGAAAATCTTAAAATAGATGAACTGCCAAGAAAAAAGAAGAGAAAAATAAAAATGCAAAAGGTTCTCCGTCATGGTGGAACAACACGAGGGAAAATATTTTTCGTTTCGTAGGCGTATTTTTCGTGAAAGATTCAAAAACTACGACGTAAAGTTGTATTGGATGGAAACAGTTTACAATTTAAAACATTCCCCGCGGCAGCCACAGAGGTGGATTTCCTGCCCTGCAGGAAATGATGTTTCCTTTCGCCCTCGTCGTCCGACAGCAAACGGGATTGAAAACAAAAGCGGGGGCGTCCTTTGTTCCGAACACCTGATGGAATCATTAACCCCTGTTGGATAGGGGTAATCAAAATCCTAATCCGCCACCGGAGGGTGCTTATTTCGGTTCGACGCCCGGAAAAACAAGCCCGCCCGATTGGGTTTCAATTAAACCACAGGGGATCGTGCATTCCTCACAGAGTTTTGTTTAAAAGAACCAATTATAGATTCTCAACATCGATGTTCTATATGAATATTAAAACTTGATCATTAAGATGTTTATGATTGAAGTTTAGAAAAAAAATCTTCCTCCTTCCTTTTTACACATTGTTACATAAGGAATATTCACGATGTCTGTAAGATGTTAACTCGTGTTAATTACAATAACGACTTGCCTAGAAAGTTCGTTAAAGCCCCCTTCTTTTCTTAGCATATTTAACGTTAATTTTTCCGCAATGTTTCGCGTGGCGATTTAGTAGAACCAAAAATAAAGCTACAACAGTCCTTGAAGGCTTGTTATTGTTTGTTTTGTGTTAAATTGTAAGATGCCAGAAGTTAATAAAAAAAAAAAGGGATTCTTTCATTCAAAATGCTATCTATCCACACGAAAAGTACTGTCAAATGACACCCTTCAATTCGTACCGACATACCTAACACGTATCCTAACCTATAAAAGCGTAAAACTTTATAGGATTGGGGATATATCTATTTGGAATGAAACTATAAGGACAGGTCAGAAATTAACAAAATAAATGTACATGTCTGATTTAAATAATGCGTATTTAAGAATAAAATTACGTGCAAACAAAAACAGCTGTTAAATTCATGGCTGCCATGTTGGTTACCTACGCCCTAGCGGCTAGCAACGTGACTACATTTCGACCTAACGTCTAACATTGGTCCTGGCCTGTTTGATCGAGCATGCTAACCAGCCGAATTTTACAAGTCTACGTCATCATTACTCTCGATCTAACACGACCTAACAGAGTTAACAAGGTTAACACGTAGATCGTGATTACCCCTAACATTGACTTTCTGTTTAAAAATTAAATACTATTGGGATAAACAGAAGACCTTTTTATGACTGTTTGCTCGCTCTTACATTTTGGTTCGTTTGGACATGACTACCTAAAAAAAAACCGTTAAATGACTGTTCCGAAGTGCGGTAATAGTAACAAAACTATACTCCCTAGCCTTCATACATAGCCTTCTCTCCGATCGAGACTCCCGGTGGACCTAAAACCGCTGTTCACAGAAGGCACACTCAGGACTTGGGCTATGACGGACACAATCTTCGTTCGCTCTTATGTAAGATAAACAGATAAATAAAAATTTCCGGTTTTTGTCTTTATTTGTATATACAGGATGTTCGTCTACTGGTTACAAGTTACAAGTTTGATCTGTAGATTCTTCATTCAAAATGGAACCAAAAAGTCCTAATTAACCATGGTCCGAATCTGAGCAGTTTCGGAGTTATTCCACATTTTATGATTTTTTTTTAATATTTCACGACCTTGCTTCAAATAAACAATGATAACTATAAAACAAAAGGATTTATGACAAATCCATTGAGACGATTGGAAACTACTTTAAATTTCTAATAAGAAGTATATTCGAAAAGTAATAACAAATCACACGCTTTAATTCGTGCCGACATACCAAACCTGTATCCTAACCTCTAACATTCTACAACTTAATAGGATAGGAAATATGTCTATTATGAATGAGAGTATAAGGACAGGTCATAAGTTAAAAAAGAAATATATTACTCTGATTTAATTAATGAAGTTAAATTAGGAATAAAAAAACGACTAAACAAAAAAACAGCTGTTAAATTCATGGCTGCCATGTTGGTTACCTTCGCACTAGCGGCAATCAACGTGACTAACATCAAACATTGGCCCCGGCCTGTTAGATCGAGTTATCGCTACTTAGATCTTCTCAGACACAAACTTCTTACTTCAAGTGGTACAACAACTCCCCATCTCTACGTACAATCTTTCGAATTTTCCCTCCTTTTTGCCATTTTTCATATCTCGTGTAATCATGAATCGATTCTCAGCGATTATTTACATGAATTTCAGTACAACAATTACACTTACTGTTTTACTTGAACATGAAATATATTATATAATTATGTATGGGAAAAATAATATACGTTTATGTTTTCTGGTTAGTTCGTAATATTTAAATTGAAGCATTACTAAAGTGAACGTGATCAGAATATGTAGTAAATTTTTCCAATTGTGAAGGGGTGTGCAATTTTTTTTTTCATTTTCCACCTGCATAGGCCTTTCCCACCTCAGGGCGATGTCGTAAATTTCAAGACGGTGTCGTATAACGAGGGAGAGGAGCAACAGTTCGCCCATTCCCCTCCTCATTTACAAACATCACCAATGACATAAGCCGTTAACTTTAACTGCCGGGCACAATGCAGACGGATTTATTCCGCCCTTTTTGAATCCCAGATGGTAAACAATAGCCGCCCGTTGTCCTTTTATTCTCCAATTAATTTCTCCTATTCAACTTTTTCCCTCTCATTTGAAACACTGATTTTCGTCAAAACCTAATTACGAGATAATGTCCTTCTGGGTTAAAAGTTCTTGCCTGAAAAGACTCCTAAAAAAGCTTCTTTCACAAAATGCTCTCTAAAAAAAAAAAGATAGCTCTTTATTTAGTACTAGCTTCTGAAACCTGCTTATTCAGGGTTATTTGTATACGAACATTCATAAAGCATAAATAAATGAATAAATTTTCTTAACATAAAAGTGTTAATTTTAATTAAATTCATTATTTTTCGTGGCTCTCTTGACCAATTAATATCATAATTAATTATGGTTTTTTGTCTAGATAAAAAAAGGCAGTGTCACGAGCGGGATTCGAACCAACAACCTTCGGCCTGTTGTTTATAAAAATGATTAATCTAATCTACTTAAAACGTTTTGCATACAGATAAAGTATAATCTTTTTGTATGATTTTCAGTGATCCCACCAATATTTACATCAACATCACAAAGATCCTCAAAAATGTGTGCACTACAAGCGAAACAATTGACACGGCTTAGTCAATCCCGTCTACCAGTTTTCCTCGTGTTCGTTGTTCATCTTTGATGCACTGTAGTTTATTAATTAATTTATTTAAAAAAAATAATAATACTAGGTGTATACCCGATGTTTGTAAGACGTTAACTCGTCTTAACTCCAATAGGGAAATGCCCAGTGAGATCATGAACGTTCCCGCATGGCGATTGTCAGAACCAAAATAAAGCTATAACGGTATGGCAAAAGTAAGTGAAAAAGGAAATTATTCAACTTTTTCTATGCGTTCGAAAAGTACTAACAAATGACAAGCATCAATCGTGCCGACGTAGCTGACTTATATCCTAACCTCTAACAGCCTACAACTTTATAGGATGTTGGATAGTATGTCTAGAAGTTATGTTGAGAGTGAATGTATTTATCAGCGTGAAGGTGTGATGTGAGGGATATAAAAGTACTCATCGACCCCCAATTGGGTTAGTTTTGTAGTATGTGTAAAGGTGTTGAGAGTGAATGTATTTATTAGCGCGAAA
>CM077110.1:3490166-3514212 GCA_039619505.1 Cimex hemipterus | reverse complement strand
ATCAGAGTACCCATCGACACTCAATTAGGCTTTTTGTATAATACGTTCAGGTTATGTCAAGAGTGAATGTATTTATTAGCGTGAATATGTGATGTAAGGGATATCGAAGTACTCATCGGCCCACAATTAGGCTATTTGTATAGTATGTGTGGAAAGGTTATATTGGGTGTGAATGTATTTATTAGCGTGAATTGCGGACAGACTATGAAAAGCCAATAGGCTCAGGTCGGCACATCTTTGTACATATGTACGTACATGTGCGGGTTTGAGCCTATATAAATCCAAATCCACACACCTTTTCAAACTTGTTTTTATCCAGTTTATATACGTGAGCTATTATTTGTATGTACAAAATCATTATTTTCAATTCTGGGCTTTTCGCATCATCAGATGAATAATAAATAACACTTCTAATTTAATGTTTTATGTATTGTACAAAATCCACGATGCACATTTCCTCAATAGATTATTATTTGTAAAAACAAGAAATATATTTATACATTCATTTATACACTGACCACGGAAATTAGAGAACTACACAGAATGTGCTTAAAAAATCTGAACCCACGGAGAAAATCTATTTTGTGTGGGATATAAATTTTTTTTTTTCGGCCGACGACCTTAGCACAAGGCGTTCCCACTAATCCTCGTATGTGACTCGCATCCCCTATCCTGCTGGACACAAACCCGACACCAATCTGGCTTTGATCACGTAGCACGGTAAGAATAAAAGAGTTAGGAAATTCTCTTCCCCCCCCCCAAAAAAAAACATAAATTTTTAATAACCTATGCTGGGTTAGTATATATATATTTATAGATTTAGTTCAGTTGAATAGAGTCGTACCGTGAGGTTCGTTTAATTTTCAATATTTCAATTTCGATTATAAGACCTCTTTTTAAATTTTGCTTAAATTCGTTACACACACCAAAAAAAATGTAAGAAAATGTGATTATGCGGTCTGATGTGAAGTTTGTTTTAGAAAAACAGTTTCCTCATCGTGCCAACGTTTCGACCTTTATTGAGAACATCTTCAGGGTGTTGTACATTGTACATTGTTTTTACATGTTGTGATTTATATATACGATTCCAGAAAATTTCTAAATCTAAAATTTTCTAGCGTATAAAATATTCCGCTTCTGGCACTAATTTTCCATTTCAACCACGATTTACATAAAAAATATACATCAATTTAAATCATTACATCCATTATATTTAAAGGTCTATTGGTCTTCTTTGAATTAATTAATCTTTATAAGTAAGTTTTTTCGGTTGGAATAAAAAAAGTTAGTACCACGGGCGGGATTCGAACCCACGACCTTCGGCTCACGAGCCACGATAGCTCAAGTGGTAGAACAGCGGCGTATTGAGCCGAAGGTCGGGGTTCGAATCCCGCGCGTAGCAACAACTTTTTCTTTTCAGTCAAAACAAAAACTTACATAAAAAGCTAAATTAATTAAAATTATTCTGTCAAAAAGTAGGTCCGACTAAAAAACATTTAAAAAAATATTCCATCAGATTAAAAAGCTTTTTTTTTAAACTGCTTAAATTCTTTACACACACATAAAAAAGTACCAAAATCCGATTAACCGGGGAGATCGTGAGATGCGGTCTGGTTTGACGTTGGTTTTAGAAAAGCAGTCTCCTTGTCGTAACAACGTTTCGACCTTTATTGAGAACATCTTCAGAGCCTGGGATGTATAAACGTTGGTTAAATTAACAAATACATGTAGGATGTAGAAAAAAGTGAATATATGTATTACATACATTGGACTAACTTTTTCTTTTCAACCAAAACAAAAACTGACATAAAAAGATTAATTAAAATTATTCTGTCGAAAAATTGGGCCAAATAAAAAGACATTTAAAAAAAATAATATCACACCGTCTTTAAATTACGTTCAACAATTATTTCCAATCCTATTAGTTGAAAATTACAAAAATAATTATAATAATTGTACGTGGGGGACAGGGATAATTTTATTTTAAAATTTTATTTTTTTACCAAACGCACTAACCTCTTCACATCCTTAATTTCAAAATGTTTATTTTTATCCCTCACGCTCTTCTCTTTCGATTATCGATTTACTCGTGTGTTTATCCTTTTCGTGAGTTCTGTTCAATCCTAACGAGCGAGCGGATTAGGTTCTGTTGTCTTCCATTTTAATATGCATTACCTAAAATAATTTAAAAAAAAAAAAGGAAAAAGACAGCTCGGACCAATTATTTCCCCGAGGAAAATTATACAAACTGCCCCCCCCCACACTAAATCAATGAGAAATAATTATTGAAATTATTTCTGTTGGACAAAAATTATTGGCTAATTGTTCGAACCGTTATTAAGTGGTCAATGCATGAATAAATCCACGCCAATTACGCGGGGCTTAGGTTATACTAAGCCGGTTAAGGCGGAGGGCGTTGCGGGCTATGTAAACCCTCGGTGCCTTGATCATAACACGAAAGCGTTGTTTTTCAATGTTAAGTGCGCGCGCGTGAGCGACTCGGTTGAATATTGAGTATCACGTTATAGAATATTATGCGCCGAATATTGCATTTTTGTGTGGACGTGGGGAATTATTTTTTTTTTTCTTTTCAGATTTAAAAATAGCTTTTTCTAATTGCATTTGAAATATTGAAAATTGAACGAACCGCGCGGTGTGTAAAATTCCAAACAATTCCAATTCATATAAAATGAAATTAAAATTTGTATTCACTGTATTCGAACAAAGTGAAAAAAAAAAAAAAAAAACGGTTCGAATTTAAGGATGTGAGGAGGTTAGAGCGTTCTTGGAAAATTAAGATTTTTAAAATAAAATAATCCCTGTCATACGAATACAATTTTTTTTTTTTTTTTACTTTTCACTATAAGGAATTGGACATATCAGCCAAATAATAATGAACGTAATTTAAAAAAAAGTATAACGCAAATCCTGGTTACTGAAATGATAAATGAATTATGAAATATTTTTTAAAAATTATTTCGTAGTTGGTCCTATTTTCAAAAATGGTTTAAAATTTTATGTATTGGGTTGTCCGGAAAATAATGCAGGATTTTAAGTTTTCATTAAAAAAAATCTATATAAAATATTCTGTTTACGTTTACAGGATTACTCATTTGTATGAATGTCAACACTTATTAATCCTCTTCCAAATGATATTGTTTGTTTACCTCTGTAGCATTCCGCTACTTGGAAATAATTCAGTCATCCTTATAATGTCAAAGCGAGAATTTCGTACGATTTTCTTTTACGAGTTTAAACTCGGCCGAAGCGGAGCCCAAACGGCTAGAAACATTAACCAAGTCTGGGGCGAGGGTTGTGTTAATGAGTGCACTGTGCAAAGGTGGTTTAAAAAATTTCGGGAGGGAGATTTCAGCCTTGAAGATGAAGAAGGCCGTGGAAGGCCTTCCTCTCTTAATGATGATGTTCTGCGATCAGTGGTGGAAGAAAACCCCAAAACAACTGTTCGAGAACTTGCAGAGCAACTCAAAGTCAGTAAAACGACCGTCGCTGACCACCTCAAGGCGATTGGAAAAGTGAAAAAACTCGAAAATTGGGTTCCACACTCATTAAACGATCGCCGAAAAAATTACATGTGACGAAAAGTGGATTCTCTACGATAACACTAGACGTTCTGGACAGTGGCTCGACAAAGGAGAAGCTCCAATACATTTTCCAAAGCCCCCAACTCATCAAAAAAAGGTAATGGTTACGGTATGGTGGGCTTCATTTGGTTTAATACACTACAGCTTCTTAAATCCTGGCGAAACCATCAATGCTGAATCATACTGTAACCAAATTAATACCATGCATCAGAAATTGGCAGTAATGAAGCCCTCTTTGGTCAATCGGAAAGGGCCCATTTTGTTGCATGACAACGCTCGACCACATGTGTCACGTGTAACGTCACAAAAATTATTGGAGCTTCGCTATGAAACTTTGCCTCACCCACCCTACTCTCCGGACCTCTCGCCTACTGACTACCATTTTTTTAGACACCTGGACCACTACTTACAACACATAATATTCAAAAATCAAACGGAACTGGAAAATGCATTTATTGACTTTATCAATTCTAAAAATTCTGAATTCTACTCAGACGGAATTAATAAGTTACCAACACGTTGGGAGAAATGTATTGAGAGTATGGGAAATTATTTTGATTAAAGAACATTGCTTTAAAGTAACTAGTTTCTTTTTTTTTGTTTAATACCAAAATCCTGCATTATTTTCCGGACAACCCAATAAATTGTAAAGCTAGCGTCAGGGGTGAATCTACTGCAAAATATGTAAAGGAGTAGCCGAACACCCTGTCTAAATTTATATAATAATAATAATAATTTAGATAGAATTTACTACCAAGGTATTAGGATTGCAACAGGGGCATTTAGAACAAGCCCTTTATATAGTCTCTGCAATGATGCCGGTGTCCTTCCACCGGAACTTTTCAGGGAGGAGGCAATTCTGAGGTTTGTTGCTAGAATTTGGTCTAAGCCTTTCCACCTTCTATATCCTTCAGTGTTCCGTAACCCTCACCAAGATATGTACACATTGCTAAGAACTAGGACGAGACCTCTCGGTATCCGTGGTACTGAGATGTTGAGATTAGGAGGGAATACCTTGCCGGCGGTTGAGAGTTTTAAGTTGCTAGATATCCCACCGTGGGCATTACCCATTGCCACAATTATCGAAGATCTGGCCTTATTGAACAAATGGGATACACCTTCTCTGATGATCAAGGCAGAATTCTTGCGAATTTTAAATAACTATCCCAATTATAAAGCATTTTATACTGATGGGTCTAAAAATGAAATTGGGGTAGGGTGTGGGATATTTGCAGATGAGTATAACTTCAGCTGGTCTTTATCCAATGAGGCTAGCGCATACACAGCTGAACAGCAATCAGAAGATCATTGAGCATTATAAAGGAATCGTCAGGGATTTGTAATGCCATTATTTGCTCTGATTCGAAAAGTGGTCTCGAAGCAATCGAAAATAATTTCTCGGTTGACCCTTACATCTTAGATATTCACAAATATCTCTGTGAATTCAGAACACTCAACAAGCATGTGGTATTTGTTTGGGTTCCTAGTCATGTCGGCATTTCTGGAAATGAAAAAGCTGATCAACAGGCAAGAAACGCTGCAAACCGTCCACAAAGAACAGATCAATTTCTTCTCCGTCCAGATGATGTAGTCGCTTATGTTGAAAACGTTATCAAACGTAAGTGGGCGGCAAGATGGAATGCCTGTAGAGATAGTATGAAAGAAATTAAGCCAGCTGTACATAAATGGCCAACTGAAGAACTTGAGAGAAAAGAACTTGTAATTCTCTCTAGATTGCGAATAGGTCATATCAGGTTAATTGATAATAGACTTTTAATAGGCAACAACCTTCCAACTTGTCCTCGATGTACGCGAAGTGGAGAACGCATAATTTTGACAGTAAAACATATTTTGGTCGACTGCCCCCACTTTACAACCCTTTAGGCAAAGGCTCAACCTTTCGAGCAGTTTACAGGAGTTACTTGGTCCCCAGGGTTCCTTTCGAAGAGCGCTTTTCAGTTTTCTCAAATTTGTTTGGAATTTACAATGAAATTTAGGCCATTTCCCATTTTACCATTGAATGCCTGCTAATGTCTGCATAAGAGTTGTGCGTGCATGATTTCTTTTTTCAGAAGCTTTTGAGGCTGGCGGAGCGGAAAAATAAAATGGAAGACAATAAAAATTGCGGGGTACATACACTACAATGCCCAATATCGCAATTTAAATAAGAAAAATAGCTCCTTCAAAAAAAAAAATATATATATATATATTGTGTTTTGTTTCTTATTATTGTTATGTAGAATTAGTATTATTACTTGAATGGAAGAATAAAAGGATAAAGATGAGCTAATCAAGCTGATATTGTTGGTAGTCTGACTCCATTATTATTATTATTATTAGCCATACAAGCCTATGGGGAAATTTTAATTTATGAAAAAACTCACAATTTTAATTTTTTTTAAAAAGAAACAGAAATAAATTTTATTAAATTTATTGTAACTTGGCCTTCCGAATTAAGAATTAAGAAAAGAAAATCAAAGCTTGGATGGCAATAGGATAAATTAGGTTACGAGTGAATGTTTGGAGTCAGAGTTTTATAGCACTCAGAAGAGATATAGCAAACCTAAAATAGAATTTTTGGATGTTAGGGCGTGAAATGACCTTAGCCGTTAAAACGCCCTTAAAAACTAATAATAATAATAATAATAAAATGAAAATTCCCAATAAGCTAAAAAATTCCAAATTAAAATAATATTCTACAAAGATTTAAAAAAATTGATTCGGAATACAAGAATGGAGAGTTATCGGGATTTCCATTTCAATAAAAATTTAAGGAAATTTTGAATAAATTTGTTAAACATTTTTTAAAATTTGGGTTCCAATCTAAAATAGGACAATTATTTACTTATTCACCAACACGGTTGAAACATTGATTAATCAATTATTGTTTTGTTATTCTTTGGAAAAGAAATAGTTTTTAGATTCAAAACGTTTTTACTTGATTCATTTAAAATTTTCTTAAGTTTTTATTTTTTATTTTTTTATTATTGTTAAACTTTCTGCCTGACTAATCCTTCTACCAAGGTATTTTCCCTTTGCTACATCGATTCCTTCATCTTTGAAAAAAGTAAGTCGAAAAGAAATTGCATCACAAAAAACGGTATTAAATCGAGTACGTTTTCTGCAATTTGCTGGCTTCTAGGTAGTAAAATCACAATAGTAAGTTTTTCCAGTTTGAAAAAAAAAAAACTATTTTAAAAAGTTTGAAAACAGACTGGTGGTTTTAATTTACTATTTCCAAACTAGAGGCTAGCAAATTTCAGCAAACGTGTTTCATTTAATATCGTTTTTTAGTTGTGTTATTGCGTGTTTAATTACTTTTTCAAAAACGAAGGAATTGATGACAGACACTTTGAGCCCTGAAGATGATCCAAATAAAGATCGAAACGTTGGCACGATAAAGAAAATGTTCATCTGAAAAAAACCTACGTCGCGCCAGACCGCATCTCACGATTTCTGAATAATTACCGACGAATGTCTAATCGCCACACATTAAAAAAGGAACTTCAGGAAATTTTAAATGCATTTATTAAACTTTTTTTTTTTTAATTTGGGTTCGAAACCGAAATAGCGCAAGTGTTTACTTATTTACCAACACGACTGCAAATTTAATTTAAGAAATAAAAATATAAAAAAAGGAATAAAAGTGTTTTAGGTGGAGAGCATTTAGAATCAAAATTTTAAAAAAATCATTCAAAATTTCCTTAAGTTTTTTATTTGTTATTATTATTAATTTTTCCACTTTACGAATTATTCAAACGCGGTTTTTTCCATTTGCTACATCAATTTCTTTATCTTTGACAAAACTAAAAAAGCAATTGTACCACTAAAAAGGATATTAAATGGAGTACGTTTTCTAAAATTTGCTGGCCTCTAGGTTTGGAAATATTAATTTAGAATCACCATAGTTTTTCAATTGATAATTTTTTTTTCGATGTTCTCGCTACAAAAACGCTTGTTTATCCAACATTTTCACGTTTAGTATTGATCATATATTATTGAAAATTTACGTAATTTTCAATAGTCTCAATGGATTTGTCAAAAACCTTTAAGTTTTGTAGTTATCATGGTTTATTTGAAGCAAGGTCGTAAAATCTTAAAAATTTAGAAAAATTGTAATAACACCGAAATCGTAGAACTTCGGCCCATAGTTCATTAGGACATTTTGGTTCCATTTTGAATGTAGATTAGTTCTTCGATAAAAGTGAATATAATAACTATAATAAAATTATTCAAAAATTTTAAAAAGTGCCATCCAGGTTATTATTATTATTATTTTTTTTTTTTGAAAGGATAAGACATAAATGTAATAAAATGTGGTAAGTAGATGATTTTGTCTATTTGTCTAAATCATTTTTTTTTAATTAATGTTGTTATTAGTTGGATGTTATTCGTATCTTTGTTATTTGGTATTGCTCCTCGACCACATATGAACTCTTTAGTGGGAAAGGTCGTGAAATCATAGAAAATCATAAAAACTGGAGTAACCCCAAAACTGTTGAGATTTTCGAATTACAGTTAATTACGATAATCTACTGGTAAAGTTTGTGCCACGAGTAGCCGAACACCCGACATATTATAATTAATTTTTTTTACCTCCTGGTATAGATCACTCCACGGCAGTATGATTTATTACAGCCTACTTTTTCAAAAAAACGCGGCAAACCCCCATCTTCGGTACCGTGATTTGACGGCGCAGACGATACAGTTCCGCATGACCAACAAGTATTGCGGCAAAAAGGTTCTGACTGGCGATAAGTGTCGAAAATTTGAGGTCTTTCTACTCACCATGTGCAACCAAAACCTTCCTCTGTCAACCCCTGTCCGAATCTCAACGGTGAAGAATTAATTTCAGTTTTTTTTCTTCTTGTAAATTTGTGAATAACCATCGGTAAAAAAATCTGGTTTGTGCTACCTGAAAGAAGATTAAATGAACTGTATGAACACTTATTTACATTGCAGAATTGATGAAAAAAAACCCTCACGGAAAAATCAGAAAAAAACAAAAAATTGAGTTTTGGCTGTTTTTCGATTTAGGTTCACTAAATTGCTTTAAACTTCAAAATTAATGCCTGCAGAAAAATCTGGTTTCTAGAATATGAAAGAACGTTACATTTGCTGTTAGAGCACTTATTTCAGAAAAAACGAAAATGTTGAAAATTGGATTTTTTTTAAATGTAGGATTGGAAACTGTTAAAAACTACGAACTCCTTCCAGTGGTATACCAAATTTTTTGGATTGCCTTTCTGGAAGGACCAAATATTTTGCTTTTTTTGGAAAAAAAACCGGTTCAATTTTTCCAGGAATTCCATCTGGCTCTTGAGTTTCCTGTCAGTTTTTTATTGTCAAATTCAATCAGTTCGCTTTATGTTATCAGCTGGCAACGTCATCAGGATGGTGATTTAAAATATTCCTTTCCGCATCGAGACGTTCCAGATGATCGCACCTTCCGACGACTTCATCAGAGGCTGAGCGAATCGATGTAAATGAGGAAATTTTGCTCGGTAGAGGAAAAAAATAGAATCCCTGCTTGTGGCCATTTTGTTCCAAACTCGGCCTCTGATGAAGTCAGGTGCGATCTGCTGGAACGTCAAGGACGAACATATCGCCAGTTACCCTGTATATTGTCTTCTCTACCTAGCTTTATTTACTTAAAAAAAGATAATTGAAAAAAAAATGCTTTTTGTTTTAATAGTGACTTGCCTGTCCAATTAAGTACATGAACATTAAACTCCCGTTAATTGCATGTAATGAATATGTCGGAGTGGGAAAATGGGTTGGCGATGCTAAATGCAAAACAAGGTCTAGCCCGTCCATGTATCCCGAATGATTGATGTTAATTCGTTGGTAATCACCTTCACGAGGATCCGGTGTCGTTTTAATGATCGTGACATTTTAATCATTACCAAATCGGCACACACGACCGAGGACAGAGGATGGAAATTATTCATGATTGACTGTTGGTTTTTTCTTTTTTTTTTTTCAACTCTGCTTTTTGTGCCAGAAAATACTGATTTTATGATGATCATCTGCCTGATTATTATGAGACAAATAAACAAGGGAATGTTTAAACGAATTGTTTTGATTGTTAAAACTTTTTGTTTTAGCCTAGCACGGGCGAAACTCAATGAAAAATTGTTTCAAAGTTCATTTACATTCTTCACTTTTTACAGTTTTTTATTTGAAAATAAAATTGGTTGTTGTCATGGTAAAGTGGCCATTTAAATTTAGACCTATTGCAGGCTGGGGAGAGGAACATTTAATAATCGTATGTTGGAAGTTTTAATTTAAATTGTGTGAAAAAAGTCAGTGTCACGAGCCTGATTCGAACCCATGAACTTCCATTAAATTCGCCGCTGCTCACCCACTCGAGCTATCGTGATTTCGATCCACTCGGGCGTCAGCTTCCAAAATAGTCGAAAAATATAGGGTTGAGATGGGAAGTTGGTGGTATCCAAGGCCACGATAGCTCAAGTGGTAGAGAAGCGCCGTATGGAGCGGAAGGTCGTGGGTTCGAATCCCGCTCCGGGCATTGAATTTTATCTCAACCAATGCCTTACATTAATTAATCGAAAATTATGCAAAATGTGTAAAACAAGATATTATTTCAATTAATTATTGTTTTTATCATGTTGAACCGGCACTTACAGGGTATGTGTTCACTCGCGGGTTTTTTTCGGCATTACGCCATCTTCAGTGAAAAACTGTCTATCATTTATTCTGGGTAGGGGTTTTATAGTGTTGCATCCGTCCCTTGTCGCTGGGGGCATTGCGTTAGGAGGCGTGGTCTCCGTTCCGTTGGTCGGTCTTGGTGGGGGTATTTCCGTTGTCAGTGATTTGTGCGTTTACCGACGAGCGGACACGGAGACCACGCCCCCTATCGCAACGCCCCCCAGCGACAAGCGACAGACGCAACACTGTATGAACCCAACCCAGACTAAATGACAGACAGTTTTTCACAGAAGATGGCCTAATACCGAAACGAATTTGATTGACTCAAACAAAAAGACCGCGAGTGAAGACAGATCTTGTAATTGCCCGTGTGACTAAACCCCCATCATCTACTATTCTTTTCCTGTTAGGTTTTTTGATTGAAATAAAAAAGTCAGTCACATGAGTTGGATTCGAACCCATGAACCTCTAAATTCACCGCTGGTCTTCCACTTGAGCAATTCTGACTTCGATCCACTCGGACACCAACTTCCCATCTCAACCGAGATATTCGAATTTTTCTCCTTTTTTGCTATTCGCAAAGCGGTAGAGCAGCGGCGTGTTTAGCCGAAGGTTGTGGGTTCGAATACCGTCGTGACACTGAATTTTTCTTTAACACCAAGGCCTTCCATAAACAGAATAATTAATTGAAAGAACTAACTTGGCCATTTGACTACTAAAACATCTCTACTTTAAAAATTATTTTATTTAGATAATAATGTCATATAATAAACCAGTCGATTCTTAACGATTTCTACTACAACCAAAAATTGAAAATAATGTGTTTACCCGTTGATTATACGTTTAAACCACCTTGCTCCAATGTTGTTTTACTTTGTATCGGATGTTTTCTCTAATGCTGGCTAAAATCTTCTTACGTTTTTCTCACCATGACAAATGGTAAAATGTATTTTCTATTAGAACTATAATCCAGAATTCTGGGACAAATATCAAACCGGATTATTTCATGGTTTGTCCTTGATCCCCTTGGGCTTTTAAGCGCGACGTCCGGTTTATTGTGGTCGTCCTTTTTGTACGGCGGGGCATCGACAAAAGGTTGAAGCAAAACCGCGACACGACTCGCCATGTGCAAACAGCGTAGGATGCCAATTTCAAACAGCCGGGTTGCATGCTTGAAATAGAAACCGGAACCGGCTTACTGAGGGACTTATTGACGAGTGTAAATATTTATAAAAAATCGCGACGTTTGTAAGATGTTAACTCTTTGGAATAAAAATCCATGTAAAGAAAAAACAGCTGTTAAATTTATAGCCGCCATGTTGGTTACCTACGCCCTAACGGCTATCAATGTGACTACATTTTCGACCTTAGATGTTAGGTAGATGTAAAATTACCAACTAGCACAGAATTTATGTTAGGTCCATTCACGATGTTTGTAAGATTAACCCAGTGTTAACTCGAACAAAGAATTTTCCAATAAGAGCTCCCTTCTTTTCTTAGCATGTTAAAAATTAATTTTTCCGTAATCTTGCAAAACAGAAAATAAAGAGATAAAAATTAAATTAATTAACTCTTTCAATCAAAATACTATCTACTCACTTGAAAAGTACCAACAAATGATACGCTTTAATTCGTGTCGACATACCTAACTTTCATCCTAACCTCTAACATTCTACTTATAGAATGTAGGACACATACCACCTCTGATTATAGAATAAGGGATGTTTCTATTATAAAAGAGAGAAAAACAGCTGTTAAATTCATGGCCGCCATGTTGGTTACCTACGCCCTAACGGCTAGCAATGGGGCTACATTTTCGACCTAACCTCTAACATTGTCTCTGGCATATTCTCATAAGTCTACGTCATCATGTTTTTTCGCGCGTTAACTCGACTAATGAAACAACCAGTAGGATCTTCAATTCCCCCTTCATTTCTTAGAATGTGAAATGTTAATTTTTGCACAATGTTGTTGTTGGAGATTGATTGAACCAAAAAAAAAAAATAATAAAATAAATAAACAAATAAAATAAAATAAATAAATAAAGCTGTAACAATCCTTGAAGGCTTGTTGTTGTTTGTTGTGGTTTTGTTTTGATACCAGAGGTTAATAAAAAGTAGAATTAATTAACTCTTCTTTTCAAAATGCTATCAATGCACTCGAAAAGTATCAACAAATGACATGCTTCAATACCTAACCTCTAACATCCTACAATTTTATAAAATGTTGTAGGGAAGGTATCTGTTATGAGCGAGAGTATAAGGATAGGTCACAAATTAACAAAAGAAATGTATTTATCTGATTTAATTAATGCGTTTTTAAGAGTAAAAATACGTGTAAACAAAAAACAGCTGTTGAATCTATGGCTGCCATGTTTGTTACCTACGCCCTAACGGACAGCAATATCACTACATTTTCGACCTAACACTCCTAATATTGGCTTTGGTCTGTTTGATCTAGCAATGTTAACCAGCCAATTCTTACAAGTCTACGTCATCATTTTTCCCGATCTAATAGAGTTAACACAAAGATCATGAATACCTCTACCAAATGACGAAATACTAACACAGGCGTTAGTCAATTTTAATTTTTTTTATAGAAAAATAATTGGCCATTTTGCTTTTTTTTTCACGTACTTAAAACTTAATAAAGATAAAAACTATTATCTATGCGGATGCTTTCCGATCAATTTATCACATTTGAGGTATTACTGTCGTGTCAACAAATTCTTCTAGAAAGTTTTCCATTCAAGTGACAGTTAAGAAAGAACTGTCCCCTTTATTATAAGCCATGGATACATTGAAATTTTATCCGTTATATTTAGTGGCCTATTGACTAAATTGCTTGTTTCAATTTATTCATATTTTTATTTAAGGTTTTTGGTTGAAATGAAACAGTTAGTGTCACGAGCGGGATTCGAACCAACGACCTTCGGCTCAACGCGACGTTGCTCTAATCACTTCATGTCACGATAGATTAAGAGGTAGAGCGGCATATTGAGCCGAAGGTTCGAATCCCGCTCGTTACACTAAATTTTTCATCTCAACGAAAACCTTACATAAAAATATTTATTAACTGAAATTGAGATTTTACTTGAGCTTGTGTATTTGCTTACTTACTAAGAAAAAAATCCTTTAGGCGAATCAATGGTTCACTTCAATTTGTCTCTATTTGTTCTTTCCGGCCGATGTAATACAACATACGGATTTTAATCAATATAAATTTAATTGTCCCTCCGCCGATATTGTATACTTTGCCATTCGCCAACAAACCTTTTTTTTTTTTTTTTTTTTTTTTGATATTAGACCTACATTGATTCCTTCTGGGATTTCAAGATTAAACCTTCGAAAACGCAAGACCAATAATATTTTTTATTGATTTTTAAACGTGGAGTTATTTTATTTGCAATTAAATACACAACTGGGGCAGAAAAAATTTTGAATTTTTTAGGCAAATGACGGTAAACATGTTTAAAAAGTCAAATTTTTTCGATTATTTTGAAAAAAAAATACAGAAAATTGTAAATTTGATAATTGTTTTGTCTTTACGTTTAAAGATTTTTTTTAGACATTTTTCTTTGAATTCTACTTAGAAAACCAAATTCTAAAAAATTACTACGATGAACTATCATAAGAAATTTATTTTTTATTCTTTTTAAAAAGATAGTTCCTACTCGCAAGTTTTTTTTCAACGAACCGGATTATGATCGTGTTAGATCGAGAAAAATGACGACGTAGATTTGTAAGAGTCGGCCGGTTAAATATTGATCGTCGCTAAAAACTGTGATTCTTTTTTTTAAGCATTAATTATATTTAAATAATTTTCGTCGTCAATTTATACATTTTAGGAAATATTTGCTTATAAATAAAGTCCTATAATCTCTGAACGATCATTATAATTAAGACTTGTAAGAATCGACTACTTAACATTGCTCGATCTAACAGGCCGGGGTTGGTCGAAAATGTGGTAACATTGCTAGCCGTTAGGGCGTACCTAACCAACATGGCAACCATGAATTTATCAGCTGTTTTTTGTTTACACTTATTTTCACTCTTAAATACGCATTAATTAAATCAGACCAATACTTTTTTTTTTGTTGATTTCTGACCAATTGCTCTCATTTTTAATAGATACATCCCCTATTCTATAATTAGATAATGTTTCTGTCCTACATTCTACGATTACGATGTTAGAGGTTAGGATACAGGTCGGGTATGTGTTAGCCCTGTTAACTCTGTTAGGACGCGTTAAATCGAGAAGAAATGATGACGGCTGGTTAACATTGCTCGATCTAACAGGACTGCGCCAATGTTAGAGGTTAGGTCGAAAATGTAGTCACATTGCTAGCCGCCAGGGCGTAGGTAACCAACATGGCAACCAAGAATTTAACAGCTGTTTTTTGTTTACACGTATTTTTTAATTCTCAAATACGCATTACTTAAACACACTAATGCATTTCTTTAGTTAATAGAAAAGATAAATGGTGGAGTGAGTGTTGTTCAATCTTTTTTAAAAGATAGTCCTACTCACTGTTGTTTTCACCGAACCGGATTGCGAGCTTACAGCTCGTCATAAGGTTGTAGAGCTCCTTCAAACTGATGATGCGCAGTAGGCTCGAAATCCGTTAGTTATTTTTATTTTGGAGCTTAGGTTCAGGGTGTTCGTGGGCTTTCTAAAAAATGAAATAATAGAACAATCATTGAAAGAAAATTTGAAGAAGGTCTTACTGGTTTATTTGCTAGCTAGATGCAGACGGAACGAAAAAAAAAGAGATATGAGGTAATCTGTACTCCTTGAGGATTTAAAACTAGTCGTGTCCAATTCAATGAAACAAGAATTAAAAACCCGCTGACCTCGAAAGAATATAAATAGTGTCGTCTACGTGTCTGCAGTCTAGATGTAGGTCTTACGGGAATAACAATCGTGCACCAGAAAGAAAACACGGAGGTGCCGTTTTGCAAAGAGCTCGTAAGCACTCTCATATTCGAATTTTCCCTAAGCCAAAAATGCCAACACAATGTACTACTTCAGGCCATTAAGTATTTGCGTAAAATTTTTAAAAAATTCTTGTTGAAAAGAATTCTTCCGATTCTAAATTCTCAAGACATGACCCCCAGACCATCAATTTGGATTTCGCAACCGTCACTCAACTGTCGAAAAGTGCCACCGCGTGGTAGACAAGTTTTTTTTATGTTTTATAATTATTAATCGTTCCACCTTATCAATCCTTCAGCCAAGGTTTTTTTCCTTTCCTCCAACGATTTCTTCATCTTTGAAAAAAGTAATAAAAAAGGGATCGCACCACTAAAAAGGATATTAAATGCAGTTTTCTGAAACTTCCTAATTTCCTCGTCTCTCGGTTTGGAAATAGTATTTTAACACCGTAGTAAATATTTCAACTTTGAAAAAAAAAATTTTTTTTTCTAGGTTCTCGCTACTAATACGCTTATTTCACTAATGTTTACATGTTTAGTATCGAAAACATCTTATGGGAAATATAATGGAGTTATCAATGGTACATATTTTGGTGGTAAATATTTTAGTTATTGAAGTTGTCATTGTTTATTTGAAGGAAGATCATGAAATTTTAAAAAGTTAGAAAAAGTGGAATAACTCCGAAACAGTTGAGATTTGGAACATAGCTAATTAGGAGTTTTTAGTTCCATTTTGAATGTACTATCTACTGACCAAGTTTGAAACACGAGTCGCCTGACACCCTGTATATTACCTTGCTCATTTTACTTGTTACCTACTTGGAGGTTGTAATGTACTACAAATTTTATTCAGCTAACAAAAATATGTCAGATAATTTAATTAAAATTGATTACAATAAAAATAAATTACAAAATTTCTTATTCGCTTTTGAGCAGTTTATTTTATATTTAGAAACCTATCTGAAAATAAAGTTGTTTCAGAAATGCCAAAAGAGATTTTTTTATTTTTGTGTTAGTTATTTCAGTGTAACATTGTTTGTTGTCTATTATTCTTTACTAATTGCTCTTTATTAATTCGAGATGTTACCGCACTTCCAGGAAATCAGTGTGGTTAAAAGTGGCGTTGTTTCAAATCACAATATGAATAAAATCGGTTTCGGTACATCAAAACAAAGGGTTGAGAAACCCTTCATATACTCTTAATTGACACCATTTGTCTTATTTAATTAATGCGTATTTAAGAATAAAAATACGTGTAAAGAAAAAACAGCTGTTAAATTCATGGCCGCCATGTTGGTTACATACGCCCTACCGGCTAGCAATCGGACTACATTTTCGACCTAACCTCTAGCATTGGCACTGGCCGATTCTCACAAGTCTACGTCATCATGTTTTTTCGCGCCTTAACTCGACTAAAGAAACATCCAGTAGGATCTACAATTCACCCTTCATTTCTTAGAATGTTAAATGTTAATTTTTGCACACTGTTGCGCGTGGAGCTTGATAAACACCAAAAATAAAACTGTAACAATCCGTGAAGGCTTTTTGTTGTTTGTTATGGTTTTGGTTTGATGCCAGAGGTTAATAAAAACTAGAATTAATTAACTCTTCCTTTCAAAATGCTATCAATGCACTCGAAAAGTACCAACAAATGACATACTTCAATAGCTAACCTGTATCCGAACCTCTAACATTCTACAACTTTATAAAATGTTGTGGGGAGGGTATCTATTATGAGGGAGAGTATAAGGACAGGTCAGAAATTAACAAAAGAAATGTATTGGTCTGATTTAATCAAAGCTTATTTAAGAATAAAAATACATGCAAACTAAAAACAGCTATTAAATTCATTGCTGCGGTGTTGGTTACTTACCCCATACCGGCTAGCGATGTGACTACATTTTCGTCTTCACATCTAACATCCTAACCTCTAACAGCCTACAACGTTATACGATATGGGCTGTATCTATTATTAATTTGAGTTTAAAGATAGGTCAAAGATTAACAAAAGAAATTTATTGGTCTGATTTAATTAATGCGTGTTTAATAATAAAAATACGTGTGACAAAAAAACAGCTGTTAAATTCATGGCTGCCAAGTTGGTTACCTACGCTCTACCGGCTAGAAATGTTACTACATTTTTTGACCTAACACCTAACATTGGTCAAGGCCTGTTAGATCGAGTAATGTAAACTAATAAATGATACGCATCAATCCGTGCCGACGTACCTAACTTGTATCCTAACCTCTAACAACGTAAAACTTTGTAAGATGGGAGATGTATGTAGTATGAATGAGGGTATAAGGACAGGTCGGACAATAAAAAATGTATCGGTCTGATTTAATTAATGAAGATAATTAATGTAAGAATAAAAATAAGTGTAAAGAAAAAACAACTGTTAAATTCATGGTCGCCATGTTGGTTACATACGCCCTACCGGCTAGCGATGTGACTACATTTTCGACATAACATCCAACATTGGCCGTGGCCTGTTAGATCGAGCAATGCTAACTAGCCGATTCTTATAAGTCTACGCCATCATCGATTTCGATCTAACAGGGCCTAACAGAGTTAACAGGGTTAACACAAGTGTGGTTAATCGTACTTAAAGTCACAATATGATTAAAAGTGTTTCATAAACGTCAAAAGAAAAGATTGAAAACCCGTTATATACTTTCATTCAACACTCGTCGTTAGGCAATGTAATATTTCGCTTTATAGTTAATTAAAAATTCTCAGTTGGCGTTGAGATTTAGATTGCTAATTGTTTTAATTACTGGTCGGGCTGTGTAATTTTCTCTCGGATTTTATTGCTTGCTTAGTTTACTGTAACTTATTATTTCGTGGAAAATTTTATTTTATTTTCTTATTTTATTTTTTTATATATTTTTTTTAACCTATGTAACCATATTTTGTCAGCTATTAAAACGAAATTTTTGAAGGTTAGGAGAGGGTATACTGCCTCAAAGTGTACTCGTTTTAAAACAAATGGTTGTATCTGTTCTAAATTTAAAAAATATAACTATGAGATCTTCCAAAATAAACATACTTTATGGTTTAAAGAATTTTTTTCTCACTAAAGCATCGTAGAATTAGTCAAAGATCGGATTGAAACAGTTCTATTACCTTACTAGTTTTCCTTCTGGAAACGGCGTAACCGGTGGCTTCTTTTCCGGGAAAGATGCCGCTTTTCCACCGTCCCCTCAAGCTAATTACAATTAATAAACCACGGCGGGATGGCGTCTTAACCGGGACTCCTGGAATCGATCGTACACTCCCACCGGTACGGGGGACTTAGCTAAGCGCCATTCGGGACAAATCGCCAATCACATTTCCATAACAGTCTCTCTCTGATGTGTTTGTGTTAAGATGGAAACTATTGGGAGGATCAAGGGCACTTCCCCTAAAGAAAAAAACGGAAAAATTACTTTAACCGGCTGAAACCCGATTTACCAATTCGTTTGTTACAAAAAAAAAAAAAAAAAAAAAAAAAAACCGTCCATTTACATCTTGTACCTACTTTATAGCTTTAGCCAGTCATTTCTTGACGTATGTAACAAAAACCACTTTCAGGTGAAGATTCATTGAAATGTGCGGTACAGACAAAAAAAAGCTTAATATTTCAATGAAATATTCTTTTTATGTACAGTCTTGTTTGGGATGAAAAACCAATGGTCGCGATAGATGAAACCATTAGAGTAGAGGCGTATCGAGCCGAAGGTCGTGGGTTCGAATCCCGCTCCTGACGCTAATTTTTCATCAAACATGAACGCCCTGGGCACAAGATACAATTTAAAAAACTTAAGATAAAATCGTATTACAAAAAGCCAAAAGAAAAAATTAAAGTGACTTTCAGATAAATTGGATGCTATTGGAACGTCTAGATAAAATTGAACATGGGAGAAAAATAAATTTTAATAAACATAAAAGAGAGTCAAACTTTCGATTGCCTTCAGCAACATCAATAACCAATACTTAGTCACAGGCTTTTTTTGCCCTGCTGGATTCGAACCCGGGACCATTATCTTACACTGAGGGGCGCCCTGTCGCCTAAAGCGTTGTTGCCGTTGACGCCCCCAGTTATTAAAATCCAAATGAGTCAAAAGAAAAAAAATATAACCTAGTCAAAAATAAAAGCAATACAGGGTTACCAACCATGTGAAAAAAAATCTTGGCATAAGTGCCTAAGTTTAGCTTACCACGGTCAATGTTGTTGAAAAATGTTGCAATTAACCAAATCATGATTTTGAATATACTTATTTTGGGAAAAGTAGACAAAAATGTAAAAATATGATAAAAAGTAAATTAGTAAATAAAACTTCCAAATTGTATTAATATAAAAACCAAGTCCATTATATTTAGTGGTTTGACCAAATTACTTATTCAATTAATTAATCTTAATGAAAAATTTAGTGTCACGTGCGGGATTCGAACCCAAGACCTTCGGCTCAACACTCCTCTGCACTAACCGCTTGCTGGTCACGACAGCTCATGTGTTAGAGCTGCGGGATATTGAGCCGTTGGTCCTGGGTTCGAATCCCGCTCGTGTCACTAAATTTTTTTTCAAACGAAACCTTACGTAAAATGATTAATTAATTGGTAAAAAACTAAGTATAAAACTAAACATATTATTAGATATATTTTGATAGGCAAACGTTATTTAGAGAATTACAAATTAGAAAAATACTTGGCGCAGAAAAAAAATTGAAAAAAAGCAATAACACAAGGCATGTATCTTTAATAATAATTTTAAAAACAATTCCCTCTAAGTTGGTATTAACTAAATTCAAACTCGAAGCAGTGACACGTTCATTAAAAGCAAATAAACGCAAAAAGCATCGCGAGCCCTTTTAAATTTTTGACAAATGAGTTAATAGAATAACGATTGTTCCCGCTGAAATCGCGCGGTTCAAATTGTTTTGCTTTTTTCCTCAATACCGTTAATCCACGTGCCATCCGGATAATCCTCTCTGATCACCTCTCTAGCCCCAGTGTCCTCCAGTCATGTTCCCTTCCGGCCCACGTCCCGTTTCGCCTCAGATTTCATTCTGACAGACCAATATCCATAAAGTCCACCGGTAATGTCAATTTATTTTGTTATTAAACAAATCTCGACAAACAAATCAGGGAAAAGCTAATTTTCATTGTTCATTATTTTCATTTGTTGAGCGACCAACCAGCGTACCTACAACGAGGGATGTCTCCAAAGAGGTTAGACCATCACTACAGAAATTGGAAATCAGGTAGAAAAAAAAGCTCCGTCACATAATATAATCATAGTTTAAATGAAGCCCCAATTGAAAGCTCTTTTTAATAAAAATCCCGCGAAAAGCTACTTTCCTGAATGGGCACACCATAATGGTCATTGATCCACATAGCAGTTACATGGGACCACTTCAGATCTAAACTAAAATTCAGCCTTTTCCTTACGGAATTTTTTGCTTCCTTGTCAGTTACTGTTTCATACGGGAGCCGGAGTTTTTGGGATGAACCCCAAAACAGGACTGACGGTAAATTAGGAAAGTATGCTAGTTTTCCAGTCTGAAATCATATCGGTTGAACAGTGGACCAGAGAAATTACAAGCCTAGGAATTCATTTCCAGAAGGTAGCCAGCTCTCAGGGCCTTAGTCTCATACGAGGCGAAGGCAGAGAGTGTTTGGAACTTCATGGAGGCCTTGACGGAAGTCAGCGGCAATGATCTGACCCTGGCGGGGGAATTTGGACATTCGAGGCATACAGGCAGCGGAAAGGCTGACACGTTGGCCAAGAAGGGAGACTCTATAGGCCTAGAAACCTACTTCGGCTTAGCAGCCTCCTGCAAAAGAGGATACATCTTAAAATGGATCCATAATGAGTTCAAAACCTGGTTGAATAATACCACAGGTTTTACGCAAGGGAAGAGAGTCATAGAAGTCTTCATCCGCAAAACCTATAAAATAATTACCGGAAAGCAACCCCAACCGAACCAGGATTCTGGTGGGACTCCAGAAGGGCATGAGGTTCCCTTACACCCGGTGATCCCAACAAGAACTCTGAGATCTTTAACGTCCGCACCTAGCCTATTCTGCCTTATCGGACGTTTTGATTCTCAAGATGAGCACCTCCACGATGGTGCTACTGCCGCAGCACTGGTATAGAGACAGCTCAGGTCTGAAGAGCCAAGACAGCTCTCTCCGCTTGTCCATTCCTAGTGGACGGCTCTGCCTTGAGCATGAGACCGTATGCCATGCACGCAGGGCTAGATAGACAAGGCGACTCTATCTCCCAGAATATTGGGGCTGCTCTACCGTCGGAAGTACCGGATCCGCTCCGGCCTCGGTTTTGTTTAAAGTGGAATCCCCTAGAGGAGTACCGCCTACGGTAAACCCTCCTATCGAGCTCAGCCCACACCAAACTGCAAAACATTCTCGATCGGGAGCAACTGATTCTCTTCCCGTTCCCATCCGCTATTTCTCACGCATTCGAGGGATGGGAAGAGGAACGCATTAGCCAACACATTCATCGCCTGCTCAACGCCTATATGCTGCCGTCCGATCCGCCGTATCACGTGTAGCCGGTGGTCATACGCAAGTTTAGTACGAAGATCACAGGTAGAAGACAACCTCTTCTTTAATTTTCCGTCAGGGGACAACGTACCATCACGAATCCATTCCCAGTGTAAAAGGGGCTGTTATCCCGGAGTTCAGATGGTTATGCACCCTCCCCCGTCTGTGCAGACCCGTAAGTACCCTGACCTTAAACGCCTCTGTTAAGGCACCGGTCGACCATGCCGAGCCGAGTATAACTTGTGCTTTAAAGAGGTGCCTCGCACTTTGAGCTACACCTTTATTTTGCGCCCGGACTCCCCGCTTTTATCCAAGGATTGGGAGGGGCTCAAAGGATAGGATAAAGGAACCTCAAGCACACTATATCACACGTAGTCGCTGTAGTTCCATTGGCCACAACTGGGTGGGTGATAGATTCTCGCGACTCAGACAGTAGAAACCACAGGCAAGATTCTACACCAGGGAGCTTCTGGCAAGGCTGTGGAGGCTGTTTAATAACCTGAACCTGACCAGTGAGTTCTAAAAAACCGGGGAGTGCAATAGATCAATTCATGTCGAGGTGCAGTCTGCCTTGTGGTCACTTCTTTTATCCCTATCCCATCCTCTCAGAATTTAGAATTACCCATATAGGTCGCACCAGGCTCAGCAGAACCCAGATAATTGAATTACTTAATAGCAGGAACAGTTTGCAATTGATCAGCTTTGCACGACAGCCTTGGTCGTATCGTCATGATGCAATTAGAGAATTCAATTGTGATTAGTAGTCCTTTTCTTTTTTAAATTAGTATTATTGTGTTATTATAATTTTATTTTTATTTATATATTTTTGTTCGTTGTGGCTTCAACCTTCGGCAGACGGTTTTTATCCATGAGGTTATTTTATGTTATGGCGAAAGTTTTGTTTTGTAAATATTTTCTATTGATAAAGCGTTTATTATTGTTATTATTTCTAAACAAAGTAGTATCAGTCTACATAATATAAGCGCAAATTTGAGAGAAATGCACAAAGCAAAATCTTGGATTCAAAACAGAAAAGTACTATGAAACTTGAATGTTATAAAAACTAGAAGATAAACAGATAAAAAACGTGTTACAAATTAAACTGACATTGTACTTTGTATTAAAAAAAAAAAAGAGCAAACTGTGAGAAACGGGATTAAAACAGGTCTTGAGAAGCCGTTGGGGATTTGAAAAAGGGTTCTGTCGGATTGATAATATGGGCGGGGAGGTGGTTGCTCGAAGCTTGTTGCTCTGGGAACAACTTGTTGCAAGCCCGCATTCCGAAGTAGCAACAAGTCGTCATACGATCGAGGAAACGTTGACCCCCAATGGAAACTTTTTTCCCTCTTAGGATGAAAATGTCATTTCAACAATGCCACGATTAACTGGAACATATTTGTTCGAGGGGTATTCACGATGTTTTTAACATGGTAACTCGTGTTAAATCGAATATAGAATTGTCCGGCAAAATCGTGAACGCCCCCTTCTATTCTTAGCATGTTAAATGTTAATTTTTCGCAATGCTGCGCGTGCCGATTGATCGAACCAAAAATAAAGCTATAACAGTCCTTGAAGGATTGTTGTTGTTTGTTTTGTATTAAATTGTAAAATACCATAAGGTAATAAAAAAAGGAAAATTAATGAACTCTTTCATTCAAAATACTGTCAGTCAATGCTCTAGAAAATACGACCAAATGGCACGTTTCGATTCGGGCAGACAACCTAACCTGTATCCTAACCTATAACATCCCGCAAATTTATACGATATGGTTTATCACTGAGAGTAAAACGACATCAGAAATTAACAAAAGAAATTTATTGGACTGATTTAATTAATGCATATTTAATAATAAAAATACTTGTAAACAAAAACAGATGTTAAATTAATGTGTTGGTTACTTACCCCCTACCGGCTAGCGATGTGACTACATTTTCGTCTTCACGTCTAACACCCTACAACTTTATAGGAAAGGGATTTATCTATTATAAATTTGAGTTTAAAGATAGGTCAAAAATTAACTAAAGAAATGTATTGGTCTGATTTAATTAATGCGTGTATATTAATAAAAATACGTGTGAACAAAAAACAGCTGTTAATTCATGACCGCCATGTTGGTTACCTTCGCTCTAGCGGCCAGCAATGTGACTACATTTTCGACCTAACACCTAACCTTGGCTAAGGCCTGTTAGATCGAACAATATTAACTAGTCGATTCTTACAACTCTATGTCATCATTTCTCTCGACCTGACACGACATAACAGAGTGAACACAAAGATCGAGAATATCCAT
>CM077110.1:3409252-3463414 GCA_039619505.1 Cimex hemipterus | reverse complement strand
AACGTTTTATCCAAACCCTTTTAGTTTTGAAGTTAGCATTTTTTTTTGTTTTTTAAAGCAATATCTTAAAAAATGTCTGCGTATATTTCTTTAATTTTCAGTTTTCAAAATAAGTTACATTCCACTTTTATTTTATTTATTATATTTTTATTTATCTGATAGATTCAAATTAATTATATTTCGTCGCAAAATAGTCGACTTTTCGCAATTTGACCGGATGTTAATTAATATCCAACTAAAGTAAAAAATTGGTAAACTTCAGTGAAATTCCAAGATCTGATAAAAGCTTACGTCCTCGAAAAGAGATAAAACTCCTTTCTTTTCTGTTGAAATTTATCAAATTTAACAAAATATGTAAAACTCAGTTTTCCTCGTGTACACATAAATTGATAACTCGGATATCGTGAGATGGGGGTCTGGTGGGACGTAATTTTTAGAAAAACATTTCCTACATCGTGCCAAAGTTGAAAAACATACTATGGTGATTTCAATCTACAATTTCCAAACCTGGAAACCAGAAAATTTCAGAAAAAGTACGCCGTTTAATATAATTTTTGTGGTGCAATTGCTTGTTTAATTCTTTTTTTCAAAGTTGAATCTGTCAACCACGGCTTTTTTTCTCTCCTCCGTCAATTTCTTCCTCTTACAAAAAGTAATTAAAACAGCAATTTTACCACTAAAAAGCATATTAAATGGAGTACGTTTCCTTAAATTTGCTGGTCTCTATGTTTCGAAATTAATTTAGAATCACTACAGTTTTCAATTTTGAATTTTTTTTTTCAAAGTCCTCGGTACTAAAACGCTTATTTCACCAATATTTACAAGTTTACTATTCGTCACGTTTCATTCGAAATTTAACGGAGGTTTCAATGGTATGAGCGGATTTTTCCAAAACCTTTTAATTTTGAAAGTTAATTTTTTTAATTCACTAGTTTCGTGGTCCGCTTGACCAATTAATATCTTACAATTATTTCAGGTTTTTAGTTTAGATTAAAAAAAATCAATGGCACAATGTAATTTTTAATTACTTTTTTCAAAGATGAAGAAATAGTTGGAGGAAAGGAAGAAACCATGGCTGAGATTGTTTTCCCAGCAGGGGGAAAATTTGAGTTTTAAGGGGAGGCATTTTGATAATATCTCGTTTAGAATTTTATTCAACAACGTGCCGATTCTCATTCGTCATTTAGTCGAAAAATCGTACAATATAGTAGCTTCGGTTCGTCATGAAATAACTGAATTTATTGGCGGCCCTCAGGTCATCCCCCGAAGCATTTCGTGTATGTTTCAATATCCTGTAATAATAACTGTATGTTTTTTATTTTTCCAGCATTTCAAGTATGGCATATCGCGGTCGTGATTTAAATTATTACCGGTAAAATCATTGTAAAGTTTTGCTTTTTCTTAATTCACAATATTTTATTAAAGTGTCAAATAAACAGTATGTATATTAAATTGTCCAGTTATATTAATTTAATTTTTTAAGTTCCCAATAATTGAATGATGCTAAACTATTTGTTTAATCCATTATATTTAAATATCCTCCAAATGGCTTCTTTCAATTAATTAATAGTTTTATGTAAGGTTTTGGTTGAAATGAAAAAGCTAGTGTGTTTTACATATTTTGTTAAATTTGAAAAATTTCAACCGAAAAGAAAGGAGTTTTATCTCTTTTCGAGGACGTAAGCTTTTATCGCATCTTGGAATTTCACTGAAGTTTACCAATTTTTTACTTTAGCTGGATATTAATTAACATCCGGTCAAATTGCGAAAAGTCGACTGTTTTGCGACGAAGTATAATTAATTTGAATCTATCAGATAAATAAACAAATAAAAATATAAAAAATAAAATAAAAGTGGAATATAACTTATTTTGAAAACTTAAAAATAAAGAAATATACGTAGAAATTTTTTAAGATATTGCTTTAAAAAACAAACAAAATGCTAACTTCAAAACTAAAAGGGTTTGGATAAAACGTTGATAACATTAAAAACAGCGTTAAATTTCTAATAAAAGTGATGAATAGTAAATTTGTAAATGCTGGTGAAATAAGCGTTTTAGTAGCGAGAACTTTGCAAAAAACAATATTTTCAAAATTGAAAAACTATGGTGTTTCTAAATTAACATTTCGAAACAAAGAGACCAGCAAATTTAAGAAAACATACTCTATTTAATTGGATTTTTAGCAGTACAATTGCTTTTTTAATTACTTTTTTCTAAGATGAAGAAATCGATGGAGGCAACAAAAAACCCTGGCTGACAGATTCATCTTTGAAAAAAAGTAGTTAAAAAAGCAATTGCACCACAAAAAAACGATATTAAATCGAGTACGTTCGCAGAAATCTCTTGGTTTCTCGGTTTGAAAATAGTAGATTAAAATCACCATAGTATGTTTTTCAGCTTTGAAAAAAAAAATTTTTTTTTAACGTTTTGGCTACTAAAATTCTTTTGTCCCCACACTTTACAAGTTTACCGTTGATCTCATCTTATTGGAAATTTAACTTAGTTTTTCGTAGTATCAACGGATTTGTCCTAAATCTTTTAATTTTGCAGTTATCATTGTTTATTTGAAACAAGGTATTGAAATCTTAAATAATCAGAAAAAGTGGAATAACTCCGAAACTGCTGCGATTCTGGTCATAGTTATTAGTACTTTTTAGTTCCGTTTTGAATGTAGAATCGACTGGTAAAATTTGTGACACGATTAACCGAACACCCTTTGTACTGTAATTAAATTAATTTATATTTAATTTTGGTTTTTAATTTTTCTTATTATTTTAGCTCCTGGTCTTAATCCACGTCAGTACCACTTGTTACAGCCCACTTTTACAAAAAAATGCTCCAAACCCTATCTACGGTAGCGCGATTTAAACTTTTGAAAATTTGTCAATAATAACTGTATTAAGGAATATATGCCGAGATTTTTTAAGAATGTACATGAGGAAAACTGATTTTTATATATTTTATTTAAAGTTTACGATACGACAGGGAAAAGCCCCAGTTAGAATTATGCCGTTTAATGTTCAAATGGTCTAAATTTCCACAGTGGAAATCTTGCTGGAAATCATCTCCCACCGACGAAGATGTTTTAACATCTTTATATCCGGCAACTCTCGTCTGGATTTCCTGTCGTGGGACTCGAAAACAACGGAACTTTTCACGGGAATAAATTCTTAAATTTATTTTCTTTAAATTCAAATTGAATTATCAAGAATTCTCACCTCCAGAGTCCTTGGAGTTTTGTCTTGATTGCATCGTTATCCAAGATCGTGTTAGCGGGTTAATTGAATGTCAGACAGGGGTTTATAAACTTTGACATATGCTGTTAAACGCCTGGAAATATCCGCCTCCAACAAAATAATGTCTGTAGAAAATTAAACAATAGAAAAACCTCTTACTAGACGGGACTTGAAATGTATTGACCAATATATAAATAGTATCGATAAAACGCCATATCCGGACGGGTTTTTTTTTTTGTTCTTTACTTTTTATTTTTTTGTATTTTAACCGTTGCGCCAGAGAGACGAATAATCTTCTATCCTTTTGAACTTCCGCCACCTAGGACGGCTTTTGATCTTGTCTCTCGAAAAGTGGAAAGGGGCGAAGGATTGAGTTTCAGCATTTTCCGGTTTCTCGGTCGGCACTAGGCGAAACACGGTTTTCCGTTTCGAAGAAACGCCTGTCTAAAGATAAAGCAGCGGGTGTGTGTATTTATATGTAAATTATTGGACGAAAAGATGGTTTATAATTGAGCGGTGTTCTTATACGAAATAAATATATTCATAATTTATTAACTGTTATATAAATTAATAAAAAAGTAAATCGAAAACTACACTGAAATTAACAATAATATATTAATATTAATAAATACATTCTATTTTGTGGTGTATTGAGAAAATCATTTCTTTCAATTAATTAATCTTTTTATGTAAGGTATTGATGGAAATGAAAAAGCCAGAGTCACGAGCGGGATTCGAACCCAAGACCTTCGGCTCGATACGACGCTGCTCTAACCTCTTGAACTATCGTAACTTCTAACCACTCGGCGCATTGAGCAGAGGGCCGTGCGTCGAGTCTCGCTCCTGTCGCTAACTTTTTCATTTCAATTCATTTTGGACGCTTGTACAAGTTAAGCGTTCATTTTTCCGCAATGCTGCCCGTGGCTATTGGTAGAAGGAAAAATAAAGCTATGACACTCCTTGAAGGTATTTCGTTTGTTTTGATTTTCTTCTGTATTAAATTGCAAAATGCCAGAAGTTAGTAAAAAAGGAAAATTAATCAACCCTTTAATTCAAAATGCTATCTATGTCACTCGAAAAATACTAACAATTGACACGTTTCAATTCGTGCCAACATACCTAACTCCTATCCTAACCTCAAACAGACAACTTTATAGTATAGGGGATGTAACTATTAAGAATGAGAGTATAAGGGCAGGTCAGAAATTAACAAAAGAAACGTATTGGTCTGATTAAATTAATGCGTATTCAACAATAAAAATACGTGTATACAAAAATCAGCTGTTAAATTAATGTCTGCCATGTTGGTTAGCTACGCCCTAGCGGCTAGCAAGGGAACTACATTTTCGACCTCACATCTAACATCGGTCAAGGCCTGTTAGATCGAGTAATGTTCATACAAGTCTACGTCATCATTTTTCTTGATCTAACACGACCGTGATATCGTGTTAAGATCGTGAATACCCCTAATATAGTAGCCTGATTTACTACGGTTTTTAACAAGCCCTTTATTTTAGAATTAAACCTGCCGATTGTTTTAAAAAATAGATTTTCTTGTGGGCAATCTAGATGAACTAGTACAGATTAACTTTTTTGTGGATAATGTTTCGACTCACATGTTTGTATGAAAAATTAACTGAAAATCAAACCAATAGTTATAAAAGTGACACGCCGGTTTTTCCAAGAGGTTAAACGTATTGTCCGTACAGGTTACAAAAAAGGTTGAAACGTTAACCCTATTGGTAATTCATGAGATGTCGTGGTCCGATTGACATTTTTACATTTGAAAAATGGCAAAAAAAAAAAAAATAAAGGCAAAATTCGAAAAGTTGGATTGTCGTGGGAAGTTTGTGTCCGAGTGGATCGATGTTGCGTTAGCTCAAGTGGTAGAGCAGCGGCCTTTTTAGACGAAGGTCTTGACGCCGACTTTTTTTATCTCAACCAATACTTTATATAAAGATTAATTATATATTAGATTATTACGTTTTAGGTAACGTTAGTCCCCCATATTAATAAAGCTTATTCACGATCTTTGTGTTAAGCCTGTTAACTCTGTTAAGTCGTCTTAGATCGAGTAAAAGACTAAGTTGTAAGACTAAGTTAATTAACATTGCTAGATCTAACAGAGTAGGGCTAATGTTAGATGTTAAGTCAAAAATGTAATTACATCACTAGACGTTAGGGCGTAGGTAACCAACATGGCGGCCATGAGTTTAACAGATGTTTTTTGTTTACACATATTTTTATTCTAAAATTAATTATCTTCATTAATTCAATCAGACCAATACGTTTTTTAGTTAATTTCCGACCTGTCCTTATACCCTCATTCATTATAGATACATCTCCCATCTTACAAAGTTTTACGTTGTTAGAGGTTAGGATACAGGTTAGGTACGTCGGCACGAATTGATGCGTATCTTTTGTTAGTACTATCCTTTTTTTAAATAACTTCTGGCATCTGACAACTTGACAAAACCTTAACCAAGAACAACAAGCCTAGAAGGACTGTTATAGCTTTATTTTTGGTTCTATCAATCGCCACGCGCAGCATTGCGGAAAAGTAACATGATAAAAAAGAAGTGGGCCTTCATGATCTTACTGGACCTTTCTGTATTGGAATTAAAACGAGTTAACATTTTAGAAATATCGTGAATGTCAAATTTCAACTCAGGGAACGAATGTAATTCACTTTTAATGAAGTCATAGTGATAAATTAAACGTTCAAATTAATTCACCAGTAAAATATTGATTTTGAAACACTTCATTATTTTAAAGTGTTATTTTATTTCCCCGCGAGATGGATTATTTTTCTTGACGTTTTTAACATAAGCTTTACCCTTTAAATATAAATGACGTACTTTCTGAAAGGCGGTTTTCTTTTATAGGGAATGTCAATTCGGCATGAAATATGGCCTTTGGATGACTAATTCATCCTAGGGTTAAACGAGAAGTCGGTTGAAAACAGTCGAGGAGTGTTATTCCAATACATTGATCATCAGATCGATAGAAGACCACTTTATTTCAATTAAGTTGTACAAATATATATATATATTATATACTGTTTTCCCCTTTTACAGACCATAAGACCTTGGGCGGATACAAATTTACACAATAAATGAATTAATTTTGATTTCCGGAAAATAAAGCTGGCCCATGGATTCTATATTTATGCAAAAGCCTGCTATAAATATGGAAGGGTAGCATTAGGCCCAGTCGGTTCGGAATCCTCGTAAAAAATTTAATAACAAATTTTCTATTAAACGAATGAACATTGGGAATGAAATGTGAAAAGTGAACATCCATTGAGACAGAAATAGGAATATATAGAATTTTCTTCTTTTTTTTTAAACTTGTTTTCCTATCACCTAAGAATTTTGTATCCCAAAACATAAAATAATTATTCAGGAATCGCGAGATGCGGTCTGGTGTGATGTAGGACATTTTCTTTACCGTGCCAATGTTTCGAGCTTTATTGACATCATCTTCAGGGTTCAAAGTGTCTGTCTTCTGCGTAATTCTACCATTCTTGCGCATGGAGAGTCAAAACATAAACTAGTCTCTTCAAAAATACGAGAGTAAATTTCAATCGGTTAAAAGAAGCCGGTGCTTTTTTTTTCCCTTTATCATTCTGTCATAAGTAGCATAATCGCACTACCTCGGCGAAAAAGGGTAGACGTTTTATGATTAGACGGAAAGCGGCTGTTTGTTTGAATGGCGTTTTATTTAATACCAACGTCATAGCTGTCACAATCAGTCTCCCTTATTCATAAAAAGATTCGTGAAATTAAAATTGAAATTAATTGGAAGGGAAATCCAGTCATGACGACTGGACAATTTAAAATTCAACAATTAAAACGTGTACGCAACGTATAAATACAGGGTGTTCGGTTACAAATTTTGCCAGTAAATTCTACGTTCAAAAAATAAAACAAAATTCTTAATTAATTATTTCATTAGTTTCAGAGTTATTCCACATTTTCTTAACTTTTAAAATATCACAACCTTGCTTCAAATAAACAGTGATAACTCCAAAATAAAAAGGTTTTGGATAAATCTGTTGATACCATTGAAAGCTACATTAAATTTGCAATAAAACGTGATGAATAGTAAACTTGTAAATGTTGGTGAAATAAGCGTTTTAGTAGCGAGAAATTTGAAAAAAAAATTTATATTCAAAGTTGAAAAACTATGGTGATTCTAAATTAATGTTTCGAAACATAGAGACCAGCAAATTTAAGAAAACGTACTCTATTTAATTTGATTTTAGTGGTACAATTTCTTTTTTAATTACATTTTTTCTAAGATAAAAAAATCGATGGTGGAAAGAAAAAAATCGTGGCTGACAGATTCATCTTTGAAAAAGAAAGAAAAAAAGTAAAGCAAAAGTAAAAAATTTAATTATTTAATCCATTATATTTAGATATCCTCCAAATGGATTCTTTCAATGAATTAATCGTTTTATGTAAGGCTTTGGTTGAAATGAAAAAGCTAGTGTCACGAGCGGGATTCGAACCCACGACTTTCTCTATACGCCACTGCTCAACCACACGAGGGTCACTCCTCTATCGTGACAATACACTTTCCAACCCATACCATAAAATATAAGCTAATGAATTATGTCTAACGTATAACTTGCTAATCTAGCACAAGATCCGGCCCGGAGGACCAATGTTTTGGGGCAAGGGGTCAACAATTCTCTAGGCCCAATTAACACCCCAAACTATAGAAAGGTATAACGGAATATCTTCATTTACATAAAATAATAACTGGTTTATCATGTGAAGGAAAATATCGTATCTCTTTGTTAACATTATAAGTAAAACTTAAACAATGTTTATGAACCCCCGGCTCTTAAGATGTTCTCAATAAAGATCGAAATGTTGGCACGATGTGGGAAATGTTTTTCTAAAAGTTACGTCCCACCAGACACCCATCTCACGATATCCGAGTAATCAATTTGTGCTTGTAGTGTACACGAGGAAAACTGAGTTTTATATAGTTTGTTAAATTTGAAAAATTTCAACAGAAAAGAAAGGAGTTTTATCTCTTTTCGAGAACGTAAGCTTTTATCGCATCTTGGAATTTCACTGAAATTTACCGTTTTTTTCTTTTAGCTGGATATTAATACATCCGGTCAAAGTGTGAAAAGTCGACTCTTTTACGACGAAATATAATTAATTTGAATCTATTCGATAAATAAATAAATAAAAACTTGAAAAATAAAATAAAAGTGGGATATAACTTATTTTGAAAATTGGAAAATAAAGAAATATAGGCTGACATTTTTAAAGATATTGCTTAAAAAACAAACAAAAAAACAATGATAACCACAAGACTGAAAGGTTTTGGATAAAACGGTTGATACTATTGAAATCTGCGTTAAATTTCTAATAAAATGTGATTAATAGTAAACTTGTAACTTTGGTGAAATAAACGTTTTAGTAGCGAGAACTAGGAAAAAAACAATATTGAAAAACTATGGTGATTCTAAATTAATATTTCAAATCTAGAGACAAGCAAATTGGAGGAGGAATCCACTTAACATGCTTTTTACTGGTGTCATTGCTTTTTTTAATTACTTTTTTCTAAGATGAAGAAATTGACGGAGGAAAGAAAAAAACCGTGGCTGGCAGATTCATCGTTGAAAAAGTAATTTAAAAAAAAGGCAAATGCCACACTAAAAACGATATTAAATCGAGTACGTTTTCTGAAATTTACTGTTCTCTAAGTTTGCAAATAGTATAATAAAATCAGTATATTATGTTTTTTAACTTTGAAAAAAAAAAAAAAAAGAATTTCAATATTTTGGCTACTAAAACTCTTTCGTCACCAAAGTTTACAAGTTTACTATTGATCACAACTTATTCGAAATTTAACGTAGTTTTGAATTGTATCAATGTATTTGTCCAAAACCTTTTAATTTTGAAGTTATCATTGTTTATTTCAAACAGGGTCGTGAAATTTTAAAAAATCATAAAATGCGGAATAAAAACCTGCTGAAATTCGGACCATAGTTAATTAGGACATTTTGGTTCCATTTTGAATGTAGAACCTACTGGCCAGATTTGTAACAAGAGCAACGCAACACTCTGTACAAATTCAATTAATTAAGGTTTTAAATCGAGACGGAAAATCCGTGAAACGAGCGGGATTCGAACCCACGACCTTCGGCTAGATACACCGCTGCTCTACCACTTGAACTATCGTGACCTCGATTTTAGGACTTTAGTGAAGTATAGCTCATTTTTGCTTTTTACATTTATTAGGTCTCGTGGGCCGCAATATAATAAATTATTTTCAATTAATTAAGGTTTGGTTAAGATAAAAAACGTCAATGGCACGAGCGGGATTCGAACCCTCGGACCTTCGCCCTGATACGCCGGTACTCTACCACCAGCGCTATCGTGACTTCGACATTAACTTCCCAGCTCAACCCCACCTTCTTAATTTTCCCCTCCTTCTTGCCGTTTTTCAAGTGGTAGAGCAGCGGCGTATCAAGCCGAAGGTCGTGTGTTCGAATCCCGCTCGTGCCATTGACTTTTTTATCTCAACTAACAACTTTAATTAATTGGTAATATATTAATTAGCCAAGCGGACCACGAAATTAGTGAATTTTTCAATATTCCAGTTTTACAATTAAACCATTTCTACTTCCCCATTATTTTTACGTTTTTTTGTTTGGGCAATTTTAGTTAGAAATGCTAAAAAAGTACCTCCACCTCAAATGATATTATTTCTAATTAGTTTTGAATTCCCTTGTGTTTAGAGTTTTCTAGAATCGACTAATTGTTAACTAGTGATAAAAAATACATCCGAACTTATAAAAAGTATCACAAAAAGCAATTAAATTTGTACAATTTTATTTAATTAAACTATAATGATGCTAAAGTAGTTTGCTCAAGAACTGAAGACAAACTTGATTATAATCTTTCTAATTATACCACTGTCAATTTAAATTTCATTCAACATACACAATATTTGTCGATATAATTGAATAACTATTCGGCGTTATGTTAGTGTACATAATATAAATTATAAGTTAGCTAGTCCCAGAGGGAATCCTTGTCGATCAGGAAGCGGAATATCGCATTAGGAGCACCTCACAAATTTACTCCAAGTTTACTAGTGTAAGCAGATTCCAATAGGACAAGAACAAAACAAGTCAACATGAAACTTTAGCGAATCGGATGTTTCCAAGTTTTGAAAAGTGTAAATAAAATTTCAAGCGATATATATATACATGTCAACCGTATTTGGTTAAAAAATAATTTCAATCAAACATTGGCAGTATTTTTGCAGCAAATGACATTCTACAATCGACCAAATTCATCTAGTAACAGACGTAATAGAAAAAACTCTTGAAGACAAACAAATTTCTTCTCCTATCTTCCTTGAACTCTCGCAAGTTTTTGACAAGGTCCCGAAGGACTTATAAACAAACTAAAAGGTATGCTAACAAAGTATGTCGATACATAACTGAAAATTGTAGCAAAAAGGCACTCTCAACACGACACGCAAGAATGGCACAAGTGGGCAGAAGATAAAAGCGGCCCATACACGCTCAATATTATTGCGCAATATTTAGGTTTGTGCAATATAGTTAATCGTGTGTAGCCGAAATTTGAAGGTTGTGCAATATATTGTGCTAAATTCAAATCCTTGAAAATATAATGTGGGAAAAGGTTGTGCCGTCTAGTCAATATTGCGCAATATCCAATCAGTCAGCGTCAACACGTGGTAGAGCAGGCGTCCTTCGGCCAAGGAAGATGATTGGCAATTCATTTTCGAATTCATTGACGTTTATCGTGGCGTTCCAGCTCTGTGGGATGTGAAGTGTAAAGATTATACAAATCGTGCGAAGAAGAGGGAGCAGTATGATGTGTTATTAGAAAAATACCGTATGACTTTACTACATGAAATTCTGGTTAGAACTAATTGCACAATACATTGCCTTGAAGGTTCGTTTATTCTCGCGATTGTGCAATATATTGCCTGCATACGATTTCCAATTTATTGCACAAATCAAAATATTGCTCAATAATATTGAACAGTGTAGGTCCTCCGTCAAAATATTGTGCAACCCACATTGTGCAATAAAATTGAGCATGTATGGACCCCTAAACACTTTGAGCCCTGAAGATGATCTTAATAAAGATAGAAACGTTCGCCATCACGCCAGACAGAATCTCACGATATCTGAATAATTATAACTAACAGACTATAGCCAAACAAAAAGATCGATATTCAAAATTAAAAACAATAAATTCAGGAGTGTCACAAGGTAGCATATTAGGTCCACTGCTTTACTTTTTATACACCAGTGATTTTCCGAAAATAGGTGGAGTGACAATTAGAACGTTTGCATATGACAGAGCGGTCATACCAGGACCGACTATCACCCATTCAACCAAAATCCTCCAATAAGAGAAACAAATGGACAAAACAATGGAAAATCAAGCTAAATCAGTATAAATCTGTTCATCTAATTTTTACAAACAAAAAAGTGGATCATGTTCTCTAGCACATAATCGAACTATACCATACAGCGATACAGGTAAATATCTGGGGATGACCTTAGATGCCGAGCTGAGATGGAAAGAACACGTGAAGAAAAAAAGGGCAGAAATAGGTTTAAGGTGTAGCTACTGGTTGACAGGACGTGGATCCAAAATGCTGTCACTATACTTGCTATACATAATTAAAATATTATTAAATAAATAAGTCATAAAGCCTATGTGGACATATGGTATTCAACTACGGGGTTATACCGGGGGCCGCGGTAGTCGAGTGGTTAAGGGGTCAGATCTCGGCTAGTAGACCCAGCGGTCGTGGGTTCGTTCCCCACCGTCGCCTCTGGAATTTTTCTGACGCCTAAGAGGACCAGTGGCCGCAATTAAAAGAAATTGACACTTCCCCAAAAATGGAGCCAGGGTATAGTACAATAAGCAGTACAGCTGCAGTGCTCAGGAGGGAACTCCATTGTATCCATCCATGGGGTCATACCAAACACAGCAATACCAAAATCATTCAAGCACTCCAAAATAAATTCTTACGTAGCATGGTCAATTGCCTTGGCACGTAAGGAATAAGAACTTATCTTAAGATCCTTGAGGGCAATACAAAGATTTGCCGCCAAAACACCAGGCTCGTCTTAGCTGCTCGTCCATTAAAACTACGACGGCCGTTCAACAGCCGAACTAATTGACCAAACGGTCGACCGGCAATATAGTTGTTTTAACCTTAATTAATAAAACTATTGAAAAAACCAATTATGTGAAACTTATTTGAAAATTTTATCAACAGAGGATGGGAGCTTCTGGCGAAGTTCGAAACGTATCATCCTCAGGTCATTTTCTCAGCTTCTCTCAGATTGTAGACGGTACTTGGTCAGATTTCTTATAAAGAAACCTCATGACAGTCGATATGGGAGATGATAAATTTATGCCTGATTCACTTACGATGCCTCAACAATTGCCACATAAACCAGTAACCCAAGGACAAGTGTCTAAATTCGACACCTTCCTAAAAAGAAATCACCTGGCCGTGATTTCCTAAGTGTTCTTTATGGACTTCAAAAGAAAAGCTGTAATATTTCTGGATTGTTTGTCTTAATGCAATCTTGGGGATGCACTCTTTTCCATTAAACAGAAACGTTTTCCCATTAAAATGATCCCAAGTCCTATAAAAATTAAGTCATACTGAAGACCTATCAGTTTGTTACCTGTGCCTTCCAAATTATTCAAAAAAATTGATTATTAAAACGATTTTTTCTATTGCTAGTTCGAACATTTGCCAGACAATCAATTTTGCTTTTGATCTTATCATCCTACTACTCATTAACTTCGCAGAGTTATAGAGCAAAAACTGTACATTACTGGAGTGTTTCCAGATGTTTGTCAGGATTGCCAAAGTAAGGCAGATTAAAATTATTTTTACCCCAGGCCTATTCTCTGATGAAATCAAACCTTAAGTGGAGATTTTTCCCAGTAAACCAGGCGTCAGAGGGTTCTGGGATGAAAGAAGTGATTTTGGGTGTACCACAGGGGTTAATACTTGCTCCGCTGTTGTTAAGAACTTTTTACTTCTAACACGCCCAAAAATCCGAACGCTTTTACTGCAACGCAGATGACACTGCAATATAAGTAAGTCAACCTTCTATAAAAATTTCCCTTAAAAACTATCCATAATAAAACAACGGAAAAATGGCCAATTTGGAAAAGCTTTCACAGCCGAATCGCTGACCTGCGCTCAGGTCAGATTTTTAAAAAGTTTTACTTTTGTAAATATTGTCCTAGCTTCAGTAAGATTCTAAAATTCGGAAAAACCTGAAATTGTTTTAGATTTTGCTTTCTTAGATTTAGCAGTCTATTGACCAAATTAATTTATTCAATTAATTAATCTTTTTATGTAAAGTTTTGGTTGAAATGAAAAATGGCAAAAAAGAGGGAAAATTCGAAAGGTTGTAGGTTTATATAGGGAGTGTCCGGATCTGAATCTAGCTAAGTGGTAAGAGCAGCGGCGTATGGAACCGAAAAAATTTCGGTCGTGGGTTCGAATCCCGCTCGTAACACCAGCTTTTTTTCATTTCAAACAAAACCTTATTTAAATTGTTGAATTTGGAAATTAAATGGGAAAAGCAACGCCGTAAGTAATCTTTTTGAGGTTAAGCGCATCGCGTTGGACTTATTTTCCCGTTCTTGGTTCAGTGTAATTCGGCAAAATATTAAATCAGAGCTCACCTGTTTGCCTTAATGCCGCGCTTTTCGCAGTCAGTTCTTTCTGCCGGCTCCGTTCTCCGCTCTGCAACAAAGTCAGCAAAATTTAAAACGACTGCTGGAACCCGTGAGGCAATCTGGAAAACTCAAGGGACTCCTTTAACCAACATTCCCCCGAACGATATCGTGCATGCTAGGCAATTTTCTCTCGACAAAACATTCAGCCCAGCGGGAAACGTCTAGGAAGTAAAAAATAGTGAATTTGAAAAAAAAAATTGATTTATGTATATTATGAATCGTTAGGTTAAAGAAATAAAGTAAGAGAGAATCGCTAGAAATGATCTATGATGCAGTGAGTGTGGGGGGGTCAATCATTTTTAAAAAGATAGTTTCTACTCACAGTTGTTTTGCTAAGATCCGGATTTCGAGCCTCTCAGCTCATCATCAGGTTGAAAGACTTCTACAACCACGACTATCGAAATGAATAGCCAAAGTGAAACCGCTGATAACCTCCGCCAATGCTACCTTCCAATTAACAGCAGATTTTTTTTTTTTTTTTTTCAGTGGTGCTCAATTTTAACGTGCCAAACCCGGAAATTATAACACAAACAAATATATCTGTTATAATTGTTAACAATATTAATAAATATTAATATAACAGATTTTGATCTTTACCATTTTAAATATTAACATAAATAATATCAAACATTAAAATATTTCAATTGCTATTATTTTTACAGTAATTTAATAATATTAAGTATTTTGTTTTATAATTTCCGCGTTTCAAAACGTTCAAATTGAGCGTAATTCAGTAAAAAAAAAAAAAAAAAAAAAAAAATCAGCCGTTAATTTTAAGGTGGCATTGGCGGAGGTTATCAGCGGGTTCACTTTGGCAATTCAAGTCGATAGAAGTCCTTTCAAGCTGATGATGAGATGGGAGGATCGAAATCCGGATCGTAGCAGAACAACTTACTGTGAGTAGAAACTACCTTTTTAAAAAGGAGAGAGAGAGAGTTAAAGCGTAAGAGAGAAATAATTCATTACCTAGGCTCGTCCAATACAATTTTCTCCTCCTCTTTTTTGAAACATGGGTTGGAACAGTCTCTGCCAGAGTTAAAAAATTGTATTGTTTTGTCATACCGAGTGTCCCTAGAGACGCTTACGCCCTAAAAAGGCAGTTTTGGGATTTTCAAAGCCCGCTCTCTAACCTGCATGTTGTATGTTTGACAATACGGGTAGGACATGAAGTCCTATGCTTTTTTTTATTATTATTATTTTTTTTTTTTTTTTTTTTTACGGCTTAACAGTAATACTTTCTATATGCCTGGTTTTAAATCGGATCTTGAAAATCCCAAACGAGTCATCATGGGGTGTGCGTCAAATGAAAAACTCGATATTTATATAGTTCACTGTTTAAACATCAAAAATAAAGAAAAAAAATACAATAAGTTATAAATTCAAAAACCAATAACCATAAATATAATGTGGCAGTCAAGCGTTGTTTTATTGTTTTTTTTTTTTTTTTTTGATTGGTTGAACAGAGAAAATAAGCGGACCACCGTCGGACCCACCCCCCCGCGCCAGTAGTACCACGCAAGTAATGAAATTTCTTAAAAGTTTACTTAGGGTTTAATAAATTTTATTTGACCGTTAAAATCTCACGTCTGCCCCATGTGTCCTCTTCAAATCAACAATCGATTGTACCTGCATCACGTGAAGACCACCATGAAAATATTTCTGTACAAAAAAAAAAATTCACACCTACGTATAATATACCGTCTAAAATAATTTCTATACTAAGAAAACAAAACTGGGTGCACGATCCTCGCATTGTTTTGCGAATAAATAAAATTGGACCTAAAACGTATCCTTGACACCAATCCCCTTCGCGCCCGACTTAGTATTCAGTTCAAAACTTTATTAATTTAAGCATCACGATGAAGTAATATTTTTAAAAAACTAACTAAATTAAATATCATTTTGAGCGTAAAGTAAAATATCAGCAGAAACTGTATGTATATAGTCATAGTATTTTTACTGGAAAATAATTTGGCAATTAGTAAAATTAAATTTGACTAATTTATTAGGTTGTAATTACCTGAGAAAATGACGAAGTGAGAAGCAACTAATCTGTTCGATTTTACCACTTCTTGCAGTTTTTCTAAAGGTTATAATTTTTTGTAAGACTGCTGACATATAACATTTAGAATATATAATTTTTTTAATTTAGTGTAAAAATCATTTTTTTTTAACTTCCAGGAGAGTTAGCAGATTGATTAATGAATCCTTTTTTTTCTGGGAAAAAAAACAATTGGGCAAAGTCAATAGGGCAGATCTCTTTTTTTCTCAGAAAAAAGTACTCATTAGTCAATCTGACAGCCCTGTTGGAAGGTAAAAAAATGTATTTAACACTAAATAAAAAGAAAATTGTATATTCTCAATGTTATTTACATTTGAACTGTTTTACAAAAATTTATCTCCTTCAGAAAAACTACAAGTGGTAGTAAAATCAAAGAGTCGCCCCTTACCCCGTCATTTTCTCATATAATTAGAACCTAATAAACCAGTCAAATTAAATTTGTAATTACTTCCTTCTACGAATGGACTTCGAAGAATATTTGTTATAGTATAAAAAAAATATTTTTTTGCAGTAGAGAATTTATTATGTACATGAGAATGAAAGGTAGACAGATTTGTGTTTTAGTGGCTGCTTTTTTTCAATTGGACAGATCGTTTTTCAGAAGAAAAAAAAAGGTTTTGTTTCATCATTCTGATAGGTCTGCCTGAAGTTAAAAAAAAAGTTTTCACACTAAATCAAAAAAAACTTTACATTCTAAATGCCATTTGTATGTCAATAGTTTTACAAAAAAACTTATATCCTTCAGAAAAACTGCAAGTCGTAGTAAAATTAATGAGATTAATTACCCCCTACCCTGTCATTTTCTCATATAATTACAAACTAATAAATTAGTCAAATTAAATTTGTAAAAACTTTCTTCGACGAATGGTCTTTCCTCGATGATCATTTTTTTATAGTATAAGAAGAATATTTTTTTATAGTGGAAATCTTGTTATGTATTTGAGAATGAAAGACATACGTTCTTACTACTACTTGCAGTTTTTCTGAAGGATGTAAGCTTTAGTAAGACTGTTGACATATAAATGACATTGAGAATTTACTAGTTTTTTTATTTAGTGTGAAAATCGTTTTTTAGCGGTTTTTAGCTTCCAATAGTGCTGTCAGATTGATCAATGAATCATTTTTTTCTGAGAAAAAACGATCTGCCCAATTGACATTGCCCATATTTTATCAGAAAAAAAGGATTCATTAATCAATCTTTTAACCCTGCTGGATGTAAAAAAAAAAACTGTTTTGATACTAAATAAAAGAAATTGTATATTCTAAATGTCACTTATATGACAGCGGTCTTACAAAAATTTATATACTTCGGTAAAATTCAGGTAGTAGTAAAAACAAAGTGACTAGTCGCCCCTTACCCCGTCATTTTTTCATATAATTAGAACACACATATAATTAAATTTGTAATAACTTTATTCGACGAATGGTCTTTCCTCGAAGATCATTGTTTTATAGTATAAGAAGAATATTTTTTTATAGTGGAAATCTTGTTATGTATTTGAGAATGAAAGGCATACGTTATTACTACTACTTGCAGTTTTTCTGAAGGATGTAAGTTTTTGTAAGACTGTTGATATATAAATGAAATTGAGAATATACACTTTTTTGATTTAGTGTGGAAAACGTTTTTTTAAACTTGCAACAGGGCTATCAGATTCATTAATCAATCCCTTAACCCTGTTGAAATTGAAAAAAAAAATGTTTTTCACACTAAATCAAAAAAAAATTTATATTCTAAATGTCATTTACATGTCAACAGTCTTACAAAAACTTATATCCTTAAAAAACCGTAAGTAGTAGTAACATTGTCTGCCTTTTATTCCCAAATACATAACAAGAGTTCCACTATAAAATATAATCTTCTTATACTATGAAAAAAAAATGTTCTTCGAAGAAAGACATTTAGAATATACAATTTTTTTATTTAGTATCAAAATCGTTTTTATGTTAGTATAAGAAGAATATTTTTTATAGTGGAAATGTATTTGAGAATAAAAGACAGACATTGTCACTACTACTGTTTTTTGGAAGGATATATGTTTTTGTAAGACTGTTGACTTATAAATGACATTTAGAATATAGAATTTTTTTATTTAGTGTGAAAATCGTTTTTTTTTTTTTTTTTTTTTTTTTTTTTTTTTTTTTTTTTTTTTTTTCTACTTCCAGCAGAGTTAACAGATTGATTAATGAATCCTTTTTTCCGAGAAAAAAAACAATTGGGCAAAGTAAATTTTTTTTAGAAAAAAATAAGGATTCATTAACTAATCTGATAGCCCTGTTGAAAGTTAAAAAACGATTTTCACACTAAATAAAAAAAAAACAATTGGATATTCTAAATGTCATTCATATGTCAACAGTCTTACAAAAACTTATCTCCTTCAGAAAAACTGCAAGTGGTAGTAAAATCAAAGGGTCACCCCTTACCACGACATTTTCTCATATAATTCAGTCAAATTGAATTTGTAATAATTTTTTTCCTACGAATGGTCTTTCCTCGAACAACGTTTTTTTTTTACCGTATAAGAAGAATATTATTTTTAAAGAGGAAATCTTGTTATGTAATTGTGAATGAAAGATAGAAGTAGATTTGTGTTTTACTCGCTTCTTATGTCCATTAAGCAGATCGTTTTTGTTCAGAAAAAAAAGGAATTTCCTAATTACTCTGATAGCCTAGCTGGAAGTTAAAAAAATCGATTTTTTTACTAAATCAAAAAAATTGTATTTTCTAAATGTCATTGTAACTACTTTCTTCTACGAATGGTCTTTCTTTAAAGAACCTTTTTTATATTATAAAAAGAATATTTTTTTGTTGTAGAAATCTTGCTATATATTTGAGAATGAAAGACAGACGTTATTACTACAACAATCAGTTTTTTCTGAATGATGTAAGTTTTTGTAGGACTGTTGACATATACATGACTTGGAGAATATACAATTTTTCTGACTTAGTGTGAAAATCTTTTTTTTTACCTTCCAACAGGGCTACCAGATTGATTAATGAATCCTTTTTTTCTGCGAAAAAACGATCTGTCCAATTGAAAAAAAGTAGCCACTAAAACACAAATCTGTCTACCTATCATTCTCGTGTACATAATAAATTCTCTACTACAAAAAATATTTTTTTTATACTATAAAAAATATTCTTCGAAGTCCATTCGTAGAAGGAAGTAATTACAAATTTAATTTGACTGGTTTATTAGGTTCTAATTATATGAGAAAATGACGGGGTAAGGGGCGACTCTTTGATTTTACTACCACTTGCAGTTTTTCTGAAGGAGATAAGTTTTTGTAAAACAGTTGAAGTGTAAATAACATTGAGAATATACGATTTTCTTTTTATTTAGTGTTAAATACATTTTTTAACTTCCAACAGGGCTGTCAGATTGATTAATGAATCCTTTTTTTCTGAGAAAAAACGATCTGCCCAATTTTTTATGTTTGTTTTTAGAAAAAAAGGATTCATTAATCCATCTATTAGCGCTGTTGTAAATTTAAAAAAAACATTTGACACTAAATTTAAAAACATATATTTTAAATATTATCTAGTCTTCAGTAAAAACTACGATTAGAAATAAAATATCAAATGTTACTCACCGCTTTACCCTTTCATTTTCTCATATTATTAGAACAGGACCAAAAACAAGAAATCGGGGAAAAGTACAACATGAAAATCGAAAAATTCATTTAAACCCAATTTAACAAACACACACACACACACAAAAAGAAGAGAATTACGTATATTTATATAATTAACCAAGCCATAAGGAAACGAATCGAATTATCCACGCCGAATTACATACCCATTAAATCTAGAATTTCGCCCGATGCTATTGAAAAATACGAACCGGAGGATTTTTTAACAAGAAGGATATCAGCTTCCGCCCCCTCCCCCGGGAAAAAAACAATACGTTAAAATATGTATTTTTAATTTTTTTTTTTTTCTCCAACTCTTGTTGATTATAAAAGAAACTTTTCATTATTGCTAATGTAAAAACAAACTAGACAACCAGTAAAAAATTGACTGTAATAAAAACCACCTTGAATCAGCCACGAGAACAAACTTCCCTGATTTCGAATTACTTTTTTTTAATATTGATTTAAATCATCTTTTGAAAAATGTAAGGTTTCAAACGGAATTGAATTAATTTGATTAATCTAAACGTAGACAAAAAGAGTTTTAAAAAACCCCAAGGGGGCTTGTAAAATAACAGTAAAATCTATTGAAAAAATAATAGGATATAAAAAATATATATATTTTTAACAATAAAAATATAAATTACAGTTCATAAAAGATTAACATAATTTTTACAAATAATCAGCCTGAGAAAGATGTTCTTCTTTTTTTTTTAATTTGAAATTTTTTATTTGTAAATTTAAAATTTTTAGGAACACCGTTCTCTTACAATTTTGATGCAACAATTGTAGACAATATTGAAAAGTTACAAAATTCTTTATGCAAATGGGAAAAAAACCTTCTATTCATGTAAAAGCATAAAAATTGGGAATAATTATTTGCACATAAATGTTTCATAAATCGCGTATTGGCAACATAGCAGGGAACCAATTTTAGTTTTGATTTTTTTTTTCTCTCTTTTTACCTATAACGTGTCATGTACTTACCTGTTGGGTCTTAAGATCGGTGTGTGCGAGTCGGCTGAGTGCTCAATGAAGACTGAACACTTGTTGTCGCTTGACGTCACGCCCACCCACACCCGGTCCGGCATCCCTCATCCCCCATCCAGACCCCCCACCACGTTGTGTCAAAAGGGGTGAATCGGAGTAGACCGTTTTCACTTTTTGAATGGGACACGCCGGGTCGTCGGGGTTTGAGGGGATTGTAACCACCTTATTTTATTTTATTTTTATTTATTTATTTATTTTTTTTTAAACACGAACTGACGGATCGAGTTTGCATATGCCGAACAGATCAGGGAAATGGATTAAATATGAGTCAATGATATTTTGAAACTTTTACTTATATTCGGCCATCTCAGTTGGTTAGAGTAGGCATGGGTGCGCCACTAGTTTTTTTCTTTTTTAAATTTCATACCACAGAGACGTTTTTAAACGTAACAGACTTGTAGAATGCTTGATCGCTGCCTAATTGCTTCTAGCTTCCTCAAAGTGAGAAGTAGACTTTTCAATATACCAAGAGACACTTGGCCAGGTTATGTGATAAACAACTGGGCCAGGTTATGAGATAAACACTCGGCCAGGTTATGAGATAAACACTTTGTCCAGGTTATGAGATAACATCTTGGTCAAGTTATGAGGTAAACACTGGGCCAGGTTATGAGATAAACACTTTGCCCAGGTTATGAGATAAACTCTTGGTCAAGTTATGAGATAAACTCTTGGTCAGGTTATGAGATAAACAACTCGGCCAGGTTATGAGATAACATCTTGGTCAAGTTATGAGGTAAACACTGGGCCAGGTTATGAGATAAACACTGGGCCAGGTTATGAGATAAACTCTTGGTCAAGTTATGAGATATACGCTGGGCCAGGTTATGATATAAACACTTTGCCCAGGTTATGAGATAAACACTGGGCCAGGTTATGAGATAAACTCTTGGTCAAGTTATGAGATATACGCTGGGCCAGGTTATGAGATAAACTCTTGGTCAGGTTATGAGATAAACACTGGGCCAGGTTATGAGATAAACACTTGTCCAGGTTATAACGCAGAGTGATGAATAAAGATCATCAAGAAATAGTTTACTAATGGCATCAGTCCTGCTGTGAGAGTTTTTATATGCATAAAAAACAAATCTATCACTCTCTTCATCTTTTTTTCCCCTTAAACGGCATACCACATAGGTTAGGTAAGGTTAACTTTCTAACCTATATTTCAAGCAAAGTGAATTTGTTTACATGGCCATTGGATATATCCATAAAATATTAAGCCATAATACTGATGTTAAAATAATCAACACTGATCACTTTATAGATTTTCTTTCTTTTTTAAAAGGGCTTCGGAGAGCTTGGTCATTTCAGCCCCGATCGCAAGCGAAATATTACAGCACACTTCAATATGCATTCACACAAATAAATACATTCATGTCCATTCTATTTAGTAGATGGAATACTTGTTATTCTTACATCAAACCTTTTATAAATATTCCGCCATCAACCCAAGTCACATACACTCGAGGGATGATAGGGATGCCATCCCACCGTCAGCTTCCCTCCCCCATTCACTCTAATAAATACACTCACCCATAAGAAACACATATTTTGAAGGCTGTATACTGTTTTAAAAAGTCCAATTACCCTTAAACAGGGGATCCTGAAATTGCTATCATGTCTGAGGATCATTCTTAAATCAGGTGGTCTACATATATGCTCTACGTATAGAGCCAAAGCAATAAGTACATTATTTTGCAGTACTATATTTCTGAATTGGTCGTTACTCATCAACCTGGTCTGCCCATACTCGCTCTGCTGGTCTATCAGACAAGTGGTTTTTTAATTTCTCACTTTTCAATCGTTTCATTTAAGATATTTTTGCACCATTGTGATTACACTGAATATGGCTGAATGCCGAAACCCATTTGACAACCCAATGCAGACATAGATGGTAACAACCAAATTACTGGTCCACTCCAAATCCATAAATAAAATAAAATAAATATAAAAAATAATAATGACCAACTCAAATCATTGAAGTATGAATGGATGTTATTTGTTAGCAATTAACCCTCAACAGTTATCAACATCTTCCATCTTTAATGGGGTACAGCTTGGTACAATTCTAGTTCTTGCTTCACGTCAGTAGAGCCTGGATTTACTTTTTTGTCAACAACAATCAAATGAAATTGAGAAGAAACATCTACTAAAGAAATTACCAAAGGAAAATGAGCAAATTATTAAAGTTAATTATTTCCTAACCTAAGTAAACATTCCATAGGTAAATCCAGGGAGGTTGTAAGTTCCTTGTGTCCACAGTGGATAAATTACTGGCGTACAAAGAACTTATAAATCTATCGAATCTAGAATCAAGATAATAATAAAACATATAAAATAAGATAAATCTATGAAGTCAGTTAAGTAGGTTACAAATTTGGGGGTTGATGTTTAACATTCTCTTAGTGAAGTAGTACACACATTAGAGTAAGCACTGAAAGCCTTACACCGAGAAATCCCAAAAGACCTCCCTTTGAGAGTATTCAGCGGAAATACAGAACCTCCTTCATGATTCAAAGGGAAGAGATTTCAGAATGCAGTACTAGTTAAACTCAGAATTTTAAAAGGTTGTTGAAGGTTCAATGTACATTTTATGTTCTGGGCCTTTTTCACCCTATCGTCCCTACCTGTCGCTGAACGATGAATAGTTAGGATGATCATTTCAGAATAACACTACGTTAGAAAGAATGAGTAAAGAAACGTCAATGATTATGTGATGAAAAATCCTCTTGGGAAGTTTGCGGTAAACTTCCAAGAACGGTGGTTCATAAAGTCAAAGTTTTGTTCTTTCTAAACCCAAGATGTATACATTTAAATTGAAACAAAAAAGGGAAAATATGAAGAAAATCAATTTTTTCATACAGACTTTACTTGTAGGGAAGTAAGTTCTGATTTTTGAAGACATTTAGCTCCCATCTGGCGGGCTTACAGAGAACTAAAGGGACTTATTTCAAACTTTATCTCAACAAAATTTTCAATGAAATATTTGTTTTTTTCAGTTTTTTTTTTAAATATCTTAGTTAAATATTTTATTTAGCGCAGTTAAGATTTTCTGCAATCGAACAATTTTCCGTTAGTTGAAACCAATCGCTTGCGGTTTTGGATAAGGAATACTACGAGAAAAATTAAATTGTGGCGTTTTTCTATGGGTTCTGCCAGGATTTTACAGATCATTTTGGTCTATCATCACCTTTCCAGTCATCCTTCCGCTCTGCTGGGTAACAGAAATCTCTCTTCCATAAATTTGAACCTAAAACATTGCATTGAAAATGTCAAAAAAAACCAAACTAGCATTGGTACACCAAAATGGTTGTTTATAAAAATTAACCTGTATCTTTATAATTTACACAATTTCAACTTAATAATAACTATTTATCTGCTGTACCTAGGGACAGGACATTTTACAATTTTACTTTTAATTGGCCGATCATTAACAAACTGGCAAAATGCTTTAATTTTTTTGCAAAATAAGACTGAAATCTTGTCGAGCTGAGAAAGAAACATTTTTTTATTTCAAGTTTTTCTTTTTAATCTATTTTAATTTTAACATTCAGTCACAGGCATAAAGTATAGGTTATATTCTAGTGAGAACCTGCATTGTTCTAATTAATCCTCGTGTTATTATAAGGAATAATATGTAATAAAAATCCAGAATAAAGGAAAACTGCAACTTGAAACATTCAGCGAATTGGCATAGCTTTGTGTGAACTTTGCTAGTTATAACAAGTTAACGGTGGTGATCACAGGTGGCAGTGAACTCAGTCACTTAGTTCGAAAACTCCTCACTGAAGATGGCGCAAAATAGAGGCACATTACAAACTCAGTCTAACATAACCACAATTAGTTTTGCTGAATCACTTTCTAATATCTCTTTTTTAAATTAAAAAAAAATATATATATTCTTGGACAGACCAATTTTTAGGTTGTTTTCAGTCTAATTTCAACTTGATTTTATTTTATTTACGTGTTTTGTAGGGGTAAAATATTTGTGTCAAATCTTAATTTTTTTTTTTCATCATAGAAATTAAAGAAAAGATTTAAAAAAAAACATGCTCTACTAAATCTATCTTAGCATCATAAATAATTCATGAAGTGTATACATAAACATACTTGTGTATAAGGAATCAATGAGAAACAGTCAAAACAAACATTCAATTTTGGCCATATTTAATAAAAAATATTTTACTAAATAATAAATCAATATTTTATATGAAGAGTAAAATCAGTATAAAATTAAAACATGCAAAATACAGCATAAGTGAAATTGTATATATATTTCACCTTAAGTTACATATTTTTGGGTCATATTTAATCAAATAAACAAAAACAAAAAAAAATAGAAATTTTGAAACATGAGCAGGATTCATTTATCAAATTAAAAAAAAAAAAAAAAAAAAATAGAAAGGGCAAAAAAAATTTATGGAAATTCATTCGTGCAAAATTTAGCTCGCATTTCATCTGGCATTTCATTTTTGCCGAGTACAATGATTTGCGAAAATAGGAAAATATTGGCGGGTGGACGGGCAGGAGATGAAGGCAAACAAAAATTCACTATGTACTAAAAAGAAATCACGAATTTGAGCAATGAGAAAAATTGCGGTTATTTCGTTTTGGAAAAATAGAAAAAAAGATTTTATTACATCTTCGGTTATTCATTATTCAGCTAATTATGTATTCGAAAATTCGTAAAAAAAAAGTATAGCAAGCTAAATGATTTTTATTTTACAAAGTTTTCTTTTTACTCGCATAATTGCTAAGATATAAATATTACTTATATTATTGCTATAGATTCCAAGTCTAAGTATATTTTTTAAATATACATAATATATCTTATTTATTATTTATTATTATTTAATGTATCCTATTTATATATTTTTATCTTCTTAAAAAGAGTTTTTTTAAATCGGGGGTAGTTCCAGAGATACGTGGTTTTTATAAAGGTTAATTTAATCCATATTTTTCCTCTATGTTTCGGGCTATGTTTTCCTTCTTCAGCCCATTATCAGGAACGTTTGACCGTACTTCTTGTTACGGATCTATGATGATGAGCTGAAAAAAGAAAAAAATAGCCCGAAATGCAGAGGAAAAAATATGGAATAATTTAACATTTTTAAAAAGACACGTATTTTTTTAAATACCTCTGATAAAAAAAAAAAAAAAAAAAAAAAAAAAAAAAAAAAAAAAAAAAAAAATCGAGGAAGAGGAAAATATACATAATAATCTACAGACTTGGAATCTATAACAATGATATAAATAAATTTTTTTAGCAGATATGCAAGAAAAAGAAGAAAAATAGGTAAAATAACAAGGTATTTGAGAAATGGTAAGAAAAGATCAAATAAAAATTTAAAAGTTTGATCTTCAAAACTGTTGGAAATAATTTAACTATTTAAAATTTCGAGGGTTATTTATCTCATCTTTTTTCTTCTTGTTTCAGGCTATTTGTCCTTTTTTCAGCCCACCATAAGGAAACCATAACAAGAAATCAAGCGTTCCTGATGATGAGCTGAAAAAAGGAAAAAAAATATCCCGAAATGCAGAGGAAAAAATATGGAATAAATTAACCATTTTATTTTTAAAAAAACGTATCTTTTGAAGTACCTCTGATTTAAAGAGTTTTTTTTTTTTTTTTTCTAGGAAGAGAAAAAATATACATAATAATCGACAGACTTGGATTCTATAGACCGAACATAATGATAGAAATAATTTTTTTTAGCAAATATGCACCTACAAAAGAAAATTAGGTAAAATATCAAGGTATTTGAGAAATTTGAAGAAGTGATCAAATAAAAATTTAAAATTTTGATCTTCAAATTTGTTGGAAATAATTAAACTTTTCAAAATTTCGAGGGTTATTATTTCAAATGTTTCAAGCTATTTTTCTTTTTTCAGACCATCATAAGGAAACAATAACAAAAAGTACAGTCAAACGTTACTGATGATTGGTTGAAAAAAGGTAAAATAGCCCGAAACATAGAGGAAAAAATATGGATTAATTTAACCTTTATAAAAAAAAACCACGCATCTCTTGAAATATCTCTAATTTTAAAAAAATTCTTGGGCGAGAAAAAAAATATGAAAAAATATACATAATAATCTACAGACTTGGAATCTATAACAATGATATAAATAATTTTTTTAAGCAAATTTGCAAGTAAAAAAGAAAACTTTATAAAATAAAAACCATTTAGCTTGCTTTACATTTTTAAAACGAATTTTGAAATCACATATTACCTGAATAATGAATAAAACTAGCCCGAAATTTGAGGAAGAGATCAAATAAAATTTAAAAATTTGATCTTTAAAATTATTTGAAATAATTTAACTTGTTAAAATTTCGAGGGTTATTTATTCCACGTTGTTCCCTCTACGTTCGGGCTATTTTTTCTTTTTGTCAGCTAGTCATCAGTAACGGTTGACTGTACTCTTGTTGGGGTTTCCTGATGAAGGGATTACAAAAAGGAAAATAGCCCGAAACGTAAATACTTGTCTAATAAATTAACCTTTATATAAACCACGTATTTCTTGGACTACCCCTGATTTAAAAAAAACTCTTTTTAGAAAAAGAAAAATGAGAAAAAATATATATACATAATAATCTACAGCCAGAAAAATAGGCCGAAATTTGAGGAAGTGTTCAAATAAAAATTTGAAACTTTGATCTTCAAAATTATTTGAAATCATTTAATTTTTTTTTTTTACAATTTCGAGGTTAATTTATTTCATATTTTTTCTTCTACGTTCGGGCTACTTTTTTTCTTTTTTCAGACCATCGTCAGAAACGTTTGACTGGAAATTTAAAAAAAATTACTTCAAACAATTTGAAGATGAAATTTTTAAATTTTGATTTTACATCTTCTTCAAATTTCTCAAATACCTAATTTAATTAAACTTATTTAATTCTTTATTTTGTTAAAAAATTATTATTTATTTGAATTATTATTTTTTTTAAATCAGAGATATTTCAAGAGATACGTGAGATTTTTTTTATGAAGGTTAATTTAATCCATATTTTTTCCTCTACGTTTCCGGCTATTTTTTCCTTTTTCAGCCCATCGTCAGAAACGTTTGACCGTACTTCTGGTGAGGGTTTCCTGATGATGGGCTGGAAAAAGAAAAATACGAGAAGAAATTTCCAATCGATCTCTTCTTCAAATTTCTCAAATACCTTTTTCTTGTACCTGGTTTTCTTTTTAACTTGCATATTTGCTTAAAAAATAAATTTTATTTATATCATTGTTATAGATTATGTATATTTTTTTTCTCTCCCTAGAATTTTTTTTTCCAATCAAGAGTTAATTCAAGAGATACGTATCGTACGAACGTTTGGCTGCACTCTTGTTAGTTTTCTGATGATGTGCTGAAAAAAGGCAAATAGCCTGAAACAAGAAGAAAAAATATGACATAAATAACCCTCGAAAATTTAAAAAGTTTAATTATTTCAAACAATTTTGAAGATCAAAGTTTTAAATTTTTATTTGATCTTTTATTCAAATTTCTCAAATATCTTTTTATTACACGTGGCTTTCTTTTTTACTTGCATATTTGCTTTAAAAAAATTATTTACATCATTGTTATAGATTCCAAGTCTGTAGATGTTTATTTTTTCATATCTTTTCTCTTCCTAGACAAAAATCTATTTTTAAATCAGAGATATTTCAAGAGATAAGTGTTTTTTTTTTTTTTTTTTATATATAAAGGTTAATTTATTACTTATTTTTTCCACTATATTTCGGTCTATTTTTTCTTTTTTCAACCAATCATCAGTAAGGTTTGACTGTACTCACGTTAGGGTTTCTTGATGATGGGCCGAAAAAAAAGGAAAATAGTCCGAACGTAGGGGAAAAAAAATTAATTAACTTTTATAAAAACCACGTATCTCTTGAACTGCCCCTGATTTAAAAAAGTTCGTTTTAGGAAGAGGAAAAAACATAAAGCCTGTAGATTATTATGTATATTTTTCATATTTTTTCTCTTCCTAGAAACATTTTTTTTAAATCAGAGATATTTCAAGAGATACGTGGATTTTTTTATGAAGGTTAATTCAATCCATATTTTTTCCTCTATGTTTCCAGCTATTTTTTCTTTTTGCAGCCAATCATCAGTAACGTTTGACTGTACTCTTGCTAGAGTTTCCTGATGATGACTTGAAAAAAGTAAAATAGCCCGAACGTAGAAGGAAATGTGAAATAAATTAACCTTTATAATAACCACGTATATTTTTAACTGCCCCTGATTTAAAGAATTTCTTTTTAAGAAGAGAAAAAAATATAAAAAGTATACATTAAAAAATAAATACAACTCTTGTACATATTTATTTTTTTTTTTCACATATAAGCTATTTAAGGTTACTTTAAGGTCCACTGTTTTTTTTTCCAGTTGTGTCACCTGTTGCTCTATTTCTTTATTATTCTTATTTGTCTGCAGGGTATTCGCTTTTACCAATAATTAAACTTTTCTTGTTTTGCTGGTGCTAAAAATTAAGAATACATATTTGGGTGCGAAAAATTGCCAGATGCAGAGGTAAAGGGATGTTTCCACTTGCGAAACAGGATTTTAGTGAGATGTTAAAATTATATTTTTTATTCATTTTTAAACGCGTCAATCCCGGCCTCTCTTGCCATGAATGAAAACTTGGGAATCCTTGAACGCAGGAAGTTCACACCAGTTTGCAGCCTCGTTCATTCTCCATTGCCTTACTACGGAAAGAACGGTACTCAATGAAAAATCGTCATTGTCTGACGAATCGGAATGAAAAAAACCGCCGCTCCCACGGGCGCCCGTGAGCCCAATTAAGCCCGGTTTTCATTCAGACTTAAAAGTCCCATATGGAAATATGTCCGAACAAAAGGGGTCGCCCTATGATTCGCACTACGATTACGGGAAAAAAAAAATTACTTTCGACAATTACATCCCGTTTCCCCAAACAATGACCAGCTTGAGTGAACATCTTCCTACAACCCACTTCTGTAATTGATTTCGTGAATGCACTGCGTAAACCAAAGGGTACAAAATCCTCGTCCATAGAAACTAATTCAAATTATACGTTGTGTGGTCCTCCGGGTCAGCTTCGCTAATTGCGCCTTTTCAGCCCTTACTACATAGAAATAAATTGGGCTCCACCCGTTTAATTCGGACACGATTAACATTAGACAAAAATGGTTTTGAACAAACCCAAAATAAATTTTGTCTAGGAATCGCGTAGTGGTATCATATTCAACATAACTTTCTCATCTTACTGGGAAATGACACTATCTTCATTATTTTAAATCAGAATCCAATATTTTTATTGCAAAGTTAGATTCTAGAGCTTATTTTATGCCAATTTTGCTGAAAGAAAATTTTTAATAGGATCGACCATTTATGAGTTATGCTACGAAGGAAGGTGAGGGGCCAAGATGGACCACCGCCTTTATTTCGAAAATGATTAACTTTAGGAAAAAGTGGTCTTCTACGAACACCAAACTAATTTTGGCTAGGAATCGCTTGGTGGGCACAGATTTAACATAACTTTCTCATCTAGATAGGAAATGACAATAATTTCGTAATTTCAAATCAGAATCCCATATTTGATTGTACACTTTTCGATTCTAGAGGTTATATTTTTATATTTTATTTACCGGCCGGCTAGCTGCCTGGGCTATTGCCGGTACCTCACATTTCTTCCATTTCACGTTTTAAGTTTTAACAATTCCAACGTTTTTTTTCTGCATTTTTACCCCTTCCACGCGCGGTGAAAAGGTTCTGAAAGTATCTCATTCACTAACATTCAATCCTAGCCTATACGCGGTTTCAGAGTACTCGATAATCTCTGATGACCCGCTCTCGTTCACGCTAATAAATACATCCATCCAGTATGTACAATTAGAATTACAATTAATCTAACATATTATCCTAGGTGGTGGGTTTATGAGGTGCTTGATTTTCCACCATAAGACCCACCCATTCATACACTACTATCGCACTAATAAATACATTCACTCAAGCAGTAACTGTCTGTATTAGGGATGGTTAGGATTAACTGTCTGTATTTACAAATGAAAAAATGCGGAGCCACTAGCGCATTTAATATTACAACAGTGCCTCCGCCCATTCACTCTAAAAGATATTACAGCCTAATACCAACCTAAATCGGTGGGTCTGTGGAGTACTCGATATTCCTGCAAAACCCACCCCTGCACACTCACTTTCGCGCCAATAAATACATCCATTCTACTCAAAACACACAAAGAGATATCTATCCTAGTTTGGTGGTACACTCACACATTCTCGCTAATAAATACACTCACTAATTTTGTTATTTCAATTCAGAAACCGATTTCGTATTGTTCTGTTCTCTTCTACAGCTTATTTTATTGGACTTTTACTGAAAGGATCGACTATTTATGAGTTATGCTTGATGGAAGAAGTGTAAGAAGATAGCCCACCCCCTTCATTTCGAAAACGATTGGCATTAAGAAGTTAATTAGGTTAGCAATCGTCTTAGAATTTCGTCGGAATCATGGGGTCGTTTTTACGCTCAGCTTATAATTTTTTTTTTATCATCACTGGGTCCATTTTATTTTTGAAATGGCACTCAACTGTTATTATCTATTGCTTCATGTTCCACCATCGCGTTGTCACTTGGCCACGAACCCCCCCGTACACGGAGAAGGATTGGCACATAAGGACATAAGGTCTCCTTCCGAGCTCGCCAGATTTGACGCCTTGGATTATTTTCTTTGGGGGGGGGGGCGCATTGAAGAATCGACTGTATGCTAATCCATCTCCAGTATTGATTGTACAAGAATTGGAACAACGGATTGTTTTCTGGCTTGCAGTTGTGCTATGAAGGAACGTGAGGGGACAAGATGGACCACCGTCTTTATTTCGAAAATGATTACCTTTTCACATTCTCGCTAATAAATACACTCACTCGTGGAGAAGCATTAAAGGCGACCATATGCATCTATTTGCTTCAGATATATGATTTTTTTCTTACTTTTATCAATGCTGTATTGTAAAACCTGTTTCAAACTCGTGGAAAGGCGACACTTTGTTCTGTTTGTACTGTGCGGCGCCAATAGTTCCCATTAGAGTTTATTTTATGACATTTTTACTGAAAGGAAAATTTTGATAAGGTCGTCAATTTTTAAGCTATGCTCGTTTGTATAAGTGCATTTTTTGCTAAAGTCAAGCGTATCCGAATTAAATAGTTGGTCGATAGAAGTTGATGCACCCTGTATAATGGACATTTGTATTGTACATTTCGATTCTTGAGCTTATTGCATGCCACTTTTAATGAGAGGAAATTTTTAATAGGATCGACCATTTATGAGTGATGCCCGACGGAAGACGCGTGAGGGGGTGTGCTTCTTGGAATAACAAGAAGACCAACCCCCTTTATTTCGACAACGATTAACTTTAGAAAAAAGTTAAATGCTTCACCACAAGTGAGTGTATTTATTAGCGAGAATGTGTGAGTGTACCACCAAACTAGGATAGATATCTCTTTGTGTGTTTTGAGTAGAATGGATGTATTTATTGGCGCGAAAGTGAGTGTGCAGGGGTGGGTTGTGCAGGAATATCGAGTACTCCACAGACCCACAGATTTAGGTTAGTATTAGGCTGTAATATCTTTTAGAGTGAATGGGCGGAGGCGCTGTTGTAATAATAAATGCTCCAGTGGTTCCGCATTTTTTCATTTGTAAATACAGACAGTTAATCCTAACCATCCCTAATACAGACAGTGACTGCTTGAGTGAATGTATTTATTAGTGCGATAGTAGTTTATGAATGGGTGGGTATGTGGTGGAATATCAAGCACCCCATAAACCCACCACCTAGGATAATATGTTAGATTAATTGCAATTCTAATTGTACATACTGTATGGATGTATTTATTAGCGTGAACGAGGGCGGAATATACCCCTCCCCCCCCGGAAAAAACATACCCCTTACGCTTCTTCCATCAAGCATAACTCATAAATGGTCGATCCTATTAAAAATTTTCTTTCAGCAAAACTGGCATAAAATAAGCCCTGAATTCGAACAGTACAATAAAAGTAAATTTGTGTCATTTCCCAGCTAGGTGAGAAAGTTATGTTAAATCTGTGCCCACCACGCGATTCCTAGCCAAAATTAATTTGGTGTTCGTAGAAGACCACTTTTTCCTAAAGTTGGCGAAATATTGCGATTTTTAAGTAAGGTTTTGGCTGAATCGAAAAAGCTAATGACACGGGCGGGATTCGAACACAGGACTTTCGTGTTGTACGTTGAGTTGGGGAGTTCGTATCCGAGTTGATCGAGGTCGTGATACCTCAAGTGGTAGAGAAGCGGCGTATTGAAATGAAGGTCGTCGGTTCGAATCCCGCTCGTGATATTTTATTTTTGTCCATCTTGTTACAAAAAGCCCCCTCACGCGTCTTCCTTCGAGCTTGACCCAGAAATAAAGGCCTATTGTATCAAAAAATGTCTTTCAGTAGAAGTGCCATAGAATAATCTTTAGAATAGATATATGGGAATCTCATTTAAAATAAACAAATTAGTGTCATTTCCCAGCTGGATGAGAAAGTTATGTTAAATCTGTTACCACCACGTGATTGCTTATGTTAATCGTTTTCGAATTAAGTGGTTAAGCTGTTTAAGTTGATACACCCTGTATATTGCTTTATTTATCTACAGGATCCTGCTATTTAAAAGTAATATTTATTTATACCTCTAAAACTATAATTTAAATTTTATCGCAGTCTGTCACACGACGTCGACAATAGGAAAATTGTAAATGAAAGCGTAAACAAAGTAAGGACATCCGGGCCTGTTTATCGCGGTTTCGAGTTTATCAGATGTGTTTCGTCAGCTAGACTTAGCGCACTTTTGAATTTCATCCATAGCCATGAATGTTTAAGAAAAGAGTAGACACAGGGATTGAAGCAACGATCCGTGAAAAATGCATTTATCCGAGGTCGAGATCGATCCCCGTCCGAAACACAACCATCTTCAAGACAACCTATCCCTCAGGCGGGTCCCTCGTCCCGGGCCCCTTTTCCTTGAATAAATAACAAGCCGGGTTATGGCCTGATTAAAAATTTATCCCCGGGAGATGTCGGTAAATCCATAAGAATGGGGGGGGGGCTGGCGTTTACCCGGCCGCGGGCACCTGAGGTCTCGAAATCAGTATATCCACCGCACTCGTGCGCTTTTGGAACATGATTGGAAAAAGTAGAAATTCCAAGATAGGATTTGTGATCTTTAGACATAAAGGTCAACTGCCTCAATGTTTTATGTTTTATCTCCAAATTTCTGAATTGCTTTAAACATTAGAACGGAAGGAAACGGTGAACACGTTGGTAAGTCAGAATGCAATCAAAAGGATCGTAAAAGAAACGCGATATAAGTAATGAAAATAAAAAAATCTATTAAAACAACTATACACAGCACGATCATCAACAAATCGTGCTCTGGAAATATCCGATTGTACAACCTTGTGTAAATTCTTTCATACCTCCAGTAGGGCCGAGAGGTCTTAAGCTGGGAGCATAGTGCGGGGCGGAATCGAGTTCCAGAGGTCTGGCACCACGCTACCGTCCTGGAGTATGACTACCCGTTGGGTAACGGGGACGAAAGATCAAAACGCTTAATCTGGGTGCGCATTAGGTTGGTGGCGCGACGCGGAGCCGACTTCCAGAAGTCTGGCACCACGCTACCGTTTTAGTGTTCATCTGACTGCCTGTTGGGTAACGGGGACGGAAGGTCAAAACACTTAAGCTGATCGAACACTAGGTTGGTGGGGCAGCGCGGCGCGGAATTGTGAAGGTCTGAACACCATGTAGGAACCCCTCTTGGGCCGAATGGGTCGAATCCCTCCAACTGACGAACGCTGGGGTTTAGATGTTGATTTTGCATTTCCAGGAGTCTCCACGTTACAATGGTTGGCTTTGTCTTTACAAATGTGACGTCCGAGGGCAGACGAATATACCCGAATTCAACGATTTCTGACCACCCCGGTGCAACTCCGGCCGACTCTTACCGCGCCGCACTTCCCAACCGGTCTAGTGTGCGCCCAGCTTGAGTAATGTATGGGCCGACCTTAACTCTCAATAGAACTATTGAGGCTACGTTGTCCATGATATGATCATATGATCTCAGATCCTCGCTGTATGTGCCATGGGGATGAGTTCTTGAAACCCCCCTCTTTTCCGGGCTGGCTCTTTCCTAATCACTTGATACCCTAAGTCCTTCCGTAAAATAGCTGGCTCTATACTTCCTTCGACCGTTGATGATGCTGAGGCCCCAGAATCGTCGAGGTCAAGAGCATCGACGCTGAAAAGCAGCAAAGCCAATTATAATTGCATCAGAAACTGCTAACGCAACGTCGTCCTCAGCTAGCATTTGTCGTCAGCATCCACTAAGCAGCACGGCTGGGACGTCCACACTACATTGCTTGCCGGCACAGGCAAAGCGTGGACGCGGTTTTAGGTCCGAACTTTTCAGGGATAAATTTTCTGGAAATTTTCAGCGTATTGTAGGACTATAAGAAGGATTTGGGTTTTAATGTTTTTGTTGTCGTTTTTAAATTAATATCAATTCTTTGGTTGGAGAATCGATACTTCATAACTACACTGCCGGCCGTTTGGACTTGTAAGTACGGGATTTTCATATGTCGAATTGTAGGCGGATACAGAGGAATATCTTTAGTTTGTCGTTGTTTTATTACAGTTCGGTTAAAAAATGGAAAAAGCTAGGAGGAAACTGCTGGTAGTTGTAGTATCATCTGGTACATCCCTCGGCCGTCGGTGAGTCACTCCTGGCCCTCTCTCCAATCATTCAATTTGCCAAATCTAGATGTGGGCCGGGAGCCCATTGTCATACAGAATCCGCGCAGCCACGATTTGCCGTCGTTTCATATTCAAATTGGCCGCTTTTTGTACCCGATAAACGGATAATCGGTGCATCTCGAGAAGCGTCCTTTTTTTGAATTTCGAACCGTTATCATTGACAGATGAGCCTCCTATACGGCTTTCTCTGAACTCGCTTTGCAATCGGCTTATTATCAAAACAAAATAACATCAGCTTCCCTTAAAGACAAGAAGCATTTCGGCTGATCCTTATCAACTAGGACTTTTAAACAAAAGAAAATTTAATATTCGAAAAATCTCAAAGCTATTGCATGCCTCACCTATCGCTTTATAATTTGTTGAAGTCGTGAGGAGCGGTCAAGAATGAGGTTGTTAAGGAAAACATTTTCCCGATGTTTCGACCTTCATTCGGGTTATCCTTTTTGCCGAGTGTAGTGTTTGTATTTTGTCGAAATGAAAGTTGTACTGTTTTTCAAACTGTGAAACACCAAAAACTAATCCCACATCATAGGCCACAGGCTACTTTGAAAAACAGTACAGGGCAATGCCACTTATGATGATGAACGTTCCATCAGGTATTGCCTGAGATTGCTTTCGGAGTTCTTTACGAAACTTTGCCAGACGCCGTTCGACGTTTTGGAGAAACTGGGTCCAACCATAAAATGCTCGGTTCTGTACACTCAAGGATAGCAGAACCACAGGATCACCATTTTTTGACTTTGAGTTCCGAAACTGGCACCTTGTTGTTCAAGCAATTCATCAACTCCAGAAAGTTAGAGGTATCCAAATTTCTTAAGGGACTGCTCGAAGAAGATTAAATAGTGCTGAGGATGTTGGGTGTGGTGTGGCACTTATTGATGAAGGACGTTCCATCATGTTCTATGCTGCTATTGCTATCTTACCCCCTTGAGTTCCCTAAGAGACTATGCGACACGGTTAGATTTTTCCGAGAAACTGGGTCCTACCATAAAATGCTCGGGTCTGTACACCCAAAGGTAACAAAACCATAGGATGACCGTTCTGACATTGAGAATTTTGCGAAACCGGCACCTTACTGTTGTACAAGCGCTTCATCAGCTCCAGGTAGTTCAAGGTGTCCAAATTTCTGAAGGCACTGTTCGAAGAAGATTAAATAGTGCTGAGGATGTTGAGTGTGGTGTGGTATTGATGATGGACGTCCCATCGTGTTCTATGCTGCTATTGCCATGGAGTTCCATATGAACAACGTTAGAGGTTTCCGAGAAACTTGGTCCTACCATAAACTGTTCGTTTCTGTACACCCAAGGATAACAGAACCATAGTATGACTGCTTTTTGACTGTGAGAATGTTGCGAAACCGGCACCTTCATGTTGGACAAGCGATTCATCTGCTCCAGGTAGTTCGAGGTGTCCAAATTTCTGAAGGCACTGTTCGAAGAAGAATACATCAGAATGGACTGATGCCTTTTCGCCCTAAGTGAACCAGAATTAACCAGAACACAGAGTTAGATAGCTGCACAGCTCGAGTACTCAGCCATCGGTCTTTGGACGATTGGGTCGATTTAAGCCTGTTTGGACCGTTAGTACATAATCTATCCAACTTTCGACTATATTTACGATTACATACTTGATGATAATTCTGTTGAAATAACTTACGTATCAATGCGTCATTTTTAGTGATCTGTTGTTTCATAATTTGATGAAGTCGTGACGAGGTAAACTAGAAAAAGACCTTTTTCATTTTTTTTGCTACGTTTCGGCCTTTATTCGTGTCATCTTCAGGGTCTGGGTAAATGACGAAACGTATATTGATTGGAAAAAAAATTTAATTTAAGATGCAAATATAAATTTTAAACCAAGTATTTCATTCATATTCACATGAATTGTGGTGTCATTGGTTTTTGAAGTTTTACGGTCATAAACCAATCCAGCATCATTGGCCACATATTGCTTTGAAAAACAAAAAACCTTAATTTTCACATAATGCAAATACTAAATACGGATAAAAGGATGACCCGAATAAAGGTAGAAACGTCGGCAGAAAAATGAAAAAGGTATTTTTCTAAACTACCTCATTCTTGTCCAATCCTCACGACTTATTTTGTATTTATTATTACACTTTAAAGGAATTATTTAATTGTTCTTTTGAAATTCCGGGCTTTTTATTTTCAAAGGAAAGTACCTGTTGTATAGCGGAAATCCTTCTGGGAAAATCGTCTGCACCCCCCCCCCCATTAATGTTGTAACGGAACAATTACGTAGTTGTTTTGTCAATGACTGTTTAAAAATAATTGCACCGACTGGTGAAATTGGCAAGAGAACTAGACACCGATTCGATAAAAGCTGGACATTTCTGTGAACATTTCTTTTACCGGGTATGATCCACGTGACACACATGGACCATGCATGTGTGTAACCGCTTGGCGGAAAAAATTAGTACGGCTTATTGTAATCAAATTTGTGAACAATTGTAAGAAGTTGTTCCTAAAATTAACTTCAACTAGTAAATAAATACGCGGAAAGAAATTATTCCATGCAAGCCCTTAACCCTTCACCGCCAATGTCGTTGATAACAGCATGGGCCACGTGGTTATCAGCTACGGCATTACTATGTTCTATGTTTCCCAATTTAAATATATTCTCGACGATATTAAATGAATGATGTTCCCATACGTTTCTTAATCGAATCAGATAAAAAAGCTCGAAAAATACAATAGGACGTTAATGGTTCAAGAACCAAGTGGATATCATAACTGGTCCAATTCAAGCAGTATTAAAAAGCCAGATAAATGATATTTTAAATATCAAATGTTAAATTTAAATTAATTAAGGTTTTTAGTTCAGATGAAACAAGTCAGCGTCACGAGGGGGATTCGAACCCACGACCTTCTGGTAGATATGCCGCTTCTCGACCAATTGAGCTACCTTTTGAATTTTCCCTCCTTTTTTGCCATTCAAAAAAAAAGGTGGGGTTATGGGATGTTGGTGCCCGAGTGGATTGACTCAAGTGGTAGAACAGCGGCCTATTAAGCCGAAGATCGTGGGTTCGAATCCCGCCCGTCCCATTGACTTTTTTATCTTAATTAAAAACCTTAATTAATTGAAAGATATTAATTGGTCAAGCGGACCACGAAAACTATGATTTGAAGTTAACTTTGCCGCTTTGGAACACATTGAAAAAAAATGTTAAACGCTGTCATTAGTTGTCCAAACTGGCAAAATTAGTTCCTTATTTCTTTACAAATCGACGGGTTTTTTTCTCTTACGTCAACTAATGCCAAATGGTCTTTTTTCAATATGCATTTAAACATTTGATAAATGAACGATTACATTTCAGAAGAAATTTTTTTTATCACAATATATATTTTTCGCAGAAAAACCTATAAAAGCACACCGGGTAGCCATTTTAAAAATATATTTTAATAAAAAAAAATGTAAAAAAAATCCGGTAAAACTAAGAATATATTATTGTTTTAATAGTAGAGGTATTCGATTTTTTAATTCAACGCAAATTTCATTTTTCGTGAATACAAATTCTTCGTTTTTGGCTCTATACAATTGTCCTTTTTACAGCGTATCATATGTTATATTTTTATCCTATATTGTCTCTCCTTTCACAATGGGGGCATAAAATCATTATCTACCCAATAATTTTCTCTCCGTGTGGGTTGTTTTTACATACAAATGCATACAAAAATTAAAAAAAGACAGACAGGTAAAATTTGTTTTAATTTTGTTTAAGATTTTAAATAGCATTTCAATATCGCCGATTTCCTCTTCTTGCCTTAATTACATCTCCAAGACACCTCAGCATAATTTCTACCAGTCTGGAAATGTCTCTTTACTGGAGGTTATCCCGTTGTTCACAAAGAGTGCTTTCAAGATCGTGGAGTGTATCAAGGAGGGGATGAACGTGCTCTCGTCTTTTGAGGTTATCCCATAAATGTTCAATGGGGTTCAAGTCTGGAGAACGGCCTGGCCAGGATAAGACCCTGGTGTTATGCTGTTGAAGGTTCGTACTATGTCAGGACATATGGCCGGGCATTAGTTTAGGATTGCTGTGGATTTCATCAAGGATAGGCAACGCATGGTGTTCCAAGATTTCGTCCATATAGCCACTAGCCGTCAAGGAACCTTCACTAACAACTGTTCGTGACTCTCCGTTTGAGATTCCCGCCCAGACCATCAATGAGCGCTATGTGAAAAGGTCGGCTCGAAAAAGATTCTTTGTACTTTTTCATTTCGCCTTCTCCACACTATTTCAAGCCCATCTAGAGAGTGTAGAGCAAATGTAAGAAGTACAGCAGACCAATCCTTCAAAGCCGAATGGCTGTGTTCTTGAGCTCATGGGAGCTGTGCAGCTGTGTAAATCTGTGTGTTCTGGCCAATACTAATCCTCTTACGAGTGGAAAGGTTATCAGCCCATACTGATGTAATCTTCTTCGAGCAGTGCCTTCATAAATTTGAACTTCCTGGAGCTGATCAATCGCTTGAACAACAAGGTGCCAGTTTCGGAACTCAAAGTCAAAAAATGGTGATCCTTTGGTTCTGCTCTCCATGGGTGTACAGAACCGAGCATTTTATGGTGGGAACCAGTTTCTCGAAAACGTCAAACGGCGTCTGGCAAAGTTTCGTAAAGAACTCCGAAAGCAATCTCAGGCAATACCTGATGGAACGTTCATCATCATAAGTGGCATGCCCTGTACTGTTTTTCAAAGTAGCTTGTTGCGAATGAGGTGGGATTGGTTTTTGGTGTTTTACAGTTTGAAAAACAGCACCTCGAACTACCTGGAGCTGATGAACCGATTGAACATCAAGAAGGAGCCGGTTTCGCAAAATTCTATAAATCAATAACGGTAATCCTGTGGTTCTGTTACCTTTAGGTGTACAGCCCGGAGCATTTTTTTCCCCATTTTTTCATTCTATTGTAAAAGAATTGGGAATCCTAGGAGCAAAATGAAGAAAAAGATAAATCCTATTTTATATACCAAATTCAAAATTACGGGTTGACCAAAAAAAAAATTTTTAAACAAAAAGTCTAATGACTTCAGAGTTGCTCTGAGATAGATTAACTATATCCTAGATTAGTACAGTGTCGTGTAAAACGTTTTCGACTCCGTTTACTCGGATAAAAATCGCACCGTTTGATGCGAAAATTGTGTAACACCCGGCCAATAAAAATACAAAATCCTGGGTCTAAAAATAGCTAATGGATTTGGAAAAATCCTTTCTATTTTCGAATGGGAACTCTTCAAGAGTCGGTGTTTACAGGGTGGGGCGGCAATAAAAATGGTTATTTTTAACACGGCCAACGCATTCCTGGGATATTTGATTTAAAAGGATTTTACCGTTTTCCCCTGTGGCCCGCGTACGGGGTTGAAATTGGAAAACCGGGGCTTCCCGGAGTTTGAGAAACCCAAATTCCCCCCCTCCCCCGGCCCTGAGAATTTTCTTTTGCAAGTCGTGTTCTGTCGTAACGGCAATTTCACTATAGCCGTCCAAAATAAAAATCAAATTTTGGACGAATCGCTCGTCCGTTTTGAATTGGCCGCCCCAGGTACAGGGGACATCCCCAACTTCCCGGCTGACTCATACTTTTTTCTTCGTAAAAAATACGTAATCATATTTTTGGATAAGAGCATTTTTTGAACATAAGCCATTTCAGGATGATTTTCTTCTCAAACAATTTTATATTCTAATTATAAGGAAAACATTTAAAAATTCGATAAACAAGCGTTATTGACCTTAACATTAATTAATACAAATATATTCAGCTTAAATACGAGTTTTATCATTATCAATATTTTATTTTATTAAGTTTTTTATGTAAGGATACGTTAGAAATGAAAAAGTCAGTGTCATGAGCGGGATTCGAACACACGACCTTCGGCTCAATACGCCGGTGCTCTACCACTTGAGCTATCGTGTACCGAAACTTTACATACAAAGAAAAGAATGTTTATTCAATTATTCAATAAAAAATTGAAGATTACATAATTTTCTATTTGAAAATAAAACGGAAAGCAAAAAATGAAAAATAGTAGTGTATAAGAACAGGTCAGAAATTAACAAAAGAAATACATCGGCCTGCTTATTTTAGAATTAAAAAACGTGCAAACAAAAAACAGCTGTTAAATCCATGGCTGCCATGTTGTTTACCTACGCCCTAACGGATAGAAATGTGACTACACATTTCGACCTAACCTACAACATTGGCCCTGACCTGTTAGATCGAGCAATGTTAACCAGCTGATTTTTATAAATCTATACCATCATTTTTTTCTACCTAACACGACCAAACAATGTTATTTAATGACTGTGCTCTTAATTGGTTTTTGACAAAAAAAATTCTCCGACATTTTGTTCTACGCTATTCAAAATCCAAACAATACGTCTTTAATAGTTTTAGTATAAATCAACTCTTTTACTCAAAATTCTACCTATGCACTCGAAAAGTACTAACGGATGACACGCTTCAATTCCTGCCCATAACTTATAACCTAACCAATAACAGTCTACTAACTATATAAGATTGTGTCTTATATTATGTACTTTATGAATGAGAGTATAATATCAGATCAGAATTTAACAAAAGAAACGTATTGGTCTGATTTAATTAATGCGTATTTAAGAATAAAATTTCGTGTAAACAAAAAAAAAACAGCTGTTAAATTCATGGATGTCATGTAACCTATACCACTGGCCCTGGCCTATTAGATCGAGCTATGTTAACTAGCCGATTCCCCCTTCTGGTGGAACTGATCTATGTTTTATGTAGTGAATCCATCATGACAGTATTGATAATTAATTCTATAACACTATGTATAGTAAGTTTTTTAAGTGTATGTTTTTCGGTTTATATTTTAGGGGTGTTCACGATCTTTGAGTTATCCCTGTAACACTGTTAGATTAGATCGGATGCCGTAGACTTGTAAGAATCGGCTAGTTAACATTGCTCATGTAGTTCCATGGCTGTCCGACAGGGCATAGGTAACCAACATGGCAGCCATGAATTTAACAGCTGGTTTTTCTTTACACGTACTTTTATTCTTAAATTACGCTTTAATTAAATAAGTCCACTGCATTTCTTTTGTTAATTTATGACCTATCCTTTTACTCTCATTCATAATACATACTCCCATATCCTATAAATAATATTATAATAAAGATTATAAAGGGAACGTTAGAATTTCAGACGTATTGTGCGTAAAGCATGAATGTATTTATTAGCGTGATTGTCCAAACCTAAATTTGCACCAAGATGAATCACGTTTTACTTACCTACATCCAGCATCCTATTAATCGATGTAATTTGAGGGAATTGTTGAGCACGTTTTCTTTCGGTACCTTCACCTTATTATTCTAGGATGAATAATAAATAATTTTGTATGTGAACGCACTAGGTGGAGAAGATTGAACTTGAAGTTGAGATGATTTCTTGAAAAATAACTTGTTAAGGTTTACTCCAAATTAAAAATCGTTTACACCATTGAATTTAGCTAGACAAATCCTTTAAAAAATGTGTATTGATGAGCATCTAGCCATTTGAGGTTGTTAAGTTCCAAACTTTATCACGCCATCTTGCCATTGTTAGACTACACTTTCAAAAAAAAAGAAAAAAAAATTATAACATTAGGTAGAGAATAAAGAGAAAGGTAGAGACCTAAGAGGGTCTAGGAAGGATTATGGGGGGGTTATGGGGGGGGGGGTTAACCCTGACATCTCTGTTAGGTCGTGTTAGATCGAGAAAAATGACGTAGACTTGTAAGAATCGGCTAGTTAACATTGCTCGATCTAACAGGTCAGGGCCAATGTTAAGTAGAAAATGTAGTCACATTGCTAGCCGGTAGGGCGTAGGTAACCAACATGGCGGCCATGAACTTAACAGCTGTTTTTTGTTTGCACTTATTTTTATTCTTAAATTAATTAAATCAGATCGATACATTTCTTTTGTTAATTTCTGCCCAATCCTTATACTCTCATTCATAATGCATACTTCCCATATCCTATAAAATTATGAAGAATATAAAGGCCCACCAATCTAGGTTAGAACTTCAGACTTAAATTGTGCATCAGGTATGAATGTATTTATTAGCGTGATTGAGGGCAGGTTTTTTATTACTCTGAAACCCTCGCATTAGGCTAGGCAATGATTGAGATTGGTACCTTAAGTTAACTAGGACTTTTTGAACTTAGAATCTACTGGCAGTGTTCGTAACATGGATAGCCGAACACCTTGTATAATATATGTATTCGCCTGACCTGATGATACTGGCTGATGCAAGCCTTGATTACCAAATATTAACAACCTTTTATCCTACACGCGATATTTATCTGGCATCTCCTACAACAACGATTGATGTTATACAGGATGCCGCTGATATTTCTTTTTGACTGAGCAAACTTTTATCTTGCTATAAAAACGGTCGGTCTGATCTGGTCATATTCGTCTGCGATGCTGGGGTCTCCGAAGGTCCGAAGATGAATGAAAATGGAAAAAATCTCACAATTATCTTGTATTATTATTTTATTATTTCATACAGTGACAGAAAAAGCAACATAACTACGAGAGGAGTATATTTTAAAGGAGTGGGTTTATTTTAATTGTATTAATCTTTTAAGGCGCCTTTAAAGGAAAACTATGACTGTCCCAGGAGAAAATAAAGAATCAGCGAAAATCTCGTTTCAAAAAACCGTTTCGGCGTTCTTTGACACTCGGGAGAAAATGCGTTTTGCAGTTGAAGCAGATTCTTCGCTCGGCTCTCCGTCTAAACAAAAAGCGATTCTTTCCCTGTGGAAGCCTTGGTCGCAAACGTATTACATTCATTGGCGTCCTCATCGTAGATTTTTTAAAATCTAAATTGAAACATCGCGCTGAGATTTTTTGATATTAGTCCTCTCTGTTGGATGAGAGCTTCTAGCACGATATGGAGCGAGATCATGACATCATCTGGATCCAACTCTTCTTTTTTAAATTGTTTTTAATTCAAACCAAAAACCTAAATAATCGACTAACGTATGCATTTCATGCAGCATACACTTTGCTAAGTTGATTAAAATGGTTTTTGTTCATCCACTCAGACTTGATATAATATTAAAGATCACAAGCGAATTACAATCTCAAACTATTAACCTTCATTTAAATTCGTTTTCCCTTAACATTTTAACTCTATTTACAAAAACTTGTTCAAAACGAAAAAAAAAGGGTCAAAAAAACAGAGCCACTTTTAGACAAAATGAGTAGCCTTTTATTTTGGGAGCGACATAGAAATACAGCTATGGTGTTTTCCTTCTCAACAATTGCAGAAAAGCAGGCCACCCTTGCTTAGCGGACACTTTGACACGAAGAGTATTATTATGAGGTGTTTTTTTTTAAGGCAAAAATTACATGCATTTCCAATTTTATTTTCAATATAAAAACACATATTTACTTCGATGCAATTTCCGCATTATGCGTTTTAATATATTTTAATTGTTTCTTAGTCATTTTCAGAAAATAATAAATATTGGCTACAACCAAATGTCTAATTATTTTTACTAACAATTATTTACTTTACCAATAGTACTGATTATTATTACTAATACATAGTTAATTATTACCATTAATTATTACATTTTACGAATACTTATTTAATTACTACTAATACTTATAATTTTTGACTAATACTTATATACTTACTTAATACTAATGCTTATTCCTTTTTACTAATGCTTCAATAATAATTATTACTTCAACTAATACTTATAAAGTATTAGGAGTTAATTTATAAGTATTAGTCAAATGCTAATACTTATTCACTTACTAATAATACTGATTACTTTGTACTAGCACATATTTACTTATGACTAACATTTATTACTTTTTATTAATCCTTATTTACTCACTACTAATCTTGATTACGTTTTACGTGCACATATTTAATTATTATTAATAGTATTTACATTTTACTAATTCTTATTTACATGCTACTAGCATTAATTATTTTTTTACTAATACTTATTAACTTACTACTAATTCTGATGAATAATTCGAGTAGTATATTTAGTTATTACTATTATTTGTTACTTGCTACTAATATTTATTATTTTTTACTAATACTTATTTAATGACTACTATTGCATATTACTTTTTACTAGCACTTATTTACTTATTCTTTGCAATAATACTGACAATTATTACTAGCAAACATTTACATACTACTAACACTTATTACTTTTTATTAATAATTACTTACTTGCTACGAATACTTAATATTAATACTAGTACATATTTAATTATTACTAATAGTTATTACTTATTACTAACACTTATTTAATGACTACTAACACTTATGACTTTTTATTAACCCTGACTATTTACTTGCTACTAATACTTATTTAATTACTACTAATACTTACTACTTTTTACTCTTACATATTTACTTATTATTTTTACTGATACTGATAACTATTACTAGTAAACATTTACATACTACTAACACTTATTACTTTTTATTAATAATTACTTACTTGCTACGAATACTTAATATTAATACTAGTACATATTTAATTATTACTAATAATTATTACTTTTTACTGACACTTATTTAATGACTACTAACACTTATTACTTTTTATTAACCCTGACTATTTACTTGCTACTAATACTTATTTAATTACTACTAATACTTACTACTTTTTACTCTTACATATTTACTTATTATTTTTACTGATACTGATAACTATTACTAGTAAACATTTACATACTACTAACGCGTATTACTTTTTATTAACCCTGACTACTTACTTGCTACTAATACTTATTTAATTACTACTAACTTATTTAATGACTACTAATACTTATTTTCTTTTTACTCTCACATATTTACTTATTATTTTTACTGATACTGGTAACTATTACTAGCAAACATTTACATACTACTAACACTTATTACTTTTTATTAACACTGACTACTTACTTATTTAATTAATTAGTACTACTACTTATCACATTTTACTAATACTTATTACTTTTGACTAATACTTATTTATTTACATCTAGGACTTATTTATTTTTGTTAATTCTTATTTACCTACTATTAACTTTACTAGTACATATTTACTTATTATTTTTAGTAATACTGATAATTATTACAAATACTAATAATTAATACTAGCAAATATATAATTATTACTAACACTAATTTAATTACTAATAATACTTATTACTAATACTTATTACCTTACTACTAACTATTTACTATTTATTTACTTACTTCTAGTCCTTATTACTTTTGAGTATTTATTTACTAATACTACTTATTGCTTTTGATTAATACTTATTTCCTTACTACTAACAGTTATTACTTTTGACTAAAACTTATTTACTTGCTTCTAGCACTTATTACTTTTGCGTAATACTTTAATTAACTAATAATACTGATTACTTATTGCTAGGATATATTTACTTATTACTTTTTATTAATCCTTATTTACTTACTAGTAAAACCGATTACTTTTTGCTAGAATATTTATGTGCCCTAATGCTTATTTTTTTTTTATCAATACTTATTTACTTACTACCAATAGTTATTACTTTTTACTAATTCATATTTTGTTACCGACAATACCTACGGTACTAATAATATGGCGATAACACTTCCGAATAGTAATAGCGACAGAATCATTGTTGATCAAAATTCCTATATTTTATTCTTAGGCAACATGATTGCTATTATTGTTATTGCTAAAGTTCATCATCGGTTAAAATAACAAATATTTCCTATTTGTTTTAAAAATAAAATTCTTTAATGGAATGTTGCCTTTTGCACATTCTAAGAAGTAAGTTGTTTGTGTAAGGGTAACGTTTCGAAAAATTTGTTTAGCGACTGTGCAAATATACTCGTTATTCCTAGGAAACAAGAATGTTGAGGAAATAATCGCAATATAAAAGGCATGCTTAATTAATAATAATTAATAAATAAATGTCGTTTTTACCGTAATAAATTATTATGAGAAGGCATTAAAATTTAACAGTGCGTACTGATTAGTGTTGGGAAAGAGTTTAAATTTTTTTGAAATGTACTGTAATCACTGGTCAAATAAAATAAAATCATTTCTAAAAATATATATTTTCTTTTATTTATCGCTACGGGAAGATTTGATTTAGGCCTATATTTAAGAAAACCCAACAGTAAGTTTAATTAAAAAATTCTCTATTGGATTGTGTTTTATTTATGTATGCTGAACACACATGCACAGATTTGGGCCTGTAACTTCTCGCAGACCGGTGGCAATTCGAGCTTTTGTGCTTCACAATAAATTGCCGGGAGGCCTCGAGAATCACCCACCTCTGGAATTGGCAGCCCGGAGTCAAGACCTTGGTCTTATCCGTCTAGTCACCGAGGTTGGGCTCCATGCGCTGTCAACATCTAGGTCAATTCAAAGCATGCAGTTCCTTATTCCGAACCCATTCATACATTCTTAAATATATTCTTTTCAATTTCCAACCCCTGTTTATTTTTTTTTTATTTATTTTTTTTTTTCTATTCACTCAACTAGGACGACGGTGGAGTGCTTGATATTCTTCCATCACCTTTAAATATAATTAACCTAATTGAGGTCTGCTCAACATTCCGCCATCAGCCCTCTTGCATAACACATTCATGCCGATAAAACTAAAAACAATTTTAAAAAAAAACCTCTGTTTCCTCCAGAAATTTGAATAGAGGAACCAGATCCTCATTTTTCTAATATTGGTTAGTATTCTTACACTAAATCAAGCTGGGCTTATACTCGAGGCTTTGGCCCAAAAGTAAGTCCGTCGGTCAATATCGCATGTCCTATTCTCAATCGAGTAGGGATGACCCTTTTCGTACTTTTTAAAAAAAAACACATCTCCTATAAAAAAATAATGTTCCAAAAAGACTTTTATTCCGTTTTGTGACTCTTGTCATTTACAAAAAAAAACCTGGTGCCCCAAAAATTAAAAATTCTTTTTTCTTTTTTCCGTTTTAGACTAACCTATGCTAGAAAACTAAATTTTGAAGCATAGATGGCTTTTTAAGTTCATTTTCCTAAACGGCCATTTAAATTTTCTTATCTGCATCGACTTTTTTTTTCCTTTTTTAGTCCAAGGAATGTATTTTTCTTAAATAATAATAAATACGATATATTATATAATTGGGAGATTTAAAATCTCATAGAACGTTAATATACAACTCTAAATTATATAACAGACCAGTGATTGTTAATTTTTAATTTTTTGGTTTAATATAGTAGCATTTAAAAAAAATTATTTTTTAATTAAGAGAAATTGACGTACGGGAAAAATCCTTACTTGCGAAATAACCCATCGTGCTCTATTATAATAAATAATGCCAAAAAAAAACATTCTTCCCCCTTTTAGAATAATCGGAGCTAGAAAACTAAATTTTGAAGCATAGCGGGCTTTTTTATCTTTTCCTAAAAAAATCTTTAGTTTTTTTTTAGTTTATTTTCCCTGTCTGTTTGAAAAAGGAGTCTATTGAAGACCTTGAAAAGCTCTTTTTTTGTTCTTTTTTTTTAAATTGTAACTTTCGAGGAGGATTAAAAGCCCCCAAAAAAGCCCATTGACGGTATTTTTTACGTAAGATTTTTAATGTAACTAGTTTTAAATTCTATCAATTTTTTTTACGAAAAAAATTACTTTAAAAATTAATCACGTACAACGGTTTTCAAGTAAGTTCTCTTGGCAAAAAAAAAAAATTGATGCCACAAAAATGCTTGTCAATCTTTTTAGACTAAACCATGCTAGAAAACTAAATTTTGAAGTATAGCTGGCTTTTTAATTTCATTTTCCCTGCCTGGTTGAAACAGGAGTACATAGGAGACTTTGAAATGCTCTTTTTTGTATTTTTATAAAAAAATTGTAACTTTCGAGGGGGGTTAAAATCCCTAGAAAGAAATTCCATTGACAGTATTTTTTATTAGTTTTTTTTAAAATAAGATTTTTAATGGGTTTGAACTAGTTTTTTAAATTCTTTCAAATATTTTTATTTTCGAAAAATTCCACTTACAAAATTAATCCATCAGGCTTTTTCACGTAAGTTCATTTAGTTTATTTCCTAATGACCTGTTTTTGTTGTATTAAATGACGATAATTAAAATGCATTTTTTGTATTTGAGGAAAGCTAATTGTTTTTACTGCACTTTTTCAATCCTACTCCCATTATAAATTTTTTTTTCAAAACTAAGGAAATTTGAGGTAAAAAATCTATAATTGCGAAATAACCCATAACAAATAATAGCCCTGGAATATTTTTTTTCGCCCTTTTTTAGAATAATCCACGTTGGAAAATTAAATTTTGAAACATTGCCGGTTTTTTTTTCAATCTTTTGCTCAAAAAAAACTTTTTTACTTTTTTTCAAGTTTACTTTCCCTGTCTTTGAAAAATGTGTCTATAGGAGACCTTGAAAAGCTCTTTTTTTGTCTTTTTTAAATTTGTAACTTTCGAAGGGGATTAAAAGCACTCGAAAAAAGGCCATTGACAGTATTTTTTCTTTATTAGAGTATTTTTTTTAGTAAGAGTTTTAATGGGTTTGAAATAGTTTTTAAATTCTTTCAAATATTTTTATTTACGAAAAAAATTACTTTACAAAATAATCACGTAGAACATTTTTCAAGTGTTCTCTTGTCAGCAAGAAAAAAAACAAAACCTGATGCGCCAAAAATGCTTTTCAACCTTTTTAGACTGATCCATATTTGAAAAATTAAATTTTGAAGCATAGCTGGTTTTCTATCTTTAGCTCAAAAAAAACCTTTTTCCTTTTTTTTTCCAAGTTCATTTTCCCTGTCTGGTTGAAAAAGAGAGAGACCTTGAAAAGCTCTTTTTTTTTTGTTATTTTTTGAAATTGTAACTTTCGAGGGGGAGGACTAGAAGCCCTAAAAAATCTCACTGACAGTATTTTTTCTTTAAATCAAGCCGAAGGTCTTTGGTTCGAATCCCGCCCGTGACACTTACTTTTTTTATCTCAACTAATTCCATACATAAAACGTATAATTTATGGCAGAAGTAACTAAAACCTAAATGGATTTATGCTTTATTACGTTAAATTTTGCCTTCTGCTTAAACTGTAAAGAAAAATTAAAATTTTTCTTTAAATTCCTTTAAAATACACTGTTCTCATAAGTGTAAAAAAAAAAAAATTACAACATTCCCCAATGCCTATTTTGAGGTGGAAAATATGACCAAATAAATTGTTTTCTTCACGCTTTCAGTCAATTTCCCAATCCCACTACCAGGCGTTTTCTATTTTAGACTCATTCTGAGAAACAGTTAATCTCGAAATAAATACACTTTACAGCTATCAGGAAAATATGAAGGATTATCGATAATCGGAATAGATTAATGATTGAACCAATAGTTATTACTATTCATACTGAGAAAACTATTACGAAATATTATTTTTTATTACTTCTTCCTGATCACTACCTATTTGGAAATTTTGCCACTTCTAACATAATATTTGAAAAAATTGTCGTTATTTAATCATAGACATAATCAGTCGGTATGTATTAGTCTTACATTTTTTAATGCACCAAAAATTATTTTGCACATTATAATAATTTATTATATTTGACCGTCTACGTTTAAGGAATTTAATAGTGGATGTTATAAAAGTGCCAATTGAAGGAAAACACTAACGTTATCATCTTGGTTTTTTTTTTTTTTTATTTTTTTTTTTAAAGGAATTACGATGATTGTTATAATTTCAATGGGAAGATGCGCATTTTGCCAAATTTGTTTGGGTTTTAAAGGTTCAAAGACCGAAAGGGAAGGTCGATGACCGATAACGAGACACATAAGCACACAGCACCCTCGAATTTGGGGATCTTACGCTCGGTCGGGGAATAATTTCAAATTTTTAATAATTTTTTTTTCTTCTTCTCCAGACAAAAGAAGAAAAGGCACGATCAAAAAGTACAAAACCAACGTTTAAACGCAAACGACTTTCTCGAAAAGTCGAATTTTATTAAAATTTCTACAATCCCTTTACAACAAACTGTGAAAATACTACATAGAAAAAAAATGCTCTTAAAACATTGTCATGTTTAGAAGAAAAAAAAAATGGGATTACAAGTGAGAAAACACAAAATACAAATTTTTTTTGCCTTAAAATTTATTTGAGATAAGAAAATTTCAAACAATCGAATATGAAAGGCCATTTAAATACTGGTTTTTAAATTTAAGATAAAAATATAAATAAGTAAGAAAATCAAGTGTCGCAAAAAAGTCAGGAAAACACAAATGAATGGACGTGCATTTAGGAATCCTTCCCCTTTAATTTTTTTTTTTTTTTTTTACTTTAGACATGAAGTGTGCTTTAAATGCCATAAATTCCTTTTAGAACCAAAACGATAAGAGTTTTAAAAATTATTCCATCGGTGGTAGTTTGATTTAAAAAAAAAAAAAGTAAAAATTTAAATAAAGTTAAAAAAATTCATAGTAGTCAAATTCAATAAATGCATTTTCATTATCATCATTTAATAATAAAAACAGGAATAGAACAATCCTGAACTTACTTGAAATTATTCGTTTTTCTTTTTAAGTAGAATTTTTCGAAAATAAAAATTTTCAATTGTAAAATTTTTGAAAGAATTTAACAACCCATTAAAACTCTCAGTTAGAAAAAATACTGTCATTGGGCTTTTCATCCCCCTCGAAAGTTACAATTTAAAAATGATCCAAAAAAAGAGCTTTTCAAGGTCTCCTAAAGGCTCCTTTTTCAACCAGACGGGGAAAGTAAACGTGAAAAAAAGTACACTTTTTTTTTTTTTTTTTTTTTTTTTTTTTTTTTTTTTTTTTTTTTTTTAATGCCCCATGTGCTTCAAAATTCAGTTTTCTACCATGTGTTATTCTAAAAATTGCGAAAAAAGTATTTTTGGGCTATTATTTGTTATGGGTTATTTTGCAATTACAGATTTTTTTTTAACCTCAAATATCCTTAGCTGGAAAGTGATTTTTTTTTTTTCGTTTTTTTCCAAAATTAATCCATAGTTGGTAGTGCAGGTAAAAAAAATTAAACATTTAGTTTAAAAAAAAAATCTATAATGGGGGGAGGATTGAAAAAGTGCAGTAAAAAAAATTAGCATCCCTCAAATACAAAAAATGAATTTTAATTATCGTCATTTAATACAACAGAAACAGGTCATTAGGAAATAAACTAAATGAACTTACGTGAAAAAGCCTGATGGATTAATTTTGTAAGTGGAATTTTTCGAAAATAAAAATATTTGAAAGAATTTAAAAAACTAGTTCAAACCCATTAAAAATCTTACTTTAAAAAAAAACTAATAAAAAATACTGTCAATGGAATTTCTTTCTAGGGCTTTTAATCCCCCTCGAAAATTACAATTTTTTTAAATAAAAATACAAAAAAAGAGCTTTTCAAGGTCTCCTATAGACTCCTCTTTCAACCAGACAGAGAAAATGAAATTAAAAAGCCAGCTATACTTCAAAATTTATGTTTTCTAGCATGGTTTAGTCTAGAAAGGTTGACAAGCATTTTTGTGGCATCGATTTTTTTTTTTTTTTTTTTGCAAACTGAGAACTTACTTGAAAACCGTTCTACGTGATTAATTTTTGAAGTAAATTTTTTCGTAAATAAAAATATTTGATAGAATTTAAAACTAGTTCCATTTAAAATCTTACGTAAAAAATACTGTCAATGGGCTTTTAATCCTCCTCGAAAGTTACAATTAAAAAAAAAAAAAAAAAAAAAAAAAAAAAAGAGGTTTTCAAGGTCTTTCAATAGACTCCTTTTTCAAACAGACAGGGAAAATAAACTTAAAACTAAAAAGATTTTTTTAGGAAAAGCCCAAAAAAGCTATGCTTCAAAATTTAGTTTTCTAGCTCGATTATTCTAAACAGAGGGGATGTTTTTTGGGGGCATTATTTATTATAATAGAGCACCATGGGTTATTTTGCAAATAAGGATTTTTCCCGTACCTCAATTTCTCTTAATTAAAAAATAATTTTTTTTTTTAAATGCTACTATATTAAACCAAAAAATTCAAAATTAACAATCACTGGTCTGTTATATAATTTAGCGTTGTATATTAACGTTCTACGAGATTTTAAATCTCCCAATAATATAATATACCGTATTTATTATTATTTAAAAAAAATACATTCCTTGGACTAAAAAAGAAAAAAAAAGTCGATGCAGATAAGAAGATTTAAAAGGCCGTTTAGGTGTCGAACTTCAAGCTTTAACTGTTATCTGTGTCTAGAGACCAAAAGAGTATGACAAAAAAAAAAGTCAAAATGTTTTGCTAAATTATCCTTGTCGAGACATTTGATCATTTTTTGCAGTCTTAAGGCTTTTTTTAATTTTTAAATTAAGTTTGGTATATGAATTGAAACTATTATATTTCCTTAAAAAACGTTTACCTTTTTTTTAAAAAAAGTCTTAAGACATTTTTTAATTTTTAAATTACGATTGGTATTTGAATCGAGACTATTATATTTCCTTAAAAACTTTTATCTTTTTTTGTATTATTTTTTTTTAGAGAATCTTAAGGATTAATTTTTTCATTTTTAAATTA
>CM077110.1:3365103-3409242 GCA_039619505.1 Cimex hemipterus | reverse complement strand
ACCTTTTTGGTATAATTTTCTTTGGTCTTAAGGCTTTTTTTTAAGTTATGATTGGTATATGAATCGAGACTATTATATTTCCTTAAAACGTTTTACCTTTTTTTGTATTTTTTTGTATTTTTTTTTTTTTTTTTTTTAAAGTACCTGTCGGCAAGGATGGATGAATTTAAACGACACGTTTTAACTTACAGATAGCGGAGTTCGTGCAGGTGGCGCCACTTCATGGAACCACGTGAACTATAAGCACATACATTTTTTTCCACTCCCACGTATGCAAAAAATCATACAAATAATATGAAAGGACACTTAAAAAATACTATTTTTTTTAAAGCACTTATTCGTTCTTCTTTTTGAGTACAGCGGGCGCGGAGGCGATGAGTGCTGCGGTCGTCCGGTGTCGTCGCGTTGGACAAATTGCACAAAATCAGCTTTCACAATGATCTCAGAGGAGTGAAATTACTCTGGTAGACCACTGGGAAAGCCAGTTTCGTTCTGAGGATGAGGGCGGCGGAGTCGAGGCGGCCGCAGTACATTCCGAGATGAACGGCCATCGGGACGAGACTGCTCCTGGTGACCTGACGTGAGGGACCCCACTCCTTGCAGAAGGCGAAGGGGGGCGCCATTCACAAATCCGCTGGAGGGGACTGCGGTGGGGACCGGCGGAAGTTGAAACGATTTCATTGAATCCTGAAACGAGAAAGGACTCGCGGCGGCACCTAGGAGGAAGTTCCGACATGCCGACGTCTTCTGGGACCTCCTGTCTCCGGACCGCCTACGATGGAACCACGAAGAATCTGTAACAAACGAAACAAGACTTGAGATGACATCTACAAGGATTCCTTTACCGTCTGCTCAGACAAATTTTCGATAGGAGGCGGTATCCGTTTCGCATTCCTGATAATGTATTGTCTGGTATGGGCCCGTCTGGAGGTAGTTAACAGATAAAGACGAGAATGGAGATGAAAGGGATAGGCTCCACGTATAGGTTTCATCATTTCAATGGATTTCAAAGGAAGCTATTGGCTTTGTTCTTCTTAAAGAATAAATTAACATAATTCATGGCGAAGACTCGACAAACCTTATGACCTTCCCAGACTTTATAGGTAGGTCAAAACTAACGAAAAGTACCAAACTGCATGCGGATTAGATCAATGATCGGTTGGTCGAAATGAAGATTTTATTTGTTGAAGGGAAATTTCTAAAAATAATTCTGGGGTTAAAATGTGTATGGGGTACGTTGACAAGGGTACTAAAAAGCAGGGTTTGTACTCCCACAGGCAGTGCAACCTTCTGGTTTATTGTACCTAGTTCCTTAGTTCAGAGCAGTAATTTCTATCCTCCTTAGAAGTATCAGGTCATTGTCTGTCGCTCCTGCAATTTAATTCCTTCCGTTTTTTCCGTATGTTAGGTTAAATCTGCATTGAGCTGTTGCTTCTTATTCAAAGGTGGTATGGGTAGCTGTTTCCTCTTCCTTATTACATACTCTGCAAACGGGATCTTCGATGTATATAGCCATGTTGTGTAGATGTTTTCTCAGATGCCAGTGACCGGTTAGTAGTCCTACCACACTCTGAGTTTAGCCCAATCCAGCTGCAGCGGCGATTTTGTCAGTATTGGCTTTTGTATCCCCTAGAATTTTGTGTTATTTGTACCCATGTGCTATGCAAGATTCTATATTTGTTTTTGTTATCCCAAGGACAGGTTCAGGGCCGATGTTTGGTCTTGCGGATGTCTGGCCAGTCTATCTACTTTCTCGTTAACCAAAATTCCTCTGTGCCCTGGCATCCAAGATATCATCAGGTTGTTTTCCCATTTGGGTATTTTGGATGTGTTCACTGATTGATTTTATTTATGCTAATGCTGTAATAGTTGCTAGGCTGTCAGATTTTATGAGGATTTTGTTCTTGGCACAAGCATTGATAGCATGTACTTCTGCTTGAAAGACCGAAGTTTGGTGCGTATGCTGACTTTCAATGTTGCTTCCGACCTACTGCTTCTCCTCATCACATAATCTGCTGTTTGTTATGTGCCCATGTTATGCAGATAGTTTCTCAGATCTGTCATACCTCTGCGTCTGAACCTCTTAAAGTTTATTCTATTCCTTTTTGGTTATTTGGATGCATTCTGTGAATTGGGATTGTGTGTTTGTCTGTTTTATCCCAAACAGGTTCTAGGTTTATCTATAGTGTTGCTTCCCTTCTGCCCAGTCTCTCTGCTTTCTCATTACCCAAAATTCCTCTGTGCCTTGGCACCTAAGGTATCATCAGGTTGTGTTTTCCAAAGTTTTGGAGATTTTCAATGCAACCACTGACTAAATTATGTACATACTACAAATTGGACTTAATTAAGTATGAGTCGAATAAATGCCTCGGACTTTGAAATTACCAAGTCGATGGACATGTGGTGGTGCATGCATTTGAGATTTGAAACATTTCACCAACTGGTTTCTTGCCTTTTCATAATTGAACCTCATTATGCTCATCAGACAAAATTAGGCCAGCTATGTGAACTTTCTCCATTGGGATAATTCACCACGTAGCAACCCAGGTATTTGGGTCTGTTTTTTGTAGAATTTGTGCATCGCATTCATTACCCCCGGGTCGACAGCGTCAGAATGGGAACAATGATCGCCACCCCACGCCACGGCAATGTTCAATTTTACATAAATAGTTTTTAACAACGGACACATTTCCCCGACGTGACGCAGCGCTGGTTTTTCGTTACCCAAAATTGTGCCCTAGCACCCAAGATAACACCAGGTTGTATATGCCCGTGTTGTGTAGATCTTTTCTCAGATGCGAGGTTAGCAGTCCTATCACTCCTCTCCAGTTGCTGCAGAGATTTTGCCAGTCTTGGTGGGGCTGTTTCATCATAAATTTACTATGTCTAGCATCGCGCACCGCTAGAGTTTATCCACGTCTCCTTTTGTTTCGCTTGTATCCATTCTGATGGAGGATTCTTATGTTTTTGTTATCCCAAGTGTAGGTTCAGGGTCTATGCATGGTCTTGCGGATCCTCTTCAGGCCAGACTGTCTGCTTTTTCATCACCCAAAATTCTCCTGTGCCCTGGGGGCCCAAGACAGCATCAGGCTGTTGTGTTTCCCCCGGTTTTCGAGATTTTGGATGCATTCACTGCCTAATTTTGACGTGATTATTTTACATGCTAATGCTTTAATGGCTGCTTAGTCGTCAGATCTTATGAGGATCTTATTGCCAGTGTAACCTCTTTTATGATTTTCCAGGGCACAAGCATTGATGATGTATTTCTGCTTGAAAGACTGGAGTGTACTTCCCTAATGAGTTTGATTGCTCATATTTTAGGCTCCGGTTCCTTCGTCTGTTTTGGAGCCATATTTATACCATACTGTATATGATCCTCTCCTGTGTTCTTCCTCTCCTTTATAGTCCATTGAGACTTAGTAGAGAGTTGTAAAGAATGTTTTCGGGATCATACAGTCAGTGACCATTTCTAACAATGGGTGTCTGATTTTGTTGTACGTTTCGGGTTATAAGTCATTTGGAGAAACCATATGTCGAACGTAAAAACAACATATCGAAGTTCAGAAAATCAGACTGATATTGAAAATGGACATCGTATAATTTCAGATTTGAATTGGGAAGGTTTGAGTTAGGAGAGGAATTTAGTTTCATTGACCACAATGAAGGTGAAATTAGGGTTGTAAATATCACGCAGATAATACAGCTTCATGTAAGAATGGAAAATCTTGTCTTGCTATATCGAAATGAAACGTAATTGATAATTACGATTTGCTGTTTATATGAGAGGTAATGGAATGATGATAATGTTCAAACATCAAGATAGTTGATATGATTTTCATCGCTGACTCGGAAATATCAGAATAAAGATGATGTTTATTTGTAAATATCAAGGTTGGCATGTTGCTATTTGTCCAAAATCAACACGACGTAGTTTGACTTGAGCATATCAGTGGGGATATGAGACGCAGAAATGAAAATGGAGATCGAATCGTGTCGCTAGGGTTAGTTAATCAGGGAAAAGGCGAATGGACTGATGGACTGGGCTTCATCCTCTGGAGATGATAATGATGACATTGAGAAGATCTGCAAATTTCTGACAAGGCGTGAAAATCACAATGGTGGACAGAATTTATAAGGATTTGGTGTAAATATCAGCGCAGAGAATTCAAAGGACTTTAAATATTTAATTTAACGTTAAAATTAATTAGGAAAACACTTTAATTACAAATTTAGTACGTGCTAATTTAAGAAGTAAGCTATTCAGTCGTCAAAAAATTATAGTATTTTGTGTTATGGTAAGGGTATTGTTTGTGTTAACCCTGTTAGGTCGTGTTAGACGAGAAAAATGACGACGGAGATGCTCGATCTAACAGGCCACGGCCAATGATAGATGTTAGGTCGAAAATGTAGTCACATTTCTATCCGTTAGGGCGTAGGTAACAAACATGGCAGCCGTGAATTTAACAGCTGTTTTTTTTTTCTTTACGCGTATTTTTAATCTTAAATGGATGTAGATTGAAGTGATTCAGGATGGATTAATGGCACATTATGGCCGCTCCATAACTTGTTCTCACTCATGCACACCCTCACCCAGTCATGCTTTCCACAGATGTTCAGCCTGAAATAACTTTCACCTATCAACAATCGAATAGTCATCAGAAGTGACAACGGATATTACCACCCGGTAAGGTCCAAGCCTAAGAATTTTACGAGTAATATTATCCGATGATTGCAAGAGATTTGAAAAATGGCAAAAAAAAAAAGGAGGGAAAATTAGAAAGGTTGTAGGTTGCGATGGGGAGTGGTGTCGAAGTAAAGATAGCTTGAGTGGTTAAAGCAATGGCGTTTCCAATCCCGCTCGTGACTCTAGCTTTTTCATTTCAACCAAGACCTTATATATAAAGAAAGGAATATTTAGTTATTCAATAAAAAGTGAAGACTTCGTGTGTTTTTTTTTTTGGGGGGGGGGCGTACGACGGGGAGGTTATAAAAAATATTGGCATTTGAAATTAAAACGTAAAGTGAAAAAACGACCTAAAAATGTCTATTATACGGATGTATGAATGAGAGTAGAAGGACAGGTCAGAAATTAACAAAAGAAATGTATTGGTCTGATTTAATTAGTAGGAATAAAAATACGGGTAAACAAAAAACAGCTGTTAAATTCATGGCTGCCATGTTGGTTACCTCCACCCTAACGACTAGCAATGTTACCGCATTTTCGACCCACATCTAACATTGGCCAAGGCCTGTTAGATCGAGCAATGTTATTATGCCGATTCTTACAAGTCTACGTCATCATTTTTTCTCGATCTAACAGGACCTAACAGGGTTGACAGAAAAATCGTGAATACCCTTTTATTATTAGTTTATTACGTTAACATCGTAAACAGGGAAAAATTAACCGGATTCTAAACCGAATATTAATCGCAATGAGTCATTGTCGGATGTGACAAACGGGCGAAACTCGATTAATTTTTGGCCGGAGAAACTGATGTGAATTAATGGAACTTCGGTCAGCAAGATGGGGATTTGTCACAGTCAAGCTGGGTCCGACCTGGGATTTCCTCGGTCAGAGGATTTAAGCCCCCAACAACTTGTGGGCTTGGGTTGGACAATATTATTTTTAAAAAAAAATGAAATAAAAATTCCTATCTAAACTACAGAAAGGCCTTGCATTCCTGAAACATTTTTTTGAGAACTCATAGGAATCTTTTTTGTAGAGAAATCACCGTTTTGAACTTTCGAAACAAAGTCAAATAGGTCAAACCTATTTTTTTAAAACTATGAAATTAATATTTAAAAAAAAAAAAAAAAATTAATAGCCCGCTCTGTTGGTTTATTTTAACGGTAACTCTACCAGGTCAACAAGGAAAATTGGATTGGCCCTCTTTGATTCAAACGAAGTGGTGAATTTGTAATTATGGACGGTTATGTTGGGGTTTGATATATTTTAAAACGAAAACGGCAGGCTAAAGCAAATATCGAATTGGTCAGGGAAAAGCCAGGTTATTTATTCAGAACAGCGGTGGATACGGCTAGGGTACATTTTACAGCGTGACTATTCCATACAGAAGTTATACGTGATAACTTGATGGAAACTTTAAAGCGGAAATAGGCGAACCGAGGAGGCAATCTTCCGAGATAAAAACACGCAAACAGGTGTCCTTAACTAGATATAATTTTTTGGTCCTCCGGGCTGGATGCGATTCCTTAAGTTTTTCTTAAGTCCAAATTCGCCCGTTTATAAATCTATTTGTTTATTTTAAAGTTAACTCTATCAGGTCAACAACGAAAATCGAATGGTTTGGTACTTCTATTGGATCTACAAATATGGTAAAGTGCAGCCTTTATATTCGTTTTTATATATTTTTCTCAGATTAGATTTTTATGACCTACGGTCACGGTGGGGGATTTAGCGCAGCGCCAGTCCGGTTAACCGTTTTTTTTTTTTCTTCTTCTGATAATACCGGTGCGATTATCGGCTCCAATAGTGGTAAATAGGATAAGAATTATATTTGTCTTCTTATGATGATCTGGGGTGATAGCCGAGCTCAACCCACGGAATCTCTTCTGATAATGTTAAAAACCCGGGACTTTAACCTTTGATTTAAAAAATGAAAGTATAAAACACACGATTGTTATACTCTTTAAATTATTAAATTTTATTTTATGTCCGGGCTGTTATAGAATAGAAAACGCTCTTGCATAAAATTTGGATCACCCATCATCACGCAATTATCATATGCATTTTTCTAATTTCTTTAAACCCTTTTAATTTTTGTCTGTCGTTTCAGGTGCCAAGAAATTTGACTAAGGAAGGGTGATTGGTAATAAATAATAACAAAAAAAAACTCTCGTTAGAGACTTGATTTTCATCGACAGTTCCTTAATCTTAGGAAATTAAACATCACCGCGTTTTATCTTAGGATACTTCTTCCTGAAGCATGTTCCTTCAAAACAACCTTAAAACTTAATTAACGGCGTTAATTGAAAAGTCGATCAATTCAATTGTCCGAATATATTTAATAATGTATTTTTGAACAGTCGCCCTTACTAGTTATAATTTTTTGGTCCTCCGGGCCGGATGTGATTTTTTTATTAATAGACAGTTTTTCATAAGTCTCTAACATCCAGATTTGCCCTTTTTTAAATCTATTTGTCTAAGGTTTGTTCGATGTTTATCTTATCAAAACAATTAGTTGTACAATTGTTTAAACAAAAAAAAAAAGATACACTTTTCACCTTCGACCCGGATTTGATATCAATTTGTTTAATTACGTTGGGGAAAAATGTTATTGCTTTTTATACATTTCTGCCGAGTTTATATGAGCCAATATAATTTGAGGCTTAATTTGATTTTTTTTCTCTCTCCCTTAATCTTTGAATAAACGGATAAATTTCATTGTACTTCTTTGGACGAGAAAGGCGCCCCCGCCTCCCAAAGAAAGGGGATGTTCGATAACTTAAACGTCCAACCCCACCCGGGCTCGTAATTAAATAGTAACACCCTCCTCGGTAATTTACGAACTGATTTGGGATATAAAGAATCAATTTTCTCCCGTGCGTTAACCTTACACCCCCGATAAAATTATTTACATAAAAAATCATTCTATAAATAACCTGACGGTGATGTTTTATGGATTTAATTCGATTTTTTTAGTTGCATGGAGCTTTCTGACTGGGTTTGAAATGCGAGATATTAACAAAGAAACAGCAGATTAAACATATCCTAGATTTGATAAAGGCTTATCAGAATGACCGCTACTGGGAAGACTTTGAACAAAGATTAATAAGGAACACGTTTAAAAAAAGCACGAGTATAACATATTACAGTATTTTTATGTATGGTATTGGTTGGAATGAAAAAGCTAGTGTAAAGAACGGGATTCGAACCCACAACCTTCGGTAGGTGATGTTGTGATGATATTCCCGATGTTTGTAACATGTTCTCCATCTCCAGTAAGATCGTGAAAGGCCCCTTCTTTTCTGAGCATGTTGAATGTTAATTTTTCCTCAATACTGCCCGTGGCGATTGGCAGAACCAAAAATAAATCTGTAACAGTCCTTGAAGGCTTGTTGTTGTTTGTTTAGGTTTCGCGTTAAATTGAAAGATGCCAGGAGTTAGTAAGAAAGGAGAATTAATCAAATATTTCATTTAAAATACTATCGATGCACCTCAAAAGCACAACTAACACGCTTCGATTCACCGACAAACCTAACCTGTATCCTAACCTCTTAACAGCCTACAACTTTATAGGAAAAGGGATGTATCTATTATGAATGAGTTTATAATATCAGGTCAGAAATTAACAAAAGAAATGTTGGTTTAATTAAAGCGTATTTAAACATAAAAGTGCGTGTAAACAAAAAACAGCTGATAAATTCATGGTTGCCATGTTGGTTACCTACGCCCTAGCGGCTAGCAATGTGACTACATTTTCGACCGAACAAGTCTACGTCATCATGTTTTTCGAACAGGGTCTAACAGAGTTAACAGGGTTACACAAGTGTGGTAAGACCACCTTTGTATGGTAGGGTATGCATTTATTGTGAATAAGAGTATCAGGTCAGGTCAGAAATTAACAAAAGAAATTTATTGGGCTGATTTAATTAATGCTTCGGTTCCTTTCTTTTTCCCTGAGTGTTGTGTGATTATCAACCATTACCATATCAAAATCGTGACTTCATAAAAATTTTATAGGTTAAAGTGAAGTTCTTTTGTATTTGAAAGAGAAGAAAAACAATTACACTCGATAATATGTGTTTTTAAATTTTTAAATCTCCGAACCGCGATTGTTATCAGGGATGTAATTCAAAAAGAGATAGTAGGAGTTCTCTTGGACATTTGAACTCATTGATAATAGGAATTTTGTAAATTTAATGAATGGGAAAATGACCTCAATAAAAATACTTCCCTTATCTCCGGTTTCTGTGAAGCAGGGAAAAAAGAAGCCGGGATGAGCCGTAGATAAATTTTTATAAGAGGAGACGATGAATCCGTTTATGATAAAACGAAGATTGCTTATTCATTGCGGTTTTAATGAGAGGGAGAGGGAATTCGAGCGTCGTTTGATTGAAGGTTGGAAACGAATATGAGAGGCCGCCGATAGTTCATTCAAGGGGGGGCCTGCTGGAGATAAGATAAGTTTATCAAAGCTTTCGGTTACGGCGTGATCGCAGGCCCACTTCCTGTTTATCGGAGGAGCGAGATTCCTGGAGAAATTTCAAGAGGCCGGTGGAAATAATCGGCGTTCTTTCTGCCCTAGTCACACGCCCTGGCAGGTTTTCCTTCGGCATTCCTGATCATTTCCAACCGGAATCGAACTTATTATACTGAAGGTCGACGTTTTGTAACATCCCAGCTTAGTTATTTTTCTATTCTAACCTAGTTTATGAGAGTTGAAAGAATGGATGGCAGAAAATTTGTGGAACTGTGGAAAAAGATCAACAGGGTGAATCTTCCGTTTCCTGTTTTTTTTTCAAAAAAAAATTATGAAGGTATTTCACTAAAATCCTACCTGATGTAACCAGAATGACCGCTCCGAAAAAAAACTACCATCTCAAAGACAAACAATCTTAAACCCAAAAAACTTTACTGGTAACCGTACATGGCCGAACTGATGATTCCCCCCCCCCCGGTACGACGCCATTAAAAGCCGGCATTAAATAAAAGTCCGAAATTTTGAGTGAGAAATGGCAAAAAGGAGGGAAAATTCGAAAGGTTGGGTCGAAATGGGATCGAAGTCACGATAGGTCCAGTGGTAGACTAGCGGCGTATTGATCCGAAGGTCGTGGGTTCGAAACCCGTTCGTGACGATGACTTTTTTTTATCCCAACCTATACCTCGCATACAGATTATTTAATTGAAACCTATTTGTAAAGTTTTACGGTAACGTCGCCATATTAAGAAAGGGTATTCACGATCTTTGTGTTAACCCTGTTCACTCTGTTAAGTCGTGCTAGATGGAGAAAAATAATGACGTACCGATGTAAGATTCGGCTAGTTGACACTTTTCGATCTAACAAGCCTTGGCCAAGGTTGGATGTTAGATCGAAAATGTAGTTCCCTTGCTAGCCGCTAGGGCGTAGGTAACCAACATGGCAGCCATGAATTGAACAGCTGTTTTTTGTTTACACGTATTTTTATTCTTAAATACGCGTTAATTAAATACGTCCAATACATTTGTTTTGTTAATTTCTGACCTGTTCTTCATTCATAACAGATACATCATCCCCGATACTAAAAAGTTCTGGGATGTTAGAGATTAGGATATAGGTTAGCTATGTCGGCGTGCCATTTGTTTGTACGTTTGGAGCGCATAGGTCATTTTGATTTAAAGAGTTGATAAATTTTAATTGATATTCCCAATTTACCATAAGCAATGAGGCAAATTAAGAGCAGAATTTTCTTTTATCTAGAAAATTTTAAAAAATCAATCGGAGAGGATTTTTGTTTCCTGTCTGTATATAAAGCTTGCCATTAACATCATCAACATTATTTTATTAGGTCATATTGTATTTTTATTATATACAAAACAAAAAAACCAGTTCCTTTTGAAAAATATAACTAGAAGCAATTTTTTTTTTTTTTTTTTCTTGAGATAGCAAGTGGGAATTACATACGCAATCCCACAGTCCTCTTCCAGTTTTCGGCGAGTTAAGCCTAATGAAAATATTTAAATGTATAGCCCACTTTTTTTCTTTTCTTTTTTTTTTAACCTGAATACAGTCTCTACTTTTTTTTTTCTTTACGAACAATTTGTCAACGTCCACCTCGAAATTCATGGGCGAGCGTACTTTTCCATGGAGTTATTCGTATCTTGTAGGAACAGCTTATCAGCTGCTAACAAAACAATGTGGTCTGCGTAGGACGGCAATTTAACTGTGACGTTATTCAACCGGATCGCCCCTCTTTACCAGTCATCGGCAAAACACGAGATTACTAAGTTCTGGGGGGGACAAAAAGGGAGATTAAGAACTTCATCTGACTAAGATGCATTACACACTTTAAAACGAATAACGCAACTTCATTCGTACAATTGATAACAGAAAACAGAGGAATCAATGTTTTGTACAAATCGACGGGGATTTATTTTTTTAATTTACTATACATGAATCACAGTTTGATTTTAATATGTATTTCCAGAAAGAAAAACTCTGCGGTTATCTAAATTTTCGTGTACTCTAGCTAACAGCGGTTTCACGATCTATGTGTTAACTCTGTTAGGTCTTGTTAAATCGAGAAAAATGATGACTTGTAAGAATCTAGTTATCATTGTTCGATCTAACAAGCCAGCGCCAATGTTAGATATTAGGTCGAAAATGTAGTCACATAGCTAGCCGCTAGGGCGTAGGTAACCAAAATGGCAGCCATGATTTTAACAGCTGTTTTTTGTTTATACGTATTTTTATCCTTAAAATACGCATTAATTAAATCAGACCAATCATCTCTTTTGTTTCGTCATTTCTGACCTCGCCCTTATATTCTCAATCATAATAGATGAATTCCCTATCACATAAAGTTGTAGGCTGTTAGAGGTTAGGATGCAGGTCAGGTATGTCGGCATCAATTCAAACGTGTCGTTTGTTAGTACTTTTAGAGTGCATAGATAGCATTTTGAGTGAATGAGTTGATTAATTTTCCTTTTTTTTATTAACTTCTGGCATCTTTCAATTTAACACAAAAGAAAATCAAACCAACCATAAGTCTTCAAGGACTGATATAGTTTTATTTTTGGGTCTACCAATCGCCACGCGCAGCATTAAAAAAAAATTAATATTTGCGTTCGTGAATTGTACATCCCAATGTGTAGCACCACAGTTTGTTAGTTGGTGTATTGGCGTCTCCTCTGCCTCTTTGCAGAATTTGCCTGTACCGTCTTGGATCATTCCAATCTTCTTTAAGTGCCAATTTAGGTCAGAAATTAACAAAAGAAATACATTACTCTGATTTAATTAAAGTGTATTTAAGAATACGTCTAAACAAAAAGTCTGCTGTTAAATTCATGGCTGCCATGTTGGTTACCTACGCCCTAACGGCTAACAATGGGACTACATTTTCGACCTAACAACCAACATTCGCCAAGGCCTGTTAGATCGAAAAATGTTAACTGGTGGTCATTACAGCTTATTAACAATTTTTTCCAAATATGTTAATAAAGAGAAGAGACAAACTATCTGACCCCCTCCTATCGACACTCAACAGGTAATTTAACCTTAACCCTGTATGCCATGGATAACTAATTTCCTATTCCATGTAACACAAGCAAGTAATTTCGATGAAGAAGAAATCGGCCACGAAGACTAATTTGTTTGGGATCTGGTTTCTGGTGAGGTGGAGTAAGAAGTAGACTGTGATCACTGGCCAAGCTTTCGGCTTTGTAAGACCATCATCAGAGACTGAATAAATATTACAATATTATTCCATTAATTACATGTTTTTTGGTTTGTTTTAACTTAACACTATCGTATTTAACATATTACTGTTAAGGAATAAAGAAAAAACACCCGTCAACTTCGATGTATCGAAGTACATGAGGTTGAAATTAAGACAAGTTTTTTTTTCAAATTTTTCTGTAATTGATGTAAAATTAGACTGAACCAACAATTTCAATAGTAAAATCGGTCGTTTTTTTTAAAAAAAGATTACCGAGGATAGTGATCTCCCAAAAATGCAGGGAGGTTCTGCAAATTGACGGTTATATTCTTACGAGTGTTTTGATAACGCAGTACCTGCTCTCACCGTCAAATACGACAGTGTAAGTTAAAACAAACCAAAGAACTTGTAATTAATTAAATAATACTGCAAATTTATTCACGCTCTGATGATGCTCTTATAAAGGCCGTAAACGTAGGAAGTGATCACAGAGTCGACTTCTTTCTCTATCTGGCCAAAAACCACGTCCCAAACAAACAAACAAGCAAGTAATGTTTTGAGCTTTTACCAATTTGGTATACTTAGTAATAAAGAATGTCTGGAATGGACATGAGTGTCATTGTTCTACCCTGACGTTTTTGTAAGCTAGACCTATTTATTTCTCCTCTCTCCTTTTCCGGCTCTCGCTTCTCTTTCTCTCTCTCTCTCTCTCTATTTTAAAATAAAAGTATGCGGTGTATTTTTTAACAAGAACAATCCTCAGTGAACAAACCGTCGGAATCAAATCTGCAAATAGGAGAAGGAAGAAAGTATGCCGACGGTGGGAGAGGCGGAGGAGTGAGAAAGTTCTGCGCTATGAGAGACTTCTCTTGTCAGGTAGTGTGGGACCGGGCGTCGGAGACGGCTCCCACGCATGATCGCCGCCCAAGAGGCCTAATATAAATGTCTTATTTGAAGGGGGGAAAAAATCCTCCTCGACCTACTTTCCAATGCGAATTCCGCCCGCCGTGGGAAAACCGTGGAAATCCGCTCATCTACAATGATTTGTTCCCGGCAGTTTCCATTGGATTTTTTTCCCTCCCCCTCGTCAAGGCTCGTGCAACTCGAACTGCTCTTGTAACTGTAGCCAATGGTAAAATAAACAGAATTTCTTCGCTTACTCACCTTAATTTTACCCTGGCGGACACTCTTGATTAACATTCTGAAACAAAAAACAATAGTTTATTATTACGAAAATGTTTTCGAGAAAAAACACAAAAATTGTAGTAGCCATAAAGTATATCAACTGCGGTTTGAAGAAGAATACATAAATTTGAAAATTTAGAGGGAGAAAAAATAGTGAAGTTCACAAAAGGTCATCTATGCATGAGTGTGAACAGAAACATTCGGAGAAATGCAAATTTTTAAGAAGCTACCGGATCTATTCACATGCAACGTGCAAATTATTTTCAAGTCTTTTCCATGGTAGAAATTAGGAAATCACTACAAAATTAGTAATTATAGGGGTATTCACGATCTTTGTGTTAATCCTGTTAAGTCTGTTAGGTCGTGTTAGATCGAGAAAAATGATGGCGTTGACTTGCAAGAATCGGCTAGTTAACATGGGTCGATCTAACAGGCTAGAGCCAATGTTATAGGTTAAGTAGAAAATGTAGTCACGTTTCTAGCCGGTAGAGCGTAGGTAACCAACATGGCGGCCATGAATTTAACAGCTGTTTTTTGTGTACACGTAATTTTATTCTTAAATTAACGTTTACCATGCTAAGAAATGAAGGGGGGATTCACGAATTACTGGACATTTCTGTATTCGATAACACAAATATAGTTCATACCCCTAATTTTAACATTAAAAATTATTGTTTGAGAATTTTTTAGGTTATTTTTTTTCCTTCCGTGATGTTCTTGCTTATATCATTTTATTTTCAACAGGGAATTTACGGAGTCTTCACTTTTTATTGAATATTTGAATGAATCTTCTTTGGTTGTAATGAAAAAGTTAATGTCACGAGTTGTATTCGAACCCGCGACCTTCGGTTCAATTCGCCCCTGCTCTCTAACTGCTACTGAACTACCCAACTTGACTTGAGATGAATTGAGGGAGAGTTGATGTCAGAGTGGACCAAGTCACGATACCTCAAGTGGTTACAGCAGCGGCGTGTTGAGCCGAAGGTGTCGTGGGTTCGAATCCCGCTCGTGACGCTAACTTTTTCATTCCAACCGAGAGCTTACACAAAAAGAATAATTAATTGAAAGGAGTAACTTGGTCAATTGACTACTAAAACATAAATGTAAATCCGAATTGTAATTACACTGGGTTCAAATTCGGTGCGGGATTCGAACCAGGGGCTCTGTCAGCTGTGTGACCATTGAGGCCACCTACGCTCCATGGAACTCGGTATCTCCTTACTGTTTATCTCTGGAATAGAAATATTCCAAGATTATAGCACAGGATGCTGACACATCCTTACACACCATATCACCTTATTCTTCAACGTACCAACTAAAACTGTCCTAGTAAAAATTACCCTGGTGGTAAACGTATACGAGGAATTAAATTCAAAGGTCTTTTTCATTACAATTAAAGTACATTTTTCGATAGGTACTAGGCAAACTTAAATCTCAATAGGAACCTTCCACGAAAAATTTTGCATGTTATTATAATTTTAATCGAGTACATTTACGCATTTAATTAGGGTTGGCATTTCTAAAGGCTTGGACCGATAATCTTGTTTTCATACTTTTCCCTGTATTATTACAAACAAAGACGCTTCTTTATCAGCATTTAATGACCATGTGAATTAAATATCGTTCTATATTTACATTCTGTAGCAAAGGCCAACAATTTTTTTTAATCTAATAGAAAGAGAGTAAAATAATAAGCAGCTTTTGGCGAGGTGGGTCAAATGTGGTGGTCCTGATGAAAGTTTTTCGTGTATTAACAACAAAAATGTACTGTGTATTTTAAATATGTCAAAAGTTTTACAGGATTGTTAGGTCGTGTTAGATCGAGAAAAATGATGACGTACAATTTTAAGCATCGGCTAGTTTACATTGCTCGAGCTAACAGGCCAGGGCCGATGTTAGAGGTTAGGTTGAAAATGTAGTTCCATTGCTAGTCGTTAGGGCGTAGGTAACCAACATGGCAGCCATGAATTTAACAGCTGTCTTTTGTTTACACGTATTTTTATTCTTAAATACGCATTAATTAGATACGTCCAATACATTTCTATTGTTAATTTTTGACCTGCCCCTATACCCTTGATACATCCCTAACACATAAAAATTGTAAGCTGTTAGGCGCATGGTAGTGTATTGTTTGTTGTGTGCAAGCGTGAGGGAAATAAAATATGAAAAATAGGGGTCGGTTGAAGACATAAAATCGTTTAGGGAAAATTATTCGGGGATGGATCACTTTCACAGGAAGCTTTGGGCAAGTTCAACACCTTCGCCGCCTCGTCAACACCCCCGCCGGACGAGTTTGTAAAAATAAGCGGAGGTCAATTCCGCATAAGCAAAAAAAGACAACAAAAAAAAACTTGGGTCTGGTAGAAGAAAGTCCGAGAAGGGTCTTAAAATATCGATTGACCCGCCCCAAGTCAAATGGATCCGCGAGTTGGGGTCACGTTCGCGGGGAGAATTTCCTGTGAAATCCGCTTCAGACGGACGGGGCCGCGGTGCAGGGGCGTTCTATTCTTGGTCGAGGCCGAGAATGCCTCAAGACAGACATGGGCCCCAAGACGGCCTATTATAAGATTTAGCTCTCCCGCTGGCAGACGACCCCGTGGGGCGGTCAAATCCTTACGGTCATTCCGCGAAAAAATATCAAAGGACGTGATAATTACCAGAAATGATGTACAATCGTTTCCCATCGGCGAGACCCCACTCCTTTGCCCCAGTTATCAATCCGACGTATACATCAAGTGGATCAAAAAAGACTAATTCATCATAAACTGGAAATTTGAATAATTCCAACAAAACCTGACCACAGGGTAAATTGCAACTTAAATCAGGTTAGCTCAACGGAGGTAGAAGCCTTCTATCATCGAACAATACGGTAGTATTCACGATCTTTGTGTTAACCCTGTTAAATATGTTAGGTCGTGTTAGAACGAGAAAAATAACACTTGAAAATCGGCTAGTTAACATTGCTCGATCTAACAGGCCAGGGCCAATGTTATCCGTTAAGGCGAAGGTAACCAACATGGCAGCCGTGACTTTAACAGCTGTTTTTTGTTTACACGTACTTTTATTCTTAAATACTCATTAATTAAATAAGTCCAGTACATTTCTTTTGTCAATTTTTGACCTATCCTTATACTCTCATTCATACTTGTTATATCCTATATGATTTAGGGCATGTCCGGTTATTTGGAAAAAAAGCACCTCTACGGACAGTCACTTTTTGTAAATGTTTGTTGTTGTATCCACTCTCGGATTTTCACACAAATTAGTGAGTGGAATCATTATCTATAAAACGTGAATCTACATACCGACATTGCTATGCTACAATGCGGACCATAAACTCTATTTTAACACAATCAACGGGTTTATTTATAAAATACATCGCTCGTTAAAAACCGCAGTAAATAAGGCCGGAATATTACTGGTAATTATTATTAAAATATTTATTTTAGTTTCACTTAATTTGAGGTCTGAGGTAGTAGAGGCATTGTCCAAAACACGGAATGAATATTTTGTTGTTGTCGCGAATAATTCTTCGTGTTAAAATGTTAAACGGTTTCAGGATATTTGTGTTAACCATGTTAAGTTAGATTTAGAAAATTATGGTGTAGATTTCTAACTATCGGCTAGTTAACATTGTTCGATGTTTAGCCAACAGGCATGGCTAATGTTACATGTTAGGTTGAAAGTTAGTCACACTGGTAGCCGTTAGGGCGAAGGTAACCAACATGGCAGCCGTGAATTTAACAGCTGTTTTTTGTTTACACGTATTTTAGACCTACATATGACTTAATTAAATCAGACCAATATATTTATTTTGTTAATTTCTAACCTCGTTCATAATATAATACCCTACCCTAGACATTTTTAGGTCATTTTTCCTTTCCGTTTTATTTTCAAATAGGAATCCATGATGTGTTAATTTTTTATTGAATTAGCGAATAAATTTTTTTTCTTTGTGTATAAGGTCTTGGTTGAAATGAAAAAGTTAGTGTCATGAGCGGGATTCGAACCCATGACTTTCGCGTCAATGCGCCGCTGCTCTAACCAAGCAAACGTGACTTCCATCCACTCGGACGCCAACTCCCCATCTCTACCTACAACCTTTCGAATTTTCCCTCCTTGCCATTTTTCAATGGTGAGATGACCTGTCCTTATACTCTCATTCATAGTAGATACAACCCATATGCTATAAAGTTGTAGGCTGTTAGAAGTTAGGAATACAAGTTGTGCGTTGGCGCGAATTGAAGCAAGTCATTTGGTAGTACCTTTCGAGTGCAAAGATTTGGGGAGCAAAACCATAACAAACAACAAAAAGCCTTCAAGGACTGTTACAGCTTTATTTTTGGCTCTACCGGTCACCACGTGTAGCACTGCGTACAAATTAACGTTTAACACGATTGAGTTAACACGTGTTGACATCTTAAAAACATCTTCAATACCACTAATATTTAATGTGAATTTATGTTATGATTGAGTTTGTCCGGTGATGCCTTGCGAACCAGCAGTCCAAGTCTTACAGGTATGTCGGGCCTAGCCCAATCAGGACAAAGAACTAAAATTTTCCGTAGTTTTATAAAGAACTAGACAGTTATTCAATTCAAACAAAATAATCTGAACGATTCAGGATATTCATCTGCCTTGAGAAAAACCGGGTCTATTACAATTAACTTCGGCTACGGAATCTTATTAAATGCACTGCAGAGGGACTGGTAGTGATTCAGATTATAAAAGAATTCAACACGGTTCAATCAGCCGAGGACGTCTTTTGTTTACTACTGCGTATGCATTTTTTTACCTGACGTAGAATCTGTAAGTGATTATTTAAATATTTCAGCTTGCGAGGGGCGGGGAAAAAAGAAACACTGTCGACGCGGGAAGGTCGATGTGACACACCATCATGAGTAAAAAAAAAAAAAAAAGAGCCGAAGGGTCCTTTTATTAGATTCTGACTAAATAGGAAGGCATCCTAAATCCGGATCATAGAAGGGTACGGAAGTGTAAATATAAGGCGAACCGTTTTTCTCCCCTAAATACCTTAAAATAGCAGTGCCTCCCTCGTTTTACGACGAACTCTCCCTCGGAGGACAAAACGATTTGAAAACGACCCCGGGATGGAAATAGAGTCGAAACCGGACGGAAATACCCACGTGTATTCGTAATTCCGTCACGATCCACTTCCGCCTCGGACGGATTTTCGACTCTCAAGTTCTTCAGTGACGGGTAAAATTGGAATTTATGGTCAAACAGTTCGGGGTTTTTTCTTCCCCCCTCCCGCGCCCGGCTCGACGATGATTTCCCATTAACGGACGACCCTTTGCATATTGCATGGATCTCATAATGCATTATTGAATCGTCTTCCAGGGCTCTTATTAGAAGGGAGGAAATTCTATTAAGCCGGCCATTAATATTTACGAGAATTTAATACACTTTTATTCCCCCCCCCTCCGGCCCGGTTCGTAAATTTACGACGGTTTCCGGACCGTCGACGATTGTCGGACCTAAATAGAGCTGGGCACCGTCCAGAAATAGCCGACTGAATGTCCGCCTGCCCAGCCATAACAAACTAGACTCTACCTCAACAAAAGGCCGTCCCGACAAAGAAACGCGTTTTTTCTTAAACAACTCGGACCATTTCCGATCCCCGGTTTTCAAAAGAATGTGGATCTAATAAATCGGCGATTATTGAAAATAAACGGTAACGGCGCCTAGATTCGTGTCATGGAACCGGTAAAATAAACTTCATAAGAAATCGGCCTGTTCTCGCTAAATCTGACCCAAACTAAATGTAAATATGTAATTACTGTAACTTCTTAGACGTAGAGCAGGCCGACAGGGTCTGGCAACTGGTCAAACTTTTTAAACTTAAACGCTTCCTACCCTCTTACCGAAATTCTTGAACTGATCACTGTTTCAGAGGTGCGGCAATGAATTCTCGGAAGAAAAAAAAATACAGGCCGGTGTATCGCAAGGTAGTATCCTTGGTCCTATCCTATCTATCATTTATACTCTGACCTACCAGTACATCATGACGGTACATCACCAACTCGGACGACTCCGCAATCCTATGGTCGAACACGAATCCTGTCCAAGCTACCCAACATCCAGGAACACCTTGAACTTATAGAAGGTTGGTGTCAAAATGGAGGACAAGACTGAACGACGAAAAATTCACTGAGTTTTATGCTGAAAAGCTGGCTTACCGTCCATCAACTACAAAGAGATTCCAGTTTCCACTCAAGTCGAATACGTGAGACACGCGGCAGCAGACTGACTTTGAATCCCCACACAAGAACTTAACCCAAGACTTGAATTGCTATGAAGACTTCTAAAACCGAAACTGACTATGACAATTAAGACAAAGCCAACATTGTACAAGACCTTACTAAGCCCAACATGAACAAATGGAGTGGAACTGTGGAGTACTGCCAAGCTTTCCAATATCCAGCGGCATCCAGTCCTACTAATCTTACGTGCTTGGGCAAATTGTCACTAACCTCACTATCCTTACAGCTCGACATTCCTTTTGTCAATGAACTAATCCGGTCCAGATTTCAAACCTTGCACACCATCATAACTGCTCGAGCCATCTTCACTCGTGACAACACACCACCTCGTATCAACCGACGATGGCCCTCCCTAATCATACTGGCCGCCATCACGAGCTGGCTGATCAAATCATGCGTTCTACCGGTGCAATACTGGCATTAGTGCTAGTGTTGTGCTGTGTGTACAGGTAACGAATAAATTATTTAAAAAACTGAAGTTAAATTTTTGTTCGTAATTTTAAAGGCTTTGTGCAAAAACATTTTATAAAAATAAATAATCCACATGAATCGTTTTAACCTTAAAAGTCGATTTACAAATGGAAACTAATTTTCTTCACTGTTGAATGCCGAGATAGCCGTTTGATGCAAGCAATAAGGGTGTTCACGATTTTGGCAAGATGTTAATTCGTGTTAACTCGCATAGAGAAATGTTCAATTAGATCGTGTGTGCCGCGACATACCTAACCTATATCCTAACCTCAAACAGCCTAAAACTTTATACGATAAGGGCTGTATCTATTATGAATTTGAGTTTAAAGGTCAGAAATTAATAACAAAGAAATGTATTGGCGTGATTTAATTAATGAAGTTAATTTTAGAATAAAAATATGTGTAAACAAAAAAAAACAGCTGTTAAATTCATGGCTGCCATGTTGGTTACCTACGCCCTAGCGGCCAACAATGGGACTACATTTTCGACTTAACATCTAACATTGGCCCCGGCCTGCTAGATCGAACAATGTTAACTTGCGGATTCTTACAAGTCTACGGACATCATTTTTCTCGATCTAGCAAGACTTAACAGAGTTAACAGGGTTAACACAAAGATCGTGACTACCCCCTAGGCCTTACTGCGGTTTTTAACAATTCATTTTACAATTAAACTTGTTGATTGTTTTAAAATAGTTTTTCTAGTGAGCAATCTAGATGAATCTAGGATTAGTATTGATTCACATTTTTTGTAGTTAAAGGCTTTACTCACTGATTCGTGTGAAAAACCGAGAGTGGAACCAACATGTACGAAAAGTGACATGACCGGAACATTTTTTCCCTAGAGGTGCGTTTTTTCCTAATCTTCAGTTGGATTTTATGTGAAATTTCGAAATTTTAAATACACCTAGGCCTGATAGTTTGTAATCTATTTAATTAATAATTATAGTGGAAGAAGAGAATGAAAAAATAAATTTTATTCCGGGGCTTTGGGCTCGCTTGAATAACAAAAAGGACTAATTTTGGCACATTTCATGTCAAAATGGATGTTTTTTTGTTTTTTTTTTTTAATTTGCAGTACATTACAAATACCTTCAAAGTAGGTAATATATAAAAGATGTAACAATGAGCAAGGTAATATATACAAAATTAAAAATATCATCACTTCCTAGGCAAGGAGACCAGGAGTTGCGAACAGCGACTGAAAATTTGGGAAATGTGGGGATTTTTCCAGGGTGGGGTTTGATCGAGGAGGATCCCTTGGTTTTTAGACGGATAAAAGTAAATCCGTTTTTTTTTTTGTCAATTCAGAACGGAGTATAGCTTTACATTACCGACATACGTTTTATTGCTTCGGGCTTCAAAGAAAGCTGAGATATCACCCAATCAATCATCCCTTTCAGAATCAAATCTGCAAAAGTGGGAGAAAATCTTGCGATCCTGTCGTGATCGTAATATGCATTTGTGAAAGAATTTTTGTTTGAAATATATTATTTTTATTTATGACGACGGTGGTTTCAAGTTGAGGTAAAAAAAGTCAGTGTCAAGAGCGGGATTCGAACCTACGACTTTCAGCTTGATACGCCGCTCCCCTACCACTTGAGGCTATCGTGACGTCGACAATAACTTCCCAAATCAACCGCACCTTTTGAATTTTTCCCTCCTTTTTTCAAATGGCGTGTGATCCAGTTGATCCTAGTGGACGACTGAAATGGCCGCGGAGAGCTTAAGTGAAGTATTTTAATTCATTAAATAGTGAATTTATGGATTTAAGTTTATATACATTTACATTGGCTGATTTAACGATAGGTAAATTTATAAAAAGATGGTACAATCAGATTTCAAAATGGCCAAAAATGGCATAACTCTTGAAAAAATTCATTCGGCTTGTTCTAGATTAATCAGATTTTATGTTCGAAAATCCTGTTTTTTGCTATTTTTCACCTCTTTTCACCGGCGCTCAGAGCGATATTCAAGGGGAGGCGGATAGACAAGCTTTTTCTATCTTCAACTGAGGTTGGCGGGTTATTATTGGCGGAGGGACTGTTTTTTTAAATGGCCCAACAGAAAATAGCCATGTGGAGTTAAATCGGGTGACCGAGGAAGCAAACAGACCGGTCCAAACCGCCTAACGTACAACTACCCCGGAAGTGACGATTCAATTAACGTCTCACCTTCAAAGAATTGTGCGCGGGGCATCCAACAAGCGAAGAGGACCATCCTCTAATAGTGTTTGCCAAAACCACACCATAAAATTCAGCAATGAGCACCACTCACCACTAGAAAAAAGGTCCCAATTAATCTATTTCCGATAAGTCCACGTACCAAACTTTGGTTCTGTGAACCAGCTGATGATGAAAATAGTACGAATTTCTTGGATTTTCTTTGGCCCTCGTTCGAAAGTTTAAGAGCTTGCTAGGTATGGTATTAGAAGTGAATTTGGGTTCATCAGTCCACAAGGTACATAAAAGAACGTTTTATTCTACCTCCTGCATCAGCAATGCAAGAACGATAGTCTCTTGTATAATAAAAGCTCTGAAGTCCCTGGGCCGATACGGATTATAAGTATGTACTACGTCTCTAATTTAGTCAGTGAATGCATCCAAAATCTCCAAAACATAACAAACTGATAATATCCTGGGTGCCAGGGCACGGGAATTTTGGGTAGCGAAGAAGCAGACAGACTGGCCAAAGGAGGATCTGCAAGACCACGAACCTATCTTTGGGATATCGAAAACAAACGTAGAATCCTCCAATCCAGAATGGATCCAAACAAAACAAAGAGAGAAGTGGATTAACTCTAGCAGTGCTAGACATAGTAAACTTACGATGAAACAACCCTCACCAAAACTGGCAAAAACACTGCTACAACTGGAGAGGGCAAAACTCAGAGGAGTCACCGGTCACTGGCATCTGAGAAAACATCTGCACAACATACAACATGGGAATATACAATGATGATCCCATTTGCAGACTATTTCATGAAGAGGAGGATACAGCCACTCATGTCATCTTCGAATGCGAAGCAACAGCTCAATGGAGGTTCAACCTAACGTATGGAAAAGACTCAGAGAACCAAATTGCAACAATGACAGTCAATGACTTGATTCTTCTGAGAAAAAGGATTGAGTCTATTGACTAAACCAAGGAACTAGGAAGGTACAATAAGCCAGAAGGCTGCAGAGCCTAGGGTATTCAAACTTCACTTCCTAGCATCCCTTCCACCATACCATATGTCTCTAATTTTAATTTTTGAATTCGGTTTTTCGCCAACCTACAGTATAATATTCAATTAGAAAGTCAATGGTACGATCGGGATTCGAACGCAGGATCTTCGGCTAGATACGCCTGCTGCTCTACCAAGTGGTGGATGGATGGATGGATACCAGGGACTGGAGGAGTTCCCTCCCGAGCACTGCAGCTGTACAGCTTATTATACTATACCCTGTCTCCATTTTCGGGGGAGGGCTCACAACGCAAAGTGAACTTGAGCTCCCGTTGTACCAGAGTTCTTCCATCGAAGAAACTCATTTTCGAAGAGGGTTGGGACCAGGTTCAGGGTCGCTGAGATCTAGTCCCGCCCCTTCCATTGATGAGTGCCGTGTCAATTTCTTTTAATTGCGGCCACCGGTCCCCTTAGGCGTTAGAAAATTCCAGAGGCGACGGTGGGGATCGAACCCACGACCGCGGGGTCTACTAGCCGAGAGTCTGACACCTTAACCACTCGGCTACCCAAGTGGTACGTCTCGATCCACTCGGACACTAACGTCCCATCTCAACCACACCTTTTGAATTTTCCATCCGCTTGTCCAATTAATACAGGACGGCGTATCTAACCGAAGATCGCGGGTTCGAATCTCCTCGTCGAAACTACGCTGTTGTTTTCTTGGCGATGGAACAGCAACTAATCCGCATCTCCTCATGCAGGTAGCAACACTAAAAATGAATACAAGTTTCGCGGTTTACTCTTGGGCGGGCAGGAAATTTCCGGCAGTACAACTCGACTGCACGACGCGCAATAAACGGGAACTTTCAACACGAGACCCAAAAATGGCACAATTGCACATAAGAAAAACACTTTCAGCCCTGAAGATGATCTCAATAAAGGTCGAAACGTTGGCCCGTTAAAGAAAACATTTTTTCTGAAACCTACATCACACCAGACCGCATCTCACGATATCTGAATAGTTGTATTAATCAAAACGTACATCTTGTAAAAAGTTTTCTTCGCTAAGGTCACAACAGGACGACAATTCTTTAAGTTTTTGTCGAGCTTTCGTCATCATCAGGGCCTACTATTTATTTTAGGAAAATATTGTATAATTTAAAAAACCAATTATATTTTTCTTACTTTAACTCGAATTAAAACAACATAATATAAAATTTTAAAAAACAACGTGGTCGTATAGGTTACCTCGGTTAAAATAATATACATACTAATTTGAAATAGTTTTAATATAAATTGCAGTTTCTTTTTCTCAAGATGCCATTTCAACACTCATCGGGTTAAAGTAAGAAAAATATTTATGATTTATCGGATGGTATTTGAAATGTTCAAGTTAAACTGGGCCTGACGCACCCTGTATAATTTTTCTTCAAGAAAACGGTAAAACTTTCAATATACGTCCAGATTTGTACACAAACGTAAATTATTAATTTTAGTTTCTTTCAATTAATTAACGTTTTTATGTAAGATATTGGTCTGAACGAAAAAGTTGGTGTCACGAGCGGGATTCGAACCCACGACCTGGCCAGAAGGGGCCGAGGCAGCCGAGTGGTTAGCGTGAGAGACTCTCGGCTCGTAGACGTGGGTTCAATTCCAGCCGTCGCCTCCGGCCCTTTTTTTTCACAATACCCTTCCCCCGAAAACGTACCTAAAGCCAATTAAAAAAAGTACATTTAAAAAAAAAAAAACCAAAACCTTGCTCAACAAGCCTTTGCTCTAACCACTTCGGGTTCGAAACCCGTTCATCACAGTAACTTTTTCATTTCAACCAAAACCTTAGATAAAAATGCCAACTAATTGAAAAAAGTAATTTGGCAAATCAGACCACTAAATATAATCGGTTAATTATAGTTTTATAGTTCTGATGAAGAAGATGTACCCATCGAAAGCTTGAAACTGCGTTTCTTTCTAATTGGCCTCATATCTGTTTTTAAATATAAAAACTACAACGTTTAACATTTCCTTTTCATTATTTATTTTCCGTTTACAGAAACGTTTTACGGTTGTTGGTAGGTTTTTTTTTTTTTTAAATTACACAATTTTTTTCCTAGTTTAACCTTTGAATGGAAACCTTGATGAGGTTGTTTTGGCTTTTAGCGCCAAATCTGGCCTTTTTTGCTTTTGGTCAATGAAAAAAAAAATCTTTTACACGGAAAATAAACAAATGGAAAACATTTGAGGTTATGGTAGGACTCAAAGCTCCAAAAGCTTTGTAAGTAAATTTATTGATAAGTAAAGAAAACACTTTTTCTAAGAGGTTAGTGTTACGTTAGTTTTCGTCAGAGTTTACAACCAGAAATTAATTTTTTCTTCTTGTTACAGCTTTTGATTGTCATAGGAGATTCGTATCGATATGGATCATCGAGATGAATTTTTTGTTGCATTAATTTTTTCGATCGTTCACGGGCAGACGCTCCGGGCAGTTAGACCGTTGTCTTCAGCGTTTTTCCGGCGTAGGCAGTTCCGACTGCCTTCTCACTACCTTTTCCCAGAAACGGTTTGTTAATTCCATGTTTTTATTTTGTATGATTTCACTTACGTTACGGGCTTGGGACAGTTCGAATCTCTATGATAACATCGAACACTTGAGCAATGTTGCAGGACTTTCAGATCGATACCGGATTTCAATTAATTCCGTTGTAGGTAGGAAAGAAGAGACGTAATTAAACAGGTCCGATAGTCCCGGCTGCTGCGTAGAATATCTTATGTAGGTCAAACTTCGCAATATGCCGTCTGGCCGGGAAAATAAAGGGGGGCTCGCCCCTTTTCGCGGCCGTCGGCCGATCCTCTTCGAGGAGCGAGGATCTATTAAATTTCCCCGTTAAATCCCACTTTCCCCGGCTCGGTGGCACTTTTGGGCCGCTCTTGAGTGGGGTGGTTTACGAGACCGCAGAGACAATGCCGCCGTCCCTCTTTTATAGACGAGGCCTCCGATCGATTTTCCGAGTTAGGGCCAGTTTTCCACGATATCGTCCCTCCCACGGCCGATTTCCACTTAGGGCTACTTAGGAAACCTGACCGACCAATGACCTTGTCCCCACCGATACTGTCGGCGTTTATCAGTTTTATTTCACAATTACAAATTTGTCCGAAGAGATGGGAGATAACAACGTCATTGTGAGATGTTAACTCGTGTTAACTCGAGAACAGAAATGTCCAATAAGGTCGTGAACTTTCTTAGCAAGTTAAAAGTTAATTTTTCCGCAATGCTGCACGTGGCGATTGTCAGAACCAAAAATAAAGCTATAACAGTCCTTGTTGCATGTTTTGGTTTTCTTTTGTGTTAAATTTAAGATGCCAGAAGTTAATAAAATTGGAAATGCTATCTATGTAGCACTCGAAAAGTACTAACAAATGTCATGCTACAATTCGTGTCTACAAACCTAACCTGTATCCTAACCTCTAACAGCATACGACTTTAAAGGATCGGAGATGTATCTATTATGAATAAGAGTATAAGGACAGGTCAGAAATTAACAAAAAAAAATTGTTCTGATTGCATTAAAGCGTATTTAAGAATAAAAATACGTGGAAATAAAAAACAGCTGTTAAATTCATGGCTGCCATGTTGGTTACCTACGCCCTAACGGCTAGCAATGTAACTACATTTTCGACTTGACATCAAACATTGGCCCTGGCTTGTTAGATCGAGGTTAACTAACCGATTCTTGCAAGTCTACGTCATCATTTTTTTCGATCTAACACAAAAAATGTCGGTAAATGTGAGTTCTCAACCATGTACCAAAAAATATAAGTGAAGATTCTTATTTGATGGTTTACTTCCTAAATCCGCCGAAAATCATAAAATACCGTTTGTTTACTACGAAAATAGCTTATTGTCAAAAAGAATTGTTATTACCAATAAACATGTGTTTATGCTTTGTTTTAAAATTGGAATATTGATTAGAGATGAACCTACTTAATCCGTAATCCAAAACAAGGATAAAGGAAAGGAAGTTTACTTTTTACGGAATTTAAAATTTTTATTCGGTCTAATTTGAATTCTGAAACAATAAAATGGTTAATTTTCATCTTTATATTCCTAATTTTAACTTTTAAAATTGTACTTAGTGCTGAGGTTGTTGCGCGTGGTATGGCACTTATTGGTGATGGACGTTCTATGAGGTATGCGGCTTTTGCCATCAGAGTTCCCTGAGTTCCTTCTGCGAGACAACGTTAGATGTTTCCGAGAAACTGGGTCCTACCATAGAATGCTCGGGTCAGTACACCCAAAGGTAACTGAACCTCAGGATGACCATTTTTTGCTTTGATAATTTTGCGAAACACACACTTTGTTGTTCAAGTGATTCTTCAGATCTAGGATGTGGAGGTGTCCAAATTTCTTAATGGACTGCTTGAAGAAGATTAAATAGTGCTGAGGATGTTGGGTCTGGTGTGGCATTTATTGATGAAGGACGTTCCATCATGTTTTATGCTGCTATTGCCATCGGGATTCCCTAAGAAACTATGCGAGACGACGTTAGATGTTTCCGAGAAACTGGGTCCTACCATAGAATGCTCGGGTATGTACACCCAAAGGTAACAGAAGTACAGAACCACAGGATGACCGTTTTTTGACTTTGAGTTCCGAAACTGGCACCTTACTGATGTTCAAGCGATTCATCAACTCTGGGAAGTTTTGAGGTCTCCAAATTTCTGAAGGCACTGATCGAAGAAGGTTAAATAGTGTTGAGGATGCTGGGTATGGTGTGGCACTTATTGATGATTATCTATTAATGGGCACTAATCTCTACACACTATGTTCTATGCTGCTATTGCCATTGGAATTCCATATGAAACTATGCGAGACGACGTTAGACGTTTCCGAGAAACTGGGTCCTACCATAGCATCCTCGGGTATGTACACCCAAAGGTAAGACAACTACAGGATGACCGTTTTTGACTTGGAGTTCCGAAACTGGCACCTTATTGTTGGTCAAGAACTTCATCTGCTCCAGGAAGTTCAAGGTGTTCAAATTTCTGAAGGCACTTTCGATGAAGATTACATCAGTATGGATGTTATGTCTTTTGGCCCCGTATGAGGACCAGACTTAACCAGAATACACAGAGTTGCATATCTGCACAGCTCCTACTTGCTGGACAACACAGCCAGTGGTCTTTGGGCGATTGGTCTGTTGTACTTTTTTACTCTTCAGATTTGACGTGAAAGAATGTGGAAAACGCGAAATGAAAGGTAGGATTCTTTTCAACGCAGCCTAGTGATGGCTTGGGCGGGAGTGTCTATGGAGAACCGCACAGAGTTGGCTGATGTTCGTGGAGGTTCTTTGACGGCCACTAACTGTATGGATGACATTTTGGACATCATGACTACCTGGACCTAAGGTCTATGAAATCGGCGACATCCTCGCTATATGGACGGAATTTTGGAACACCTTGATGAAATCAGGGACTATCCTACTCCAAATGCACGACAATGCCGGTTCACATGTCTCTCCCAAGATACAAACGTACCTTCAACAGCATAACATCATGGTCTTAGCCTAGCAAGCCCGTTCTCCAGACTTGAACCACCATCGAACGGGATAACCTCAAAAGAGGAACAAGAGCAGGTCCATTCCCTCCATGATACACTCCACCATCTTGAAAGCACTCTTCATGAAGCATGGGCTCCAGGAAAGACACTTCCAGACTGGTAGAAACTATGACGGAACTTCGGAATGTAATTAAGGTAAGAGGAAAAAATACGCAATATGAAATGGTAATTAAAAATCTAACACATATTTTATCGGTCTATCTTTGTTTTAATTTAATTTATTTTTTATATTTAATTGCTTCCTTTGCAATTAATAGTTTTTAAACATTTTTTAGACCAAGACTCAATTATAAAACGTTGAAAGACGCGAAACTTTGATTATTATGTAAAAACATATACAGATCAAGTTGCATTGCAATTGGGCGGGATTTTTTGCCTGCCAGTGTCAACTTGGATCGTTAAAAACTTTGAACGAATGTTATACTTCGATTCTTTCTCTTTATTTTGCAACTATCCAGGCATACTTTTTAAACTTAAGCGCTTTCTACCCTCCCAATATTACTTTTTAATGAAATCCTACCGCTGTTTCAGAGTGAGGTGCGGCAATGAATTCTCAGAACTCAAACAGACATAGGCCGGTATACCGCAAGGTAGTATCCTTGGTCTTGTCCTATATATCATTTATACTGCTGACCTACCAACACATCCTGCCACTATTATCACCACCTACGCGGACGACACCGCAATCCTATCCTGCAACTCGAATTCTGTCCAAGCTACCTCCAACATCCAGGAACACCTTGAGCTTATCGAAGACTGGTGTAAAAAATGGAGGACAAGACTGAACGAAGAAAAATGCGCTCAGGGTACTTTTACGCTGAAAAAGCAGTCTTGCCCTCCATTGTACATCAACAACAAAGAGATACCAGTTTCCACTCAAATACCTGGGGCTATATCTCGACAGCAGACTGACGTGGAATCCCCACACAAGACTTAAAATACAGCAACTTAATACAAGACTTGGACTACTACGAAGACTTTTAAGACCGAAATCGACTTTGACAATTAAGACAAAACTAACACTATACAAGACTTTACTAAGACCAATATGGACATATGAAGTAGAATTGTGGGGCACTGCCATGCCTTCCAATATCCAGCGCATCCAGTCCTTCCAATCGAAAGTCCTTAGACAAATTGTTAAAGCACCCTATTATGTCACTAACCTCACTATCCACAAAGACCTCAACATTCCTTTTGTCAACGAACTAGTCCAGTCCAGATTCCAAACCTTCCATACCAACCTTTCAAACCATCCTAACCACACGGCTCGAGCCCTATCCACTCATTCCCATCCTGACAACCCACCACGACGCCTCAACCGACGATGGCCTCGGGACCTCCTTGATCCCTAATCATATAAACTGAGTGCCAGCAATGGCTGGCTCCTCAAAGCATGTGTCCTACCGGTGCAGTGCTGGCATTAGTGCAAGTGTTGTGCTGTGTGATATTTCATGCATGTGTACATATTTGTATAGTATACAATTCTGTATAGGTAACAAATAAATAAATTTTTTTAAAAAATTTTGCAACTACATACAAAAGGCAAAACGTAAAAAAATTGGATATCTGCAATGGGTAACTGTGCATACACAAATTGCATGACTGGCGTGCCCACCATCCAGTGGAAGTAGGCGTAATTGGCCATTATGGAGTGAAGTCGACAACAGACCCTAGAAGTAGCTAAGTTACAAAATCAGATGGTCCGAGGCCACCCGCGCGTCGATCTTTTATGGGGATGGAAGGTTGAGCCGGACAGGTTGCGGATTAATGGGATCTCACGAGATGATAATTTTCATCATATCTTTGGGAGAAGGAGGAACTGGGGATGCCTTCACAAGTAGGAGATTTTTTTAAAGAGCGAAAGCTGTATTTTTACATTTTTCATTGTTTATCTTGATTCTGCTAATCCAGGGTTCAAGCTTACGAAGTTGGAATTGGAAGTTTGCGATAGTAGTGGGATTGCCGCGTCATCAGCGTACGTTTTGGGTGTCGGTAGAGTATCGTTTGGCATCAGCCGTAAAGGAGTAAAATAAGGGGGGTAAGTATGATACCCTGGCGGACGCTGGCTAAAGTGGTAAAAACAAAAGAGGAAAAGGTGACTTAGGTTTCTTGGAGTATCGCTTCGTTGGGTAAGACGTTAAGGTAGTACGTAAATCGATGCCATTTATTTTCAGACCTAGTACCAAACTCGACCAAAGGTCTGAGTAATATCAAGGAAAATTCCGGGGCAGATTTGGTTAAGCTAGAGGGAGGTGGCGATGATGATTAGTCGAAATGTACGTTGGCTGTGCATGTCATCAAAAGGTTCTAAATTTCCTTTTAGAAATCGATTCAGTACCAATCACCCTAATGTTCTAAGTGCCAAACCTTTTGAAATTGGTTTGCTACGTTTGTCATAGATGGCACTGGACTAAGTATGGGACATATGATTTTTCCAAAGGTTCTGTGTGTCGTGGCGTATCGGCCTGTTGGAGAATCACTTCTGCGGAAAAGCTACGTCACCTCCGTGGCTTCGAATTGATGGGAAGAACGTTGGAAGCGTACTACTAAAGGTCTTCAAACTAAAACGTCCTGCCCAACGGTTGAAACAAGGATGACAGCAGAACTGAAACCACCATATGCTTACCCGACTAATCAGCGACCATGGAAGTTGGTCCCTACATGTTATATGACATTTTCGGCAGAAAGAAACCGGTTATGTGGTCCAGATAATTGAGACGGCCAAAACAAAACCCTTATTTGTCAATGGCGTTTTTGGTACAATTTGGAAAATTTGAAGTGGTTCTTCAAAAATTTCTGACAAGCGGTCATAACTATCATGACCCAGGTTTTATCCAGTATAAGACTACATTCAATGGCACTTGTGTCAATTTACTTAAAAAAAGGGGGGCTACACCTGATCATATTAAAAAAAAAAAATGTATTTCATTGATTCAGAAGTCATTCTTGATGGATTGCAAGCAAAAAGATTTCTCTGCCATGTTCGATTTTTTTCGTCAGACACTGTCAAAAACCATTGTCCAAACATTCTAAATAATTTATCGGAGATCGTGAGATGCGATCTGGTGTGACGTACATTGTAGAAAAACGTTTTCCTTATCGTGCCAACGTTTCAACCTTTATTGAGATCATCTTCAGGGTTCAAAGAGCACTCTCAACTACGACAGACAAGAATGACACATCTTCACGGAAAACAAACACTTTGATAATTAATGATTTGTACAGATTAGCTATGTTCGATATGTTAGAAAAAAATTTTTAAATTAATGTTGCGGTGTTTGAACTATAAATAATGCTTAGTTTAATTAATTTAAGTTAATATCTAACCCTATTGGAAAAAAATCATAAAACAAAAGAATCAGGATGATCTCAAGTGTTCAAATCAATAAACATCGAAAGTTTCCTAATTTATAAGTAAAATTTCATGCAATATACAATACAAAACATTACAATTCGCTTAAGCTTTAAACTCGATTCAAAACAATCACTATAATTAAGTTTAACACGATCTTTGTGTTAACGTCCTAACCCTGTTAGGTCATGTTAGATCGAGAAAAATAATGACGTAGAATTGTAAGCATCGGCTGGTTACCATTGCTTGATCTAACAGGCCGGGGCCAATGTTGGATGCTAGTTCGAAAATGTAGTCACATTGCTGACCGTTAGGGCGTAGGTAACCAACATGGCGGCCATGAATTTAAGAGCTGTTTTTTCCTTCTTGTTCTTGTTTCGGATTAAGGAATAAATGGGTTCATCTCTAATCAATATTCCAATTTTAAGCATAAATACAGGTTTATTGGTAAAAACGATTCTTTTTGACAACAAGCTATTTTCGTAGTAAACAAACGGTATTCGGCGGATGTAGGTAGTAAGCCGTCAAACAAGAATCTTCGCTTATATTTTTTGGTAGAGAGTTGAAAACTCACGTTTACTCACGATCTTTGTGTTAACCCTTTTATGACGTGTTAGATCGAGAAAAATAATGACGTAGATTTGTAAGCATCGGCCAGTTAACATTGCTCGATCTAACAGGCCGGGGACAATGTTAGATGTTAGTTCGAAAATGTAGTGACATTGCTAGCCGTTAGGGCGAAGGTAACCAACATGGCGGCCCTGAATTTAACAGCTGTTTTTGTTTCACATATTTTTATTCTTAAACACACTTTTATTAAATCAGAGTAATATATTTATTTTGTTAATTTCTGACCTATCCTTATACTCTCATTCATAATAGATACATCTCCTTATCCTTTCTTCCTAAGTCGTATGCTGTTAGAGGTTAGGATACAGGTCAAGTATGTCGGCACGAATTGAAGCGTTTTTTTTTTTGTTTTGTTTTTTTAATAATTTGTTAGTACTTTCCGAATGCATTTTGAATGAAAGAGTTGATTCATTTTTACTGACTTCTAGTATCATACAATTTACAAAACAAAACCAAAACGAACGACAAGACTTCAAGGACTGTAATAGCTTTATGTTACATGTGATAGCTTTATTTTTGGTTCTACCAATCGCGTAATCTGTAATACTTTCCAACTAATCTTATTATAGAAACCTGAATTATATTCGGTCGTAAAAAAAAAAAAAAAAAAAAAATATTTCGCTTCGAGACATCCCGTGCATGTTAAACGTGCGTGTAAAGCCATCAAACCGTGAAATCCTTTAATTAAAAAAAAAAAGGAAAACTGAAGGGAAAGAATAAGGCAACTAAGTTAATATAAATTTCGGCTGTTTACCTTTCGCTTTAGTCCGTCCATCCTGAATTATCCAATATCCCGTTAAAATGCGAGTAGAGAAACCTGGGAAAAAAATAATAGTTATTAGCATCATTTTGCATGTCTTTTTTAAATATTTCGAAACGTCGCGGATCGAGATGTAGGACGTTCGTATAAGAATCAAGGCTTATGGCAATTACACCTCAGGCGACAAGGAAAATACCTTCAACTTTAGACGCTATTTAAAAGACCGAATATCCAATTAAATCTGACACGTGAATGGATAATTTGTAAAATTTTACACATGGACAACCGAATCCTTCTTGCCGGATAAATACGGGTGTAATTCATAGAAAGTTTTATATCAAAATCTTTCTGGGGTTTTTTCTAGAACAACATTTTTCGTTTTTTATACATTTACTGACTTTACGATAGTTTCTACTCAAATTAAGTAATTTAGGATTTCGAGCATACCGATCATCATCAGGTTGCAGGAACTCTATAGCTGTAGAGCTCCTTCAAACTGATGATGATCTGTGGGCTCGAAATGAGGATCGCTGAAAACAACTTAATGTGAGAAAGGAATATCTTTTTATAAAGATCAAACAACAAACTCATTTCAGCATTCATCTTTTCGATTAAAGTAAAGAAGTAAAACAATAGTAAAGAATTTTGATTTAATTAATGAGTACTTAAGAGGAAAAATACGTGTAAACGAAAAACAGCTGTTAAATTCATGACCGCCATGTTGGTTACCTACGCCCTAGCGGATAGAAATGTGACTACATCTTCGACCTAACATCAAACATTGGCCTGTTAGATCGACCAATGTAAATCAGCTGATTCTTACAACGTCACCATGTTTTTCGATCAGGACCTAACAGAATTAACACACAAATCGTGAATACCCCTAAAGTAAATAGTAAACAATAGTAAAGAAAAAATGTGTATTAAAAGCAATATAATCGTACCCGTGTAAGGATGAAGTATAGCTTTAGAATAATCACACGTATGACTGAACAAATGGCAAAACCGCTATAAAGAAAAACTTACCAAAGCAATATCTACGACGGGAATTTTTCGACGTAAGAAAATTACCGTCAGAACTGTCAAAAACATTAGATATGACGTATTGATTGCCAGGTTTTTCACATTGTTATACCAGAGGCATCATCACACAGTTACATTTCATGTGGAACTCGCGTTTTTCATTTTACTCTTTACCCTTAAATATCACCAACTGATATGAAGGTACAAAGTCGAACGATAAATATATTAAACTGATACATGAAGGCAGAATTATGATAAAAATGTAAACGTCAGAACATGGTCAAAATTTTCAGTTAACAAACATCAATAGAATATCACAAACTGGCAAGTGTATCGTTTATAATTAACAAACAGCATATAAGGGACTAAATTTTTTTACGAGGTATATCGATAGCATACTAACATTTAGAACCAATTCGGAAATACACCTAACTAGGTGATATATTTATTACCAAGTGAGATGATATTGTTATATATATATTATATATAATATATATAACAAAAACAGCTGTTAAATTCATGGCTGCCATATTGGTTACCTAGGCCCTATCGGCTAGCGATGAGACTAAATTTTCTACTTAACCTATAACATTGGCTCTGGCCTGTTAGATCGACCCATGTTAACTAGCCGACTCTTCCAAGTCAACGCCATCATTTTTCTCGCTAAACGTCCTAACAGACTTAACAGAATTAACACAAACATCGTGAATACCCCTATAATTACTAATTTTGTAGTGATTTCCTAATTTCTACCATGGAAAAGACTTAAAAATAATTTGCACGTTGCATGTGAATAGATCCGTTAGCTTCTTAAAAATTTGCATTTTTCCGAATGTTTCTATTCTATCATTGGTCCCTAGCCTGTTAGATCGAGAAAAATGATGACTAATCGCCTCGATCTACCAGGAACTAACAGATTTAACAGGGTTAACACAAAGGTCGTGAATAACGTTAGAAAACATTTCTCCGTGGTTTTGATTTAAGGAAATGTTGTTTTAGCCCAGCTAAATTTTATTTAATGACCGTTCTCTTAATGGTTTTTTTGACAAAAAAATTGTCCGACATTTTATGACAATTTCAACTAGATGATGCCTTATGAAATGAAATGAAAATTAATTTATTAAATGATATTTTTATTTACAAAAAAGTTAAGTTATACAATTTAAAAAAAACACAAGAAGGCTGGCGGAAGAACGGGCACTTTTTTTTTTTTTTTTTTTTTTTTTTTTTGTACCGTGATATTTAAAAATTATTTCATTCTAATCTCATGAAGTATCCTATTTGTATTTTGTATGTAGGCTATGCACTCGAAAAGTACTTACAAATAACACGTTTCGATTCGTACCAATGATTCTAACCTGTATCATAACCTCTATCAGCCTACAACTTTATAGTATCTATTATGAATGAGTGTATAACTAATTTAATTAATGCGTATTTAATAATAAAAATACGCGAAAACAAAAAAACAGCTGTTAAATTCCTGGCTGCCATGTTGTTTACTTACGCCCTAGCGGCTAGCAATGTGACTACATTTTTCGACCTAACCTCTAACATTGGCGCTGGCCTGTTAGCTCGAGCAATGTTAACCAGCTGATTCTTACAAGCCTCCTTCATCATTTTCCTCGATTTAACAGACCTAACAGAGTTAAAAGGTTTAACACAAAGATTGTAAATACCCCTACTGTCTTGTTTTATCTCTAGAAACGAGAAATGCCGGACTATTATTAGTGCCTATAATCCTAACCTGTATCCTAACCTCTAACAGCATACAACTTTATAGAATTGGGGATGAAGTATCTGTTTTGAATGAAAGTACAAGGACATGTGAGAAATTTACAAAAGAAGTGTATTGATCTGATTTAAATAACACTTATTAAAGAATAAAAATACGTGTAAACAAAAAAACAGCTTTTTAATTCCTGGCTGCCATGTTGGCTACTTACGCCCTAGCGGCTAGCAATGTGACTATATTTTTCGACCTAACCTCTAACATTGGCGCTGGCCTGTTAGATCGAGCAATGTTAAACTAGCCGATTTTCAAAAATCTAGGTCATCGATTTTCTCGATCTAACACCACCTAACAGAGTTAACAGGGTTAGCACAAACATCTTGAATACCCCTATTTTTCTGCAATATACAATTATCATCTGTTAAATATTATTTACAAAAAATGCATCTTGATCGTTTTTACCATTTCATTGTTAAAGATTTATCTATGCTAAATTATAAACGTTATCAGTTGTGCATTTATGTCAAAAATGATTTTAATTAAATCAGAAAATCCAAAACTGGGCTGGCTTTATGACAAGTTCTATTTAATTATGTACCTCTGCTTAACCTTTTCATCGATCATAGATTAAGTCGGCGAAGAGTGACGATTTGTTAAAATGTAATCATCGAGTTGGTGTAGGATTTAAAAAGAATCTTCTATTCTTTATCAAATCCGCAAATTCCAATTCGCAATCTTTTATTTTGGAATTTAATCTCGTCGATATCAGCGATATTGTACTTACAAGTCCGGCATTCAGACTCGATGACTTTTAACTTGGGAATGCACAGAATTCGGCCTGTTTATGCAACCGGGTTGAAATTCTAGATTTGCTATCTCCTTTCCCCGACCGTGTATTAATTTAATTTTTTCACTTTTCTTTTGGTTTTCCACGGTAAATTATGATGTTGAAGAAGTGACGCAGCTCGACCTTGTAACTTAAAGGCTTGGCAACTCCCCGCCCGCCTCAGAATGAAATAAAACCATCTGCAGAGATTTTTCCACGTTCTTTACAAAGGCTCAACGTAATAACATGTTGGGGGGGAAAAAGAATATTATCCATATAGGACAGAAAGCAAACGATCTAGCCTCCCACTCCCTTGTGACACCAAATTGACGTCAATATGATACGACTGATTTTTTTTTTTCTGTAGACAAATAGGATTGTCCTCTAAAACTATGTTGGTATTATCGTCACAATATCGTTTTTAATACATCCATTCGCTGAAAACTTGAAATTTAAATTTTTAACCATGGACTATAGGGGCAAAGCAAATATTATTATCACAAATAAAAAAGGTTTATGTTGATACTGTTGTGTTTAAACTGAACGTATTGTCATGGAAAAGTTATGCTGCTAGTCACGAACCTAGTCATGATAGATTTGGCAATTTGGAATTGGAAAACCAGTTGTCTTCAATCATTCTTTCGATTTTTGCTGATTTAAGACTACTTTTAAATTTACTGTTTGGAAATCGGAGTTGTTCTGTGACATTCAAGCTATAATGTAAACGTTTTTTTTTAAAGAAGATCGAAATAATGCAAGATGGCATAAGACAAGAAGTGTGATGTTGGGTTACTAGGGGATTGGAGATGGCCTGTGAGTGAGGAATGTGAGCTTTATCGGAGGGTTAGGGTGCCAGATCCTGTCGGCATACACGGAAGAGGGTGCATAACCATCCGTACTAAGGGGTAGCAGAAATGTTCCAAAGTCCAGCCCAAGCTTTAGTGGTTTAGTGGTGATGCTCCTGGGTGAAACTTAGAGAAGAAGCTGTTCTTCTTTGCGACCTCCGCCCAAGCACTTACAAATGAGCTGCCTTGCAACACCGACCTCAAGTGAGAAGAAGGATCGGAACAACGAAGCGTATAGTGTTGAAGACGCTCAGACTATGCTGACGAAGTCCGTCGGGTGGGTGAGAAGTGGCGGATGGAAACGGATAGTGGTCGGTGGTGCCTACACGAATGGTGAACTTTACCGAAGGCAGTCGGAAGGAGGGATCCGGAAATTCTTACGCTGGAGTGGCCTATGGACTGTGTGGGTGACCAGGGTGACGCATTTCAGCCGCCTTTACGCGCGGCATACGGTCTGATGTTCAATATGGACCGGACCACTCGGAATGGTCAAGAGGGGAGTGAGGTTCGTCTCGGCCCCTCGGGTCCGGGCCGGCTTCCACACCAACACTTGCGGCTATAACACATTCAGACGTGAGCGAAGGTGCGTCATCTCTTATCTTGAGAATCAAAATGTCCGGTAAGGCCGTAAGCTAGCAGCCTCTTTAGGAACCTTTTAACAACGGCCGAGTATTTAGGACGATTTGCATCCCTATGGGTCTACGCAAGCCAACAGCTCCGGTGCCTAGGGGTAGACAATGATGAAGGCAAAATTTTCCCCTAACCTTCCTTACCTTTACCTCTTCCTACCCCTCCTTCATCTCCTTTGGCTTCCTGAGTTACTTAACCCCGCAGCCCTCAAGCAAAGCTGCATCACCAGGAGTTTCGTATGAACCACCTTGTGGGCGATCAGTCCCACCTTCAAAATATTACTTGACCACGGGAGTATCCTAGCGACTCTAACTAATTGAGGTTGGATTAGTGATGGCTGTGGTTTTCAAGCAAATTGTACCTTAGCTGGAACCTGGCTAACCTGAGCCGGAGATAGACTGCCTTCCCCATCTCTCCGGGGGTAGTGAAAGGCTGGGACAGAGTTGTTCTCGTTTACAATTACGTTTACAATAGCTGGGGGAAAATGAGATGTCTGCAGACATAGTATAAAAGAAATTAAGCCAGTTGTTTATAAATGGCCAACTTAAAAGCTGGAGAGGTAAGAGCTTAGGAAATGTTTCACTTTGTGACGACATACCCAACCTGTATCCTATCTAAAAACCTACCATTTTATAGGATAGGGGACTATTACGAATGAGAGTATAAGGCCAGATCAGAAATTAACAAAAGAAATGTATTGGTCTGATTTAATTAATGCGATTTTAAGAATAAAAATACGTGTAAACAAACAACAGCTGTTAAATTCATGGCTGCCATGTTGGCTACCTACGCCCTAACGGCCAGCAATGTGACTACATTTTCGAGCTAACATGTAAAAATGGCCCTTGCTCGGGCCGATTCTTGTGAATTTAATAAAGTGTTAGTTTATTGTTTGTATATTCGTCCTAGAAAGTTGCAGGTGGTCCGGAACAAATGTTTGAGGCTGATTGGCTTTTTGTACAAGTTGACGTCGATAGACTACATAAATTCAATGTTGGAGGATTAAACGAAAAAACAGCTGTTAAATTGATGGCAGCCATGTTTGTTACCTACGCCCTAACGGCGAGTAATGTGACTACATTTTCGACATAACATCTAACATAAGCGCTGGCCTAGTTAGATCGAGCAATGTTAACTAGCTGATTTTTACATTAGGTTACATCATTTTTCTCGAACTAACATGTCCTAACAGAGTTAACAGGGTTAACACAAACATCGTGAATATCCCTAAAACTGTAAGTCAAATTGGAAAAAAATATAAAATAGTTTCATGTAAAACATGATTTTAAATAACCCAAAGCGATTTGAATCCATTGTACAGCCTCTCCAGACGGAAAAGAGAGAAAAATTATTAATAAGCCCCTTGAACATTGCAAACAGCTTGCTTTGGAAGTAAAAAAAAAGGCCCATGAATATTTAAGGTGTTCGGGACGGCACCACTTGCAAAATTTTCCAAACCCGGCTGTAATTCGTTTACATCGTTAAATCGCCACCCCCCCTCTTCTCCACCGTCAGATAAACGGATATATAAATCCCAAGATATTGGCGAAAGACACGGATACAGTATATATTATGACAAAAAAAATTGCTATATATAATTTTCCCGAATTTGTAATTGAAACCCGTGACCCCGTCAAATTTACAGGGAGGGATTTTACACAGGACGCGCTGATAAGGGAAATGCGGTTGAGTAAACCGATCGACAACATTAAATCTAGCAAAGCAGATTTAGAAGACAAACGTTTACCTGCAACATAGCACCTTTCGGCACAATACATTACTGGTATGCATGTTAACTCGTGGTAAATAGAATAGAGAGATGTCCAATAATATCGTGAATTTTCCTTTCTTGGCGTCTTAAACATCAATTTTTCCGTAATGGTGTACGTGGCGATTGGTAAAATCAAGAATAAAGCTATAACAGTCCTTGGAGGTTTGTTTTTGTTTTCTTTTGTGTTGAACCGTAAGATGCCGGATTATAACAGAAAAAAGAAAAGTAATCAACTTATATATCCAAAATGCTAACGATCTTGTATATACATATAGGTTAGGACTTCTAAGAGCCTACAACATTAACGGACATGGGATGTATTTATTACGATTGAGAGTATAAGGACAGGTCAGAAATTAACAAACGAAATTTATTGGTCTGATTTAATTAATGCGTATTTAAGAATAAAAATACGTGTAAATAAAAAACAGCTGTTCAATTCAGGCTGCCATGTTGGCTACTAACGCCCTAACGGCTAGCAATGGAACTACATTTTTCGTCCTAACATCCAACATTGACCCTGGCCTGTTAGATCGAGCAATGTTTAGGCGATTCTTACAAGTCTACGACATCATTTCTCTCGAACTAGCACGACCTAACATAGTTAACACAAAGATGGTGAATATCCCTAATATTAACATACTAGACTAAAAAATTAAAAAATAAAAAAAAGCAATCGAATAATAATTGTAAATATATTAATCACAATAATGAGAAAAGGTTTAACTTACGATTGTTTAAAAACTAAATTAAATATAATATAGTAGATTACAGATTACAGAAATAGAAAAGTCTACTTTAACTAAAGTGTATTTAAGAATAAAAATACCTGTAAATAAAAAACAGCTGTTGAATGAATGGATGCCATGTTGGTTACTAACGCCCTAACCGCTATCAAAGTAGTTAAGTTAATTTTTAATTAATAATTTTAATTAACTTAATTAACCAAGTTAATTTTTCCGCAATTTTGCGCTTGGCGACTGGTAGAACCAAAAATAAAGCTATAACAGTCCTTGAAGGCTTGTTTTTGCCCGTTATGGTTGGTTTTGTGTTAAATTGTAACATGATAGAAGTTGATAAAAGAGGAAAATTTATCAACGTTTTAATTCAAAATGATCTATGCACTCGAAAAGTACTAACTAATGACATGCCTAACCTGTATCCTAACCTCTAACAACATACAACTTTATAGAATTGGGGATGAAGTATCTGTTTTGAATGAAAGTACAAGGACATGTGAGAAATTTACGAAAGAAGTGTATTGTTCTGATTTAATTAAAACGTATTTAAGAAAAAAAATCGTCTAAATAAAAAAAAAAAACAGTTGAAGGAATGGCTGCCACGTTGGTTACTAACGCCCTAACGTCTATCAAAGTAAGTACATTTTCGACCTAACATCTAACATTGGCCCTGGCCTGTTAGATCGATCAATGTTACCTGGCTGATCATCATTTTTTCTAACACGTACTAATAGAGTTAAAAAGGTTGACACAAAAATCGTGAATATTATCGAAAGGTTGCTTATATTTTCGTCTTCACATCTAACATCCTAACCTCTAACAGCCTACAACTTTATACGATATGGGCTGTATCTATTATTAATTTGAGTTTAAAGATTGTATTTGTATTTTGCATGTATGCTATGCACTCGGAAAGGACTAACAAGTAACACACTTCAATTCGTACCGATAATTCTAACCTGTATTCTAACCTCTAACAGCCTATAAATTTATAGTATTTGGGATGTATCTGTTATGAATGAGTGTAAAACGGCAGGTCACAAATTAACAAAAGAAATGTATTTGATTAATTTAATTAACGCTTATGTAAGAATAAAATTACGTGTAAACAAAAAGCAGCTTCGATTCATGGCCGCCATGTTTGTTACCTACGCCCTAGTGGCTATCAAAGTTACTACATTTCCGATCTAACATCTAACCTTAGCCCTGCCTGCTTGATCGAGTAATGTTTACTAGATTCTTACAATACTTTTAATCTGTTAATGAAATCTAAGTCACCTTAGTTAATTGTCTCGTACATTCCGCATTTCTAGTTTTTTGGTTTAAACACCTTGCCACAGCTTCATTTGATAAATAAGGAAAAATCTTTCTAAATATGTAATTATGTTGTTGATGGCGTGGCCGAATAAATCTGGCTACGCATAGAAATCCTCTCTTGTTGGAGAGTCGGATATTTTCAAGAATCTTTTGTCGACAAGCAGGAAAGGACTAGCAATTGTTAGCAATAACTTAGAAATATTAAATTCAGAATATCGATCGGCGTAATGGAGGCTAAATATATTGCGGTATTTCTGTATGTCTAGATTGTGTAAAATCGCTTGGAAAGTTAGGTTTAACTTCTTTTACACCCGAATTTATTCACAGGCGGAAAAGTTCTTTATAACTCAAATATTGATCTTTTCAACATGTCCGTTAAGAATGACTGAATGAAAATCATTGCCGTTTCCCCTAAGCTGCGGGAATAGCTGCAAGTGTGAAAACAAACAATGCTTTCAACATCAGAAGTATCGTCACATTTTCACCTACGAACACTCTCGATCAAGATATGCTTTTGGAGAAGAAAACAAATTTTGTTCCTAGTGCCAAGCTTTCGACCTATTTTAAGGTCATCATCAGGGCCTGTAGTAGATTGACATTATGAAAAACATTGTACATTAAAAAATAATATATTGTTATAGTGAGTGTTAAATCGATTGCACAAATATGTTTTGAGATCAGGGATCAATTTTTTTCTATTCATGAATTTTTTTTTTTTTGATCTCCTAACTTCATTATTTATCATAGAAGGCCACCCTAGTCAACAAATATTGTAAAAGTCAATATAAATATAACCGGTCTCAGTAATGAAAACAGTGGAGAGGTTTCCAAGCAATTTGTTCTTAACACTGGAAGGTAATAAAGGGTATTCACTTTGTGTTAACCCTGTTAACTCTGTTAGGTCGTGTTAGATCGAAAAAATGATGGCGTAGACTCGTTTGGACCAGCTAGTTAACATTGCTCGATCTAACAGGCCTTGGCCAATGTCAGATGTTAGATCGAAAATGTTGTTACATTGATAGCCGTTAGGGCGTAGGTAACCAACATGGCAGCCATGGATTTATCAGCTGTTTTTTTGTTTACACGTATTTTTATTCTTTAATAAGTGTTATTTAAATCAGATCAATACATTTCTTTTGTTAATTTCTGAACTGTCGTTTTACTCTCATTCATAATAGATACAATCCAATCCTATACAGTTGCAGGCCGTTAGAGGTTAGGATACAGGTTAGGTATGGTGGCACGAATTGAAGTTTGCCATTTGTTAGTACTGTTGGAGTGTATAGCCTACATGCAAAATACAAATATGATGTTATGCTTAGGAAATTAGATTGAAATAATTTTCTACTATCACGGTAAAAAAAAAAAAAAAAAAAAAAAAAAAAAAAAAAAAAAAAAAAAAAAAATAGAC
>CM077110.1:3344644-3359187 GCA_039619505.1 Cimex hemipterus | reverse complement strand
TTTCACCAGGCACCCCCCCATTTAAACATTAAAAACCCCCGACGTCGCCCCCCTCCAAGGCATTCCGATTGGTGCAAATCCAACGCCGGACGAGGACGACTTTCCAGCAGGACCGAACCCGAAGGCGTCCTCCAAGAACGAGGAAGTCAATTGGTTTTTTGACAACAACAAAAAATTGGCCGACATTTTGTGCCAATTTCAACTAGATGTCATAAGAAATAAAATGAAAATGTACTTTATCCAATGAGATTATCAGTTACAAAAAAATTGCCGTCCGCACAGAAAACCAACCAAAAAAAGTTTTTTTACCTATTCAAAAATTATTTCATTCTAATTTCCAAAGCATTCTATTTGTATTTTTGTAGGGAAAATTATTCAACTCTTTAATTCAAAATGCTATCAATGGGCTCGAAAATTACGAACAAATGTCAAGCTTCAATTCGCGCCGACATACCTAACCTGTATCCCAACCTCTAACAGCACACAACTTTTTAGGACAGGATGTATCTTTTACAAATGAGAGTATAAGGACAGATCAGAAATCAAAAAAGGAAATTTATTGAACTGATTTAATTAATGCGTATTTAAGAAGAAAAATACGTGTAAACAAAAAAAAAAACAGCTTTTAAATTCAGGGCTGCCATGTTTGTTACCTACGCCCTAACGGCCAGCAATGTGACTACATTTTCGGTCTAACATCTGTCATTGGCCAAGGCCTGTTAGATCGCGCAATGTTAACTAGCTGATCCAAACAAGTCGTCATTTTTCTCGATCTAACAGGACCTAACAGAATTAACCGGGTTAACACAAAAATCGTGAATACCCCTATTATTCAACTTATTTACACTATATTATAACAATTTGAGCAGGGTATCTCATCAGTAATGTCTACAGAGGAAAAGACCTGTTAAATAAAATATTAAGTAGCACAAAAAACCTCATTAAAAATTAAAATATGAAGTCGATATTTTTTTGTAACTCGAGGGGTCTTTAACAAAGTTTACTAAGTTGAAACACTGAGAATTATTTAATGAGGCGACTGTATATCCTCTTGTTAATGAGGACAGACGTAAATGCCTCAATTCTGTCAAGAAAGGGAAGGTGTCTTCTCTGGCCTTTCCATAGCGTATAGAACACAAGTTGAGGCGTTTATGTCTGTTGGATTATAGTTGAGAGGAAGCAACTCGAATCTAATGTTGTTTAAAAACGAGCTTGCAAACGGAACAGAGGAAATTCCGGCACTCTCTGGATATATCATGGGTATTCGCCATTTTTGTAACATGCTAACTCATATTAACTCGAATAGACAAGTTTCTGGCAAGATCGTTGACGCCGTGTGCTTTGGTTGGCATGTTAAACGTTAATTTTTCCGCAATGCTGCCCGTGGCGATTGGTAGAACCAAAAATAAAGATATAACAGTCCTCGAAGGCTTTTTATCGTTTGTTTTGGTTTTCTTTTCTGTTAAATTGTAAGATGCCAGAAGTTAATAAAAAAGAAAAGGAAAATTAATCGACAATTTCATTCAAAATGCTATCAATGCATTCGAAAAGGACTAACAAATGGCACGCTTCAATTCGTGCCGACATACCTAACCTCTAACAGCCTACAACTTTACATGGATGTATCTCTTATATTTGAAACTACCGGACAGGTCATAAATTAACGAAAGAAATGTATCGGTCTGATTTAATTAATGCATATTTAAGAATAAAAATACGTATAAACAAAAAACAGCTGTTAAATTCATTGCCGCCATGTTGGTTACCTTCACCCTAACGGCTAGCAAAGTAACTACATTTTCGACCTAACATCTAACATTGGCCGTGGCCTGCTAGATCGAGCAATGTTAACTAGTCAATTCATACACGTCTACGCCATCATTTTTCTCGATCTAAGATTGTTAACCCAAAAATCGTGAATACGCGTAAGATTGCCTATAAATATGAAAGTCATGGATTTCTTCGAAATGGACGTCACTGTTTCTAAATATCCTCGTATACATCAATAATGAGAAAAGGTTTAACTTACGATTGTTTAAAAACTAAATTAAATATAATATAGTAGATTACAGAAATAGAAAAGTCTGATTTAATCAATGCGTATTTAAGAATAAAAATACGTGTAAATAAAAAACAGCTGTTGAATGAATGGCTGCCATGTTGGTTACCTACGCCCTAACGGCCAGCAATGTAACTACATTGTCAACCTAACATTCAACATTGACCAAGGCCTGTTAGATCGAGCAATGTTAACTAGCTGATCCAACACATCTACGTCTTCATTTTCATCGATCTAACACGACCTAACAGGGTTAACACAAAAATCGTGAATACCCCTTTTTTTTAGTGGTAGAATGTAACCACTGAGTACCTTTATAAAAAATATACTTTTTTCAAAGAATAATTTTAAAAAACTTTTACAATAATCTTTCATGGATGACGAATTATGTGTTTTGTGCTCGTGTATCTGTCTCATATATCTTTTCTTTGTGTGTGTGTGTGTGTGTGTGTGTGTGTGTGTGTGTGTGTGTGTATTTGCTATTTAGATTTTTGGCTGTCTTTTTTCACGAACAAAGCGATTTGTTTGTCAGTATGTTTCTTCAAAATGAAAACAAAATAGAACACAAAGGTAAAAATATACCAACATACTTTAACAACAACCACCCCCCCCCCCTATTCAAACGTGGTTTATCTTTCAGTTTAATTCCAAAATGACGATATACAGTTTCGTAGTTTATTCATTTTTTTCATCAAATTTAGCATGTTTCGTTGATGGCTGCTGCTTCAACTCTTGCAATAGTACTCCCTGTCACAAGGTCCAACCGTTGTGTGAGGACGAGGAGTCGGACCACTTCGCAGTACTTTTTTCCTAATGATTTTAAATTAAAATTCCTCGGAGAAAGGAAGAGAAAAAATGAAAAACAACGCCAATGGGTTGAGCCAAATGAGTTCTTGAAAGGAGCATATCTGACGATGTAACGTTACTCGCGCGGAAGGGTAAAAAAAATACTATTTTTGGTCTACTTTGTCCTTTTTTAGATTACAATGACATAAAATATTTAAATTTTACCTACGATTTTTGCTTAAACTTTCTAACATTGAAACTTATTGTGTAAACTGAAAACCACGCTGGGTTATTTAGTTTATCTCGTGGCTTTTAAGGTGTTGTAGAACGTGTAAGTGGTCTGCATGACCTGAAATAATTAATTAAATAAACTTTGTGCCTCGTTTCAACGAAGATTCTCCATACCTCCTTTAAACCTTCCAAGCTGTACTTGAACACTCCGAATCCCTTGGTGTCCATGCTTTTCTTTGTCGCTACCATCATCATCAGCAGGTGTTTTCGAACGGGCACTGGTTGGGAGTACCAGTCGATCTCGTTGAAACAATCCCACACCTTTTCCGACTAAGATTCATTTATCGTTTTAATAATCAATAATTTTAACAACTTGCCTCGTCAGTGATGTACTGTCCGATGAGGGCGTACATGGTTATGATGCCCGCTTCGGGCAGAAGGACCAAGGCCGAAGCATCCACTTTGGTGTCCTCGCCCTAAGAAATTTTTAAATGTCATCGCTAAACAAAACATAGGCAGGAGTCACTTACTGTCATGTCGTACACAAACGTGCAGATCATTCCGACCGAGCCGATGGGCAGTATACCGCTGGACTTACCCGAATAAATCTGTACGAGATGAAATAACCTTTTGATCTGCTGGTGGTGTTCGGTGCATTTTTTCAACTTGGCAAGAGTTTGTTCTTCCGTTTGTCCATTCTGAACGAACACGTTTCCTATTGCGATCCTAAGTATCTTCAAATGTCCTCCTAGGTGGATACCGAAGGTTAAGAAGCATAGAACAAGTAGGTACGCACATACTCCTGTGTTGGCTGTTATAGTACAATGGTATATAGTAACCGCTATGTACCTGAAACATTATGCGATGATTTTTTTTTATTTTAAAAATCTAGCGATTAAAACACCTTGGCCAAGAGTCGATAACAAAGGGCGTCCATCCTTTGAACGGTGTGTTCCAACTACCCGGCATTCTCCTGAATATGGTCTGTTTCGTGACGCTCGACGATACACTTATAGTAAAAGCGATGGCCAGTAGTTTGCGGAGCCTGACGACGATTCGGTTCGTTCCGTCTCTCACAGAGTACTGTTCCTCCGTGAAGTCCTCACCGTAATCGTAGACCCCGCTTCTGATCATTCGGTCGATCTCGGCGTAGACATGGCTGTACTTTACCATGAAAAAGATGCACACGATGAGTATGGTGTAGACGACCGACCAGTGGACGGCCTCAATAACGTCCATTTTAGTTGCTCCATTTGTATCGCTGTTTCTTACCTGAAGAAGCGGCCAATTTGAAACGTTTTCATCTGAATCCCAGCCAGATAAGATACCGTTCCAAGTATTATGCTTATCCATCTGCTATACTTACATACAGGGGAAAATGAACAAGTCCACTTATCACGAGTGAGATCGGTATGCAGGTAATGAACCAGTCGGTGATTTTGTTTCCAGGGGCAAATCCGTAGGCGACAAAAAGGTTGAAATTTGTCGTGTATTCCGATGGGTCCGAGTGCGTTTCTGATCTTCCTTTACCCTAAAGAAAATAAAAATGAAAAGGAAAATAGACAATGTTAGGAAAAACTACTACCATTGTTCCTCTTAGGAAGGCATGTGGCTTAATGCTCGCAGAATTATACGATTGAAGGTTTAATTCGATCCGAGGATATTTACACTCTCTGGCGTGTATACAAAGGCCCGGGGAAATATTTCATGACCAATTAGCCTGATTATGGTTTATGCTCGTGGTCGGTTTGATTGGAGGGTTATGAGAGCAAACAAAAACATCTTCGAGCCAGATCATTGATTTTTATTACAATTTATTCATTGGGAAATTTGAAGACCCGAGACACTATTTTATTCAAATAGGTTTTTTGCCTGAGGAAGGCCCACTGCTATCAACCATTTCGTTTAAAAAAAAAAATTTAAATCGTTCAAATGAGTTTTCGATAATATAAAAGTGACTTTCACTGCACAACGTATGTACTTATATAAAAAATTGTAAAAGTTACGTAAAATATATTATTTTTGACCAAAGTTTAATTTTAATATAAGGATTTTAAATATTTATTAATGTATCGTTTTCAGTTTAATTTATAAAATTATGTTTCATTACCACTGAATGTATTTTTATGCATTGTATAATTTCACTTTTTTTTCCACGTCCTACGTGTATTTTTTTTTTTAATTTAAACAACGTTCGTAAATCCCAGGCGCTGAAGAAGATCTCAATAAAGCTCGAAACGTTGGCAAGTCAAAGAAAATGTTTTTCTGGAACCTACATCACACCAGACCGCATCTCACGATTACTGAATAAATTCTAAACATTTTGTTAAAAAAAAAAAATAAGAAAAAGTACAAAAATTTCTTATCAAATAAAAGTTATTATTATTTATAATTATTAAGAAACCATGAGATGCGGTCTGTTGTGGTGCAGGTTTCAGAAAAACATTTTCTTTATCGTGCCAACGTTTCGAGCTTTATTGAGATCATCTTCAGGGCTCAATGTGTCTGTCTTCTGTGTAATTGTGCCTGCCTTGCGCGTGGTGTTGAGAGGGCCGATGGCATGAAACAACCCTCGCCTTGTGATAGGACTGCTAACCGGTCAGTGGCAGCTGAGAAAACGTCTGCACAACCTGGGCATGTACAACGATGATTATGCTGATTATGTAATGAGGAGGAGAAACATCCACCCATATTGTATTCGAATGGGAAGCAACACCTCAATGGAAATTTAACCTAGCATGCGAAAAAAAACGTAGGAAATGAAATATTGTAGCTGTGACAGTCGATGACCTGATACTTCTAAGGAGAAAGATTTAGTGTAGCGATGAACTAAGGAACCAGGAAGGTACTATAAGCCAGAAGGCTGCAGTCCTAGTATCCTTGTCATCATACGTCATGAAATGTCATGCCATAGTGCTATAGTCGTCTTGTACGTGTGGTCAAAGATGGTGTTCCTTCTGCCGTGAACTGATGGATAGTAGCTTCTTGTATAGCCCTCACCTGCCTTAATCCTTCCTTGTTCCTTTTTCGTAAGTTTAGCTTTTGTTAATGTTTGTTGGAATCAGTTTTTGACTTCGAAGGTCCGTCGTAAGGTGGTTGTAAAAGTGGTGGTCTCACGGTGTCGTTTCGGAAGAAAATATGGCTGGCAGAACTGAGCCCGGGTACAGGACGGGTTTTTCCTTAGCATATAGTGATGTTGAAGCTTACGCATGATGTCTTGTAGATTTTGACCGAAACTAATAGGCACAGAGTGTGAAAAAACTATCCTGGAAGCATAAGGTTGCACCCATAGACCAAATGACATGGAGTAGTCTGAACATCTTTAAACCCCCATCTCATTCCTAGTTACACCCAGGAAAAGCATCGATCCATGATGCCGATGACTGTAGCTTGTCGTGTTTTCTTCGGGAAAGGAGGTAGTGTGGCGACCAGTTCGGCAACACTGCCTAAAAAGCAGTCGAGGAAGGTTTGCTTTTTTTAGGCAGTGTTGCCAAAATGATCGCCACAAATTATTGCGTATTTGAGAATAAAAATACGTGTAAACAAAAAGCAGCTGTTAAATTCATGGCTGCCATGTTGGTTACCTACGCCCTAACGGCGAGCAAAGTAACTACATTTTCGACCTAACCTACAACATTGGCCCTGGCATGTTAGGTCGAGCAATATTAACCAGCCGATTTTTATAAGTCTACGTCATCATTTTTTTTCAATCTGACACGACCTAACAATGTTACGTAATGGCTGTTCTCTTAATGGCTTTGTACAAAAAAAATTTTCCGACATTTTGTTTTACGCTATTCAAAATACAAACAATACGTCTTTAATATGTTTTAGTCTAAATCAACTCTTTCACTCAAAATGCTATCTATGCACTGGAAAAGTACTATCGAATGACACGCTTCAATTCCTGCCCACCTAACCTCTAACAGTTACTAACTTTATAAGATAGTGACTTATATTAGTGTGTATTTCATGAATGAGAGTATAATATCAGGTCAGAAATTAACAAAAGAAACGCATTGATCTGATTTAATTAATGCGTATTTAAGAATAAAATTTCGTGTAAACAAAAAACAGCTGTTAAATTCATGGCTGCCATGTTGGTTACCTACGCCCTAACGGCCAGCAATGTGACTACATTTTCGAGCTAACACGTAAAAATGGCCCTTGCTCGGGCCGATTCTTGTGAATTTAATAAAATGTTAATTTATTGTTTGTATATTCGTCCTAGAAAGTAGCAGGTGGTGTGGAACAAATGTTTGAGGCTGATTGGCTTTTTTTACAAGTTGACGTCGATAGACTACATAAATTCAATGATGGAGGTTTAAACAAAAAAACAGCTGTTAAATTGATGGCTGCCATGTTGGTTACCTACGCCCTAGCGGCTAGCAATGAGACTACATTTTCGACCTAACGTCAAATATTGGCCATTGCCTGTTAGATCGATCAATGCTAACTAGCCGATTCTTACGACGGTACGTCATCATTTTTTTCGATCTAACACGACCTAACAGAGATGTCAGGGTTAACCCCCCCCCCATAACCCTTCCTAAACCCAGCTTGATATTGATCTTTATTCCCTACCCAATGTTATAATCTATTTTTTATTATTATGGCTTTTTTTTGTGTGTGTGATACAGTTTGTAACTTAACAACCTCAAATAGCTAGATGCTCATCAATGCACATTTTTTAAAAGATTTTTCAAGAGAAATTCAACGGTGTAAACGATTTTTAATTTGGAGTAAACCTTACCAAGTTATTTTCGAGAAATCTTCTCAACTTCAAGTTCAATCTTCTCCACCTAGTGCGCTCAAGTAGCAATTCATTTATTGTTCATAGTAGATTAATAGCTGGTGGCACTGAAAGAAAACTTGCTCAACAATTCCCTCAAATTACATAGATTAGCAGGAAGCTGGTTGTAGGTAATTAAAGCGTGATTCATCTTGGTGCAAATTTCGGTTTGGACAAACTGACAGTTTATAAAACATCAGGTTAAAGGTTGACGGTGTATTTTGTGCCAAATTAGAAGAATATACAAATACGGTTTGAACGAAAAAGTATTGATGAATGAATACAAGTACGTAATTACTTTTTGTTTGAGTTTATTTGAATGCCATACATATAGGCTTTGTTTGCCAAGGTCTACAATTTGTCTACACTACACTACTCAAAAATTAGATTTATTCCTTCATTTCGTGGCGTTCAATGCATTGTAGAAAGTGTAGGTGGCCTGCATGACCTAGAATAATTAAATCGAGGAATCAGTTTTACGCAACGCGCGAATCGGTCGTTGTTTCACCTCTGTTAGACCTTCCAGGTTGTACTTGAACACTCCGAACCCCTTCGAGTCCAAGCTCTTCTTCGAGGCCATCATCATCACAAGGAGAAATTTCTGGACGGACGACGGTTGGGCGTACCAGTCTACCTCGTAGAGGAAGGTCCGCAAATTTTCCGACTGAAAAGATGAACTGTTAACTTCCTAATGTCGGTTAGAATGGGTTAAAGAAAATGGGAAAAAAGAGAAATACACAGCACGACAAAGAAAGAGACAGAGGCAGAGAGAGAAAGATAGAGAATGAATGAGGGAGAAACAGAGACAGAATAGGCAGAGAGACAGACAGACAGATAGAGAGAGAGAGAGAGAAATAAAGACAGAGTGGGGGTGAGGTAGAAAAAGAGAGAAACGGAGAAGGCGGGACAGAAAGAGAAAAAAAGAGAGAGACGGAGAAGGAGAGACAGACAGGGAGACTGAGAAACAGAAAGATAGTGTGAGTGATAGAGAGAGAGAGAAACAAAGACAGAGTGGAGGAGAGGGAGAAAAGAGAAAAAAGAGAGAAACGGAGAAGGAGAGACAGACAGGGAGACTGAGAAACAGAAAGAGAGTGTGAGTGATAGAGAGAAAGAGAAAGTGAGAATGAATGAGGGAGAAACAAAGACAGAAATAGGCAGAGAGACTGAGAGACATACAGACAGATAGAGAGAAATAAAGACAGAGTGGGGGAGAGGGAGGAAAAGAGAAAGAGAAAAAAGAGAAAGACGGAGAAGAAGAGACAGACAGGGACACTGAGAAACAGAAAGAGAGTGTGAGTGAGAGAGAAAGAGAGAGAGAGAGTGAGGGATGATGATGATGATATTTCGGGGTGTCGTATACTGCGCCCTTTAACTGCTATTGTATCCCACGTTCTCTGCCTAGAGCATATCGGTGAGTCTTATTTCATCACGAAACTTGATTAGTAGGCCCGGTTTTATTGGTTGAAGCTCTTCTATGGTCACATTGTTCATCCCAAAACACCTCCTCCTGCGGGCTAATGTTGCACCGCAGTTCGTTAGTAGATGTGTTGGTGTCTCTTCTGCTTCTTTGCAGAATCTGCATGTGCCATCTTGGATTTTTCCAATTTTCTTTAGGTTAGGTTAGGTTAGGTGGGAAAGGTACTAGGAGGTGGGGTTTGTGTGCCCCAGGCACTGCAGCCTTCTGGCTTATTGTACCTTCCTAGTTCTTTAGTTTAGTCAATAGACTCGATCCTTTTTCTCAGGATTATCAAGTCATTGACTGTTATTGCTTCAATGTGGTTCTCTGAGTCATTTCTGTGCGTCAGATTGAATCTCCATTGAGCCGTTGCTCCGCATTCGAAGATGATATGAGTGGCTGTTTCCTCCTCCTCATTACATAGTCTGCAAGTTGGATCACTATTATATATGCCCACGTTTTGTAGATGTTTTCTCAGGTGCCAGTGGCCGGTTAGTAGTCCCACCACTCCTCTGAGATTTGCCCTCTCCAGATGTAGCAGTGTTTTTGCCAGTTTTGGTGAGGGTTGTTTTATCATGAGTTTACTGTGTCTAGCACTGCTAGAGTTTATCCATTTTTCTCTTTGTTTTATTTGGATCCATTCTGCGATGAAGGATGTATGGTCTTGTGGATCCTACTCTGGCCAGTCTGTCTGCTTCTTCATTACCCAAAATTCTCCTGTGCCCTGGCACCCAGGATACCGTTAACTTGTTGTCTTCTCCCATGTTTTGGAGATTTTGGATGCATTCACTGACTAATTTTGATGTGATTCTTGTACATGTCAGTGCTTTGATAGCTGCTTGGCTGTCTGATCATATGAGGATTTTTTTTGTCAGTGTAACCTCTTTTAAGATTTTCCAGAGCACAAGCATTGATAGCATGTATTTCTGCTTGAAAGACCGAGGTGTACTTCCCTAGTGCGTTTGATTGCTCATATTTTGGGCTTGTACAGAAAACTCCTGATCCGGTTCCTTCAGTTGTTTTGGAGCCATCCGTATACCATATCATTGTGTCCGATGTTCTCCTGTGTTCTTCCTCTCCTTTGTAGTCTTGTTATGTTGAGTCGAATTTTCCCCTGACTAGTGTGATGATGTCGTCTGCATAGCCAATTTTCTTTAGATGTCCACTTAATCTACAGTGTCCTGTTAGGAATCCAGTGTCGCAGTCTATCCCTGCCTCCTTTGATACATTCTGTAATTTCTTTCTTTCCGAAATTGGTTGGAAGATTCTTGGATTGTCTGTGTCCAATAAGCGAATTACAATGTTCCCTTATTTTCTTTTTGTCCTTCTGTCTGAGATGTTCATTGGTAGTGTGGGTTCCTATGCCACAGAAGGGTTCAGGTCCTGTCAGCGGTGTAGCTGCCCCTTTCCTAGCAAGGGTGTCCGTCTTCTCATTGCCATCTACTCCCATGTGACCAACAGAGTCTAACTTTGTTCTGCGTACCTAATAAACTTAATTTGGTTTTGCAGTTCAGCACTTGAACTAATGATATTTGAACTTAGTGCTTTGATGGCTGCTTGGCTATCTGACATGATAGCTATGTTCTTTTTTTGTATCCCTTATCTAGGTTGAATTCTATCGCGTGAATCTCTGCTTGAAAGATACTGGTGTGTTTTCTCATGGGTTCCGAGTATTTGATACCAGGCCCAAATACTCCTGCTCCTGTACCTTCCTGTGTTTTGGATCCATCTGTGTACCAAGTGTGCGAGGGAAGGAGAGACGAAGAGATGGTGAGAGAGAGTGGGAGAGATAGAGATAGATAGAGAAAGAGGGAGTGACTGGGTATAAAGGAAGTAAAAGGAGATCGTATCATTGCCAACTAACTTTATTATAATTTTAATAGACCTGCCTCGTTTGTGATGTACTGCCCTATCAGGGAATAAGTTATGATGAGGCTTGCTTCGGGAAGGATGACCACGAACGATGCCTCGACGGTATGTTGACTCTATGACAAAATTTAACATCCAATCACAATTCCGTATGTCGTCTGTTTCAAACCACTTACGGTAATATCGTATAAATACGTGCAGATCATGCCGACCGAGCCGACGGACAGAATACCGCTTGCCGACCCGGAATAAACCTGAACGAGATTAAAAAACCTGCCAAATAAATAAACAAACGTTAATTAAATTATTAAAACGATCTGGATGAAGCGGCGTGCCGAGGACCTTTTTATTTCGGCGTGGTGCGCTGCGCATTTTTTCAGCTTGGCGAGAATCTGTTCTTCAGTTTGATTCTTCTCCGAGAGGAAAATGTCTTGCAAGGCTATCCTCAGACTCTTCAATTGGGCGCCCAGGTGAATCCCAAAAGTTAAAATACTTACTACAACGAGATAACCGGAAGTTGAAGTATTTATTATCATGATTATATGGACTACATATATAACCAGGTATCTGCAAAGACCATTTATTTTTATCAATTTGTTTGATTCCAGAGTTGTTGTTTTTTGCAAGAAACCTGGGCCAACTGTTGATAACGAAGGGAGTCCATCCTTTGAAAACTGTGTTCCAACTGTCAGGCTTCCTTCTGAATACGGTATGCTTTGTCAAGCTGGTCGATATGGTCGCGATGAAAGCGATCACAAACAGCTTGCCGAGCTTTAACACTAGTTTATTAGCACGTTCGCAGATGGACTGCTGTTCCTCCGTCAAGTCCTCGCCGTAATCGTAGACCCCCGACCTGATAATCCGGTCGATCTCGGTGTAGACGTGGCTGTACTTTACCATGAAAAAGATGCAAACGATGAACATGCAGTACACGACGGACCAGTGGATGGCTTCGATGATATCCGTCCGGGTCGCACCGTTCGTTTCCCTATTTTTAACCTAGAAAAAAACACCTTATTTTCTATCAATCAATTAATTAAGGTTGAAATAAAAAAAGTCAATGTCACGAGCGGGATTCGAACAATGGCGAGGAATTGAAAAGTCGTAAAAAAAGAGGGAAAAATTGAAATATGGGGTTAAGATGAAAAGTCGGTGTCCGAGTGGATCGAGGTCAACATAGCTCAAGAGGCGTATCGAGCCGACGGTCGTGGGTTCGAATCCCGCTCGTGACGCTGACTTTTTCATTTCAACTAAAAGCGTTAATTAATTGAAAGATTGGTCGAGCGGACCGCGAAAACTGGTGAACTTCATTCCCTAACCGGAATCGTTCAGAAAGGATAAATAAAAAACTGGGGCGTCGTTCGAGGAGGAAGAAAAAAAAACTTTTGGCATCCTCTATTATACACACACAATAACGAATGAATCAATTAAGCAAATATAAACGGAACACAAGTTTTAAACTTATAATGAAAGAGCATCGGGGTGCGGAGCCGAAGGTCGTGGGTTCGAATCCCGCTCGTGACGCCGTTTTTTTTTTGTTTTTGTTTTTTTTTAAATCTGAACCAATACCTCACATAAAGGTTATTTAACACTTATTCAGATTTTCACAATGAAAAAAATTCTAGATATTTTTCGTCATCATGGGAAACTTAGATGGGCAGGTACGTATCGATTCTTCAAGAAAGTCCCCCCCCCCGCCCGATTTTTCTCTTGTCTCGTATTGGTTTATTTATGACAAATCAGCAAACATAAAAAAATCATAATTGTCGTATGTTAATAATTGAAAAAAAAGGACGAAATTCCTAAATGTTTTTCTTCATCATGAAAAACTTAGATGGTCAGTTAAGTATCGAAGTTTTCCCTCTTCTTCCACCTGTTTATTTATGATAAATCAGTATGTATGAAAAAGCATAATTTTCATATTTTCAAAAAACAATGAAAATCTTAGGTTTTTTTTTTCGTCGTGGGAAACTTACACGAATTAATACATAGCGATTTTTCCTTAAAGTTTTCCATTGTTTGGGAGTGATTTATATATGATAAATCGGGAAACATAAAAAAATCATAAACTTAGTATGTTAATATTTGAAAAAAAAAAAATGTAATTCCAAGATATTTTTCTTCAAAATGGAAAACTTAGATGAATAAATACATAACGATTTTTCCTTAAAGATCTCCCTTGTCTCGGAGCGATTTGTATATGATAAGTCGGCAACCATAAAAAATTATAATTTTAGGATTTTAATAATTAAAAAAAAAATGATTTTTCTGGATATTTTTCTTCATCGTGTAAATACATATCGAGTTTTCATTGAAAATTTTCCCCTAACCGATGTTGGTTTATTTACGTTAAATCAGTGAATATGAAATAGCATAATTTTTATTTTTTATTTATTCTTTTTTGTATATCAATTAAAGAGCTGGCCAAACGGAAGACACGTGTAATGAAATGCCACAACCTAATACACAAATAATAATTTTATACAGGTCACGTATTAATTAATGACATTAACAATAGTGTGAACTTTAAAATTGGTACGATTTTTTTTTTTTTTTTTTTTTTTGTAATTAAACAAATTATATAATAACGTTTGAACTCTTGCATTATTCATGAGGCGAAATTTCATTACTCGTGAGTCCGGTTTTTTGTCCCCCCCCCCCAGTACTTACATAGAGAGAAAAGTGCACAAGGCCATAAACGAATATCGACATCGGTATACAGGTGCGGAGGCAATCGGTCACTTTTTCTCCGGGGGCGTATCCGTAGAATTTGTACAAATTCAACTGGGTCGTGTATTTCGACGGGTCGTAGTTCGTCCCTAATCTTTCTTTACGCTGAAATTTACAAAAAAAAAAAACATTTTTTTAAAAATGAAAATATGCAACTATTCGACTGGACATGCTGTACCATAGTTCCCCTTCGTTGGTAGTGCACGAATGGCGTGAAAAAAAAATTTTTTTTTCCGCATCTTCTACGACACGTAATTTATTTACGGCCCAGTTGGAATATTTTATGACCAATTCGTCCCATTATCGCCTGGCATTTTTACAAGGTGTTCCGACTCGATCAAACCGATAATTTTATTACAACTTATTCATTTGTAAATGTTCCCGAAGGCAAAACGATAACAGCAATATCCAACTAACTTCATATTGGCAAAGAGCTTATTTTACCAACATAAACAAAACTCTAATTGTCTTTAAAGTCTGATGTACCGTTTTGTACGGCGTAAAAATATATGCATTGGAACATATTTAATTTCCCTTTTTTCTTATCGGCAGAACCCATGAAATATAATTTATATATATATATATATATATATATATATATATATATATATATATATATA
>CM077110.1:3320573-3344244 GCA_039619505.1 Cimex hemipterus | reverse complement strand
GGAACAGCTGACAGAAGGAGGTTACTTAAACAGTCAAATGCGTAGCCCGTGTCGTGTCGTGGCTTTATATTGTGTTGTCCTTGTCGTATTTTTGTATTAATAAAACGTATTTTTTTGTGCGATTAGCCTTTTCAATTGCTCTGCACTCCTCCCTCCTCCTACACACACACACACACACTTTTTTTTCATCCATGGCTCAGCAAAGCATCATCAACCCAGTTTCGTGGTTGAAATTTGAGACATCATCTCTACATCGAGTCTCGACTAGAATTTTACTTTTATAGTGATATTAACTTATTAACGCTTTCTGTCACAATTCATATAAAATAAATTTATAAAATCATATAAACACTTTAAGACGTGTAAAACAAGCTTTACCGGAGGCCGATGAATATGTGAACAAAACGATAGTAAAAAACAAGAAAATTAAATTCAAGAGCATAAAAGTAAAGGTAAACAATTTATGTTTAAGTTTGTCGACAAACTCCTACCTTGCCACTCATATTTATAATATATTATAAGTGGGATGGAATCGGAGTTGGACCGGATGATTAATTTGCGTCTAGATAGAAAACTGCGTCTTAGGTGGCGCAGGCGAGTTTCTTTTAATATGGACCAAGCCGAGAAGAAATCAGTAGGTCTTTTCATCAATTCGGTGTTCGCAGCTCTTTCAAAACGAACGGCCAAATCCAGATACCGATTAGAATCAGATACAAAATGGAAATGTATGATCGACTGCTGGAAACAATTGGATGCCGAAGCGGTACGCACTTTAACGAGAAGTGTGTCAAGCTTAGTATTCCATTCAGGGATGCGGTGAGGTTGAATATTTGTTGAATGGATGAATTTATTACATATATCAAGGAGTAAGCTTAAGGTATCTAAACTGAAGCCTCTGTGCGCGTAACATCGATAAGTCCGAAGATGTCTCTATATACAGGGGTATTCACGATGTTAGTAATATGTTAACTCGTGTTAACTCGAATAGAGGTCTAAGATCGTGAACGCCTTCCTTTTGTTACCATGTTAAACGTTAATATTCCCGGAATGCTGCGCTTGACAATTCGTACAATCAAAAACGAAGCTACAAAAGTCTTTGAAGGATTGCTGTTTTGGTTTTCTTTTGTGTTAAATTGTACAGTGCCAGAAATTACTAAAAAAAGGAAAATTAATGAACTCTTTCATTCAAAATTATATGTACTCGAAACATACTAACGAATGTTGTCAATTCCGACAAATCTAACCTGTATCCTAACCTATGACGGCCTACTACTTTATAGGTTAGGTTGTCTATGTACTATGAATAAGAGTATAAAGACAGGTGAGAATTTCACAAAAGAAATTTATTGGTCTGATTTAATGAATGTGTAGTTAAGAATAAAAATACATGTAAATAAAAAACAGCTGTTAAATTCATGTCTGCCATGTTGGTTACCTACGCCCTAACGGCTAGCAATGTGACTACATTTTCGTCTTCACATCTAACATCCTAACCTCTAACAGCCTACAACTTTAAACCATATGGGCTGTATCTATTATTAATTTGAGTTTAAAGATAGGTCAAAAATTAACAAAAGAAATTTATTGGTCTGATTTAATGAAAGAGTGTTTAAGAATAAAAATGCATGTAAACAAGAAACAGCTGTTAAATTCATGGCTGCCATGTTGGTTACCTCCGCCCTAACGGCTAGCAATGTTACTACATTTTCGACCTGACATCAAATATTGGCCATATTAGATCGATCAATGCTAACTAGCCGATTCCTAGAAGTCTACGTCATCATTTTTCTCGATCTAACAGGGCTTAACTAACTTAAGTTTCAATTAAAATGTACACTCTGGTCTGAGTGTACTTAATAAAATGTTAATTTATTATTTGTATATTCGTCTAGGAAGGTGCAGGTGGTGCGGAACAAATGTTTGAGGCAAATTGGCTTTTTTCACAAGTGGACACCGATAGACTACATACATTCAATGATGGATATGGCCAGTGTCTACACAAGTCCACAAGGATAAAAAATACGTGTAAACAAAAACAGCTGTTGGTTACCTACGTCCTAACGGCTAGCAATGGGACTACATTTCCGAGCCTGGCCAGTTAGATCGAAATTAACTATCCGATTCTCACAATTCTACGTCATCATTTTTTTACAGGGTAAAAACAAAGATCGTAAATACCTCTAATATGTAATTAGAAGTTGAAGAGATGGCACCAAAGAGATTCTTGATCTGTAAAATTTAGTCCCAACACTCTGGGTAAAGGTTTGGTCTTGAAGAAGAAAACCTTCGCGCTTTCGGACTACTCAAAGGACATCAGTGAAAACAGCCTTAAATATATCTATCTGCTAGTTGAATTTTTTTGAAGACCTACTCAGGACATTGCCGAGGAATTATTTCTTCAACACCCTTGTTCCGGTGTGTTCGTAGGTCGAAAAGTGGTCCATACTTGTAATACTGAATCTAAAATTTCTCCACTACATCCTAGTGCTAACCCAACTTTGACATGCATAGAATAAAGCAGACCAGGTGAGATAATTAAATATAGAGAGGTTGGTTTTCAGTGGGACATTGTTATTAAGCACTTAGACCAAATTATGATAATACTCATCCTACCTGCAAACCAGACCTGATTAAGACGTGTTCGAATTGTTTTTAATTGATGATGTCAAAAGGCGATCACTTGCAGGAATTGACGATGTGAAAGTCTGCCCTTTTTTAAAAAATTCTTGTGTGTAGGGAGATGGTCAGCTTATTTCAAGAAAATTGTTTTTAGGAGTGCGTTGTTCCTATGGTTTTTCATCATTTGGGCATCATGTACCCAGTTCTGAGTTGAAATCTGAGACATCCTCTCAGCGTCTATTTGTCTCACAATTGATATTCTTCCCGATCCACTCTAATTTTACGTTTAGCCGAATGTATTACTATTTATAATTCATGTTACAAAACGTGACTTATTTTATCCGTATTTGGCCGGTTCTACGTTTTCCGAGTGCTCGGAGGCGAGGATGATCCGCCGCATCCTTTAACCGCGACTGGGGCCCGTTTTCCCATCTGAAAATTCCCAGTTTTTTTTCTCTATAATCTGAATTTTGGAAAAGTTCAAGTCTCGCAGGGTGTTTCGGGGGGGTTGGCGAGGGAAATTATTTTTCCACGAGTGCCTCCGGGTCTGCCTTTCAGTAATGGAATGGAATTCAGTCTTGAGATAACGGGCGGGGAGACGGCCATGATGATGATGACGACGTCACCTTGAGTTCCCCCTTTTCCAGGCCCCAAGGCGCGCCGTTCTCTCGCCGACATTTCTCGCATAACTCGGACCCCTCGCGGCTCCCCGTTATCGAAAAATTCCATATTTTCTTTGCCCATTGGCCCAATCAACAGATGATGGACGGACACCGCTCCGTCCGGGGGCTTCGCCGTTGAAAAATCGGGGAAGCCGTCTAAAAACCGGCCACAATCAGACAAATTTACCCGGGCCTGATGATAATTACATGTTAAACCTTTAGGTTCAATAAGAGAACCAATGATTTCTTTTAAATATCGATTTTACACTGGTAAAAGTGAAGTACTAAAAGGAAATGAAGACACGATTTTAGGGACTTTGCGACTGTCTAGTTTGCAGGTAGACGTTGTCACTGCCGGTCTCTAATCCTTGGTAAGTTTTGCAAAACCTGAACTATCATCCTAGTATTAGCTTAGGAGAAGATCATAGGTCACTATCCAGTACGGCGACGATAGCTGATTGTGAAGACGAGGTGTTTTACAATCAGGAGGTTGTTCTTTCAAACTGCGCCCAATTTGACGAAAAGCATGATGTGAATCAGAGATATTCTTCTTCCGACTGTTACAGGTGTGATAGCAGTATTTGAGGACATAACGATTACAACTTGCGCTTTGTAGGCCTGTACTGCCAAGCTAGAAACTCGTTGGGATATGCACCTGGAAATGGCTCTAGTAACGTCTAGGTCATAACCTCGACGTTTTTGAAAAAGACCGTTTAAAATTTCTTAGGGGTTTGCATTCAGGAGCCCTGTGATTCGAACCTGGGGCCTAACAGAGATGAGTCGCCGTGCCATGTCCTTAACCGTTGTGACTAACCCATTTTTTTCTTCATCCAGTCCATTTTCTTCTCTAAGACTAGCTGTAAACGAACCGAACAATATTGTAAATTCTGACGGATAAATAATTTTGAATGAAATCCTGCAGATTTCGAAATCTCATCAAGTTTACAGAACGGAGTTCACTCCATCGAATCCTGTCAAGTTTGAGTCATTTATTGTCTTGGGTGACAGACCATTTTACGACACATTTTGACTAGTTATTCTCGAATAAAAGCCGAAAGGTTATGTCTGGAATCGAACCCAGAACCTTAAATTTTAACGACTCCTCAGTTCACACTACTATGGATCTGTTGTGTCGGTAGTTTCTGATCATTTTGGTCGGCCTATTGATCAGAATTTCATGAAACCAACAATCCGAAAAAAAAGGAGTAAGGAAAAAGTAGTTTATTACTTCAAACCTGAAGAATTTTTTTGACTGGAATTAGATATTTAAAAATCCCGTGTCGGTTTGATTAACGTACTAGTAAGAGACGGTAATTTATTTTTCGGCCGATAATACTTAATTATTAATACTGCTTATAAATATTTATACTTACTTCTGAAATCCGTAGTAATTATAAGCAATTAGTGTAACTGCTAATTATTGCAGGGACCTGAAGATCGAAAGCTCGGCGAAGTGCAACTGGAATTAATTAAAAATAGGCCACACCTCTGTTTCGTAATTTAACAATCGATGTTGGCTTTATCGGTTCCACATGTGTACCCTTGGTTCTGATTAAATATGACTTATTGTTAGTCATTCCTCCGGCGCAGTGGTCTATTGCTATGTTTTCAGATGGAAAACTGAAGCGTATATACTTAAGTTCGGTCTTCAGCTGTCAATATACCATAAATTGGCCAGGTATTCTTTCGGCTTACTCTTCACATCCTGGTACTTGGTTGTATTTTTCAGTAGTGGCATCGATTGATATGGCATGCACCTGTTACTTCTACCTCAGTTTCCATTGTTCATTGACCTCAGCTATACCTACAGACGGTCATTTATCAGCTTGTGAGCTGACGCTCTTGGATTAAGTAAGTTTCTTAGCATGGTAAACGTTAATGTTTCCGCAATGCTGCATATGGCGATCGGTAAAGCCAGAAATGAAGCTATAACAGTCCTTGAAGGCTTTTTGTTGTTTATTTTGGTTTTCTTTTGTCTTAAATTGTAAAATGCCAGAAGTTACTGAAAAATTAAATAAATCTTTCATTCGAAATGCTATCTATGCACTGGAAAAGTACCAACAAATCATGCTACAATTCGTGCCGACAAACCTAACTTGTAACCTAACCTCTAACAGCCTACAACTTTATACGATATGGGCTGTATCTATTATTAATTTGAGTTTAAAGATAGATCAGAAATTAACAAAAAATGCATTGGTCTGATTAATTGAATAAGTATTTAAGAATGAAAAGAGAAATAAACAAAAAAAGCTGTTAAATTCATGGCTGCCATGTTGGTTTCATCTTCACATCTAACATCTTAACCTCTAACAGCCTACAACTTTATACGATATGGGCTGTATCTATTATTAATTTGAATATAAAGATAGGTCAAAAATTAACGAAAGAAATTTATTGGTATGATTTAATGAAAGAGTGTTTAAGAATAAAAATGCATGTAAACAAAAAACAGCTGTTAAATTCACGGCTGCCATGTTGGTTACCTACGCCCTAGCGGCCAGCAATGTGACTCCATTTTCGACCTAACATCAAATATTGACCCTGGCCTCGTAGATCGAGCAATATTAACTAGCCGATTCTTACAAGTGTACGCCATCATTCATGGCTTGATTGATAAAAAAGGAAAATTTATCAACGTTTTAATTCAAAATGATCTCGGCACTCGAAAAGTATTAACAAATGACATGCCTAACCTGTATCCTAACCTCTAACAGCATACAACTTTATAGAATTGGGGATGAAGTATCTGTTTTGAATGAAAGTATAAGGACATTTGAAAAATTTACGAAAGAAGTGTATTGATCTGATTTAATTAAAGAGTATTTATGAAAAAAAATCGCGTAAATAAAAAAAAACAGCTGTTGAATTCATGGCTGCCATGTTGGTTACGTACGCCCCTAGCGGCTAGCGATGTGACTACATTTACGACCTAACCTCTAACATTGGCCAATGCCTGTTAGATCGAACAATGTCAACTAGCCGAATCTTACAATTCAACGTCATTTTTCTCGATCTAACAATACTTAACAGGGTTAATACAAATATCGTGAATACCCCTAAAATAAGAAGAACTATAGTATGTGTAATATATTTGTAGACGATTAGACACTAATGTTTGATAATGAGACAAGCTTTGTTTTTTATGTTGAAAAATTGCAAAGACAATACCCGTCTGATTATATAAAAAGGTGAATTTAGGTGGGATCCGTTTTCATAAATCCAGATATAAGCAAATTTTAGGCGACATTTTAGACTTTCTTCAACGCGTTTATCTTAATTCAGACAGAAAAAACAGTGGGACGTTTATGATAAAAAAGTATGGTTTCTATGTTTATCTATGTAGGTAGTGTCCGGAGAAAATGGAACTTGAAACTTTCAGTCTCCTGGCTTCCCAGGAGAGACGTGATATATTTTAATAATGAATCGACTTTTCAGAGATCAGGTGAAAATAGTACTAAAATTCCATTCTCGTCCCCTAAGAATTAATGATAATTTCGTCAAATTTAAATTTTTCCCCTCTTCTAAATTCAGGTTTGTTTGGACAATTTCGAAAGATTTGTTTGAGTAGAATTAAAGCTCGTTATTTGGCATATTATCAATTGAAATTTGGGTATCATCTTTGGCGTTTGATTATTAAGAGATCACGACCGAGTCAGTCAGTTTATCAAGGATGTACACTAAAAAATCTCTATACGCTCAATCGTAAATAAATTTATTACAATCTCATATTGACGAAGTCTTCCCAAACTTGTTATATCTGAAAATGAGTATTTGACGAGGACGTTTAAAAACACCACATCCCCTTCAAAACAGTTCAGTAAATTTTTAGGAAATTCGTCACATGTTTGCAAATCAATCATATCATTAAAATAATGAATTTTTCTCCCTCTTCAAAAGATGAAACTTGTAATTTATAAGAGGGTTAGAAGATCAATTTTGATTAAATAGTAAAATTTGCAGGCTTTTGAAACAGCTAAGGAAAAAATAGTAAGGTAATCTTCAATTCTAAACATCACGAGTATGAAAAATTTGAAATGCGCCAATTTCTTGTAATTGAAGAACGAAAATGCAGTGTTTGATTGAAATTTCGGATGATTTTTGAGGTTAGACTGATCCTCCAGACGGGCGAACCGGATAGTTTTCAGCACTTTTTCTACAAACCCAACCTCACGAAAATCGATATAATTCCACCGGGTCGTCCTTCTGTCTGTCGTATATACACTCTTTTTTGGAAAAATGCCACGGCACTCCCTCCAGCAGGCCGCGGCCCTATCCATTATGCGGACGCCCATGGAAATTAATCGTTCTCCTTCACCCGATAATTCGATCTTCAATACAGTAATCGACATCGTGTCTCTACGCCAGGATATCTTATCCGTCTATACAAGATTTTTGATCTTCCATCGTTTAATAGTCAGATAACAGCTCATTTAAACGGAAAATAGATTACCCATCTCCTTTAAACCGCTATTAGCAGACAATTATTTAAGATTTAAGGGGTATTCACGATGTTTGTAAGATGGTAATTCGTGTTAATTCGAATAGAGTATCCAGAGAGATCATATACGCCCCTTAACACGTTAAATGTTAATTTGTAGGCAAAGTTGCGCGTGCCGTCTGGCAGGACCAAAAAGCTATAACAGTCCTTGAAGGCTTTTGTGTTACACTGGAAGATGCCAGAAAAAAAGAAACATTAATCAACTCTTTCATTGAAAATGTTATCTATGCGACAATGACACGATTCGTGCTGACGTACCTAACCTATATCCTAACCTCTAACAGCCCATAACTTTATAGATTAGACGACGTAACTTTTATGAATGAGTGCATAAGGACAAGTCTGATATCAATAAAAGAAATGTATTGGTCTGATTTAATTAACGAGTATTGAAGAATAAAAGTACGTGTAAACAAAAAACAGCTGTTAAATTGATGGCTGCCATGTTGGTTACCTACGCCCTAACGGCTAGCAATGAGACTAATTTTCGACCTAACATCCAACATTAGCCCCGGCCTGTTAGATCGAGCAATGTTTAGGTGGTTCTTAGAAGTCTACATCATTTCTTTCGAACTAGCACGACCTAACATACTTAACACAAAGATGGTGAATACGCCTAATATTAACACACTAAACTAAAAAATTAAAAAAAAAAAAAAACAATCGAATAATAATTGTAAATATATTAATCACAATAATGAGAAAAGGTTTAACTTACGATTGTTTAAAAACTAAATTAAATATAATATAGTAGATTACAGAAATAGAAAAGTCTGATTTAATCAATGCGTATTTAAGAATAAAAATACGTGTAAATAAAAAACAGCTGTTGAATGAATGGCTGCCATGTTGGTTACCTACGCCCTAACGGCTAGCAATGGAACTACATTTTTCGACCTAACATCTAACATTGGCCCTGGCCTGTTAGATCGATCAATGTTAACTAGATCATCATTTTTCTCGATCTACCACGACCTAACAGAGTTAGAAGGGTTGACACAAAAATCGTGAATATTATCGTAAAAAAAAAATTTTTTTTTGTTTACTCTTATATACGGTTTTGTTTACAACTGTACATAAATTGGTAAATATTAAACTTAGTAGTCGGTACATCCTTTTCCCTACATACTTGACCGATACTAAATAAATATTTCAATTCCCCAGGCTTTGTATCTCGCAGCACTCATAATTTTAGCATTATACCCTTTGAACGGCTCTATTGCTCAATTGTTCCTTCTAGTCTGCAAGAAACCTAGTTTATAACAAGTTCAAAATAAATTGGTCCCTTTCGATTTAAATATTTCTTATATTTCGCATTATTTTCCTTATCTCCTATCTGATCGATTAATACTAAGTTTTACCTATTATTGTTAATAATGAACTTTTCCAAAAATAAAATTTTCAAAAATAATCGCAGGCAAAGCTTTCTTTTTTTATTATTTTTTTCATATTTCCTCACAAGAAATATTATTCTACATTATATTTTTATATAGGTGCATATATTTTTTTGTTTTGTTTTCAAAATTTTTCATATTTCTATAATCCTATATTATGTTTAATTTAGTTTTTAAATGATGGTAAGTTAAACCTTTTCACATTATTACGATTAATATAATTGCAATTATTATTCGATCGGTTTTTTTGAATAGTCTAGTCTAGTATGTTAATATTTGTGTTAACTCTGTTAGGTCGTGATGACGTAGACTGCTCGATCTAACAGGCATTGGCCAATGTTAGAGGTTAGGTCGAAAATGTAGTCACATTGCTAGCCGCTAGGGGCGTACGTAACCAACATGGCAGCCATGAATTCAACAGCTGTTTTTTTTTTTTTTATTTACACGATTTTTTTCATAAATACGCATTAATTAAATCAGACCAATACACTTCTTTCGTAAATTTCTCACATGTCCTTATACTTTCATTCAAAACAGATACTTCATCCCCAATTCTATAAAGTTGTATGCTGTTAGAGGTTAGGATACAGGTTAGGCATGTCATTTGTTAGTACTTTTCGAGTTCATAGATCGTTTTGAAATAAAACGTTTATAAATTTTCCTTTTTTATTACAATTTAACACAAAACCATAACGGGCAAAAACAAGCCTTCAAGGACTGTTATAGCTTTATTTTTGGTTATATCAGTCGCCACGCGCAAAATTGTGGAAAAATTAACATTTAACATAAACACGAGTAAACGTCTAACAAGTACCGAGAATGGTACTGTTATTAAGAGATCTAATTTATTTTAATTTAAAATTTAATTTCAGTCTATGTATATTTTTAATGGTTTTTCTCCTTTTTGTACGTATCTAATGGTCTTTGCTCGTATATAAAATTTGTAAAAAATGTTCAATTATTTTCTGGGATCGTGGGACCAGTGGAAAACGTGTTAAGGGTGAATTTTCCTTGTGTTCAAATTGAAGGGAATTTTTTCCCTCGACGCCTTTCGGCCTGAAATAACTTCTAGACGGTAGATCCCGGCGTCAAAAGACCTGTGCCGAACGGCACGAAGCGCGTGAACACGCATAGCCGGGATGGGAGTCGTCGAATCTAAATCTAAAGAAGATTTGGGACACCCCAAAGCGGGCCCCAGACCAGTGAACCCTCAGACCAGCCCAATATCTCTGCCTCCCCACCCACGCCGCTTTCTCAATCATCCTCTTTGCGAAAAATACAATTTGGAGAAAAGGCGGAAAAAAAACCCTCAGGGGCCGAAAGGGGCGAGAAAAAGCCAGCCGGCCCACCCGAGTACCAGTCCGTTCCTCTTCATTCGTCCTCCGCTTTATAAAAGACGACGAGGATCTGTTTCGCCAAGTTTCATCGGATTGGATAGGTTCGGGTCGACTGGGTACCGCTATTCTGCGGTGAGCCTTCAGAGAAAATCCCCGGCTACGATTTTTGCCTTGTCAAAATGAGAATTTCGACCGACGTCCAACGATATTCACAACTGCGAATGACCAAATTCCATAAACATATCGCCTTCATTAACTTACAATTGATTTATTTCTGATAAGCGGTGCGTGAGAGCAAAAAACGTGCCAGATCATTTTCAAAAAACCGTTATGAAGAAATTAGACTAGGTCTTTTTTTTTCTTTCTTTTCGGTCCAAAAGCAATAATCGTTAAAATCAGTAGCGGGTCAAAGAAGCCCTGTGCTTTACCGCCTTTCGTCCACTGGCCGACAAAGCCTATAAAACCTCAAACAGCTGTACTGCAATCAAACATAAAAAATAAAATCAGAGAACGTTCCTTTCCACTACATTTTCTTTCTGAATCATTTGAAAAATAACATAAAGATAGAAGTGATCAATGCTACAAAAATCATGAACAAAGGTTTGGGAAAAATATAGAGAGAAAAACAAGATGTGCCGGTTATTCATTTTATTGATCAATTATAACATTCCAAAATACCTCGTTTATTTAATAAAGAATTATCTGGAAAATAGGACATTTTATCTCTGGATTAACGCCGTTTCCATCTGACTCGTCCAATTACCGCTGGTGTTCCCCAAGGATCCGTCCTTGGGCCCCGCTTTTATCGATTTATTTACTAATGTGTTTAGTGACCGTTTGTTAAGGATTATTCGGAGATCGTGAGGTGACGTAGGTTTTTGAAAAACGTTTTCTTTATCGTGCCAACGTTTCGAACTTTATTGGGAATCATCTTCAGGGCCCAAGCTGTGTTTTTTTCGTAATTGAGTCGTTCTTGTGTGTCGTGCTGAGAGTGCCCCAGTCTCCACGATGTCGAGCGACTTTTACTTTTTGTTTTCGTTTTATTTTAACAAATATCAACGAGCAAATACACACGAAGCCACATTACGAGTACGGCATAAATAGCATTTTCAACTGTTTTTGAGTAAGTTAAAAAACTCAAATTTGGCTTTGATGTATACGAGGATATTTAGAAACAGTGACGTCCGTTTCGAAGAAATCCATGACTTTCATATTTATAGGCAATCTTACGCGTATTCACGATTTTTGGGTTAACACTCTTAGATCGAGAAAAATGATGGCGTAGACGTGTATGAATTGACTAGTTAACATTGCTCGATCTAGCAGGCCACGGCGAATGTTAGATGTTAGGTCGAAAATGTAGTTACTTTGCTAGCCGCTAGGGCGTAGGTAAACAACATGGCAGCCATGAATTTAACAGCTGTTTTTTGTTTATACGTATTTTTATTCTTACATACCATTAATTAAATCAGACGAATACATTTCTTTTATTAATTTCTGACCTGACAGGTTATATTAGGGGTATTTACAATATTTGTGTTAACCCTGTTAATTCGGTTAGATTGAGAAAAATGATGGCGTAGACTTGTAAGAATCGACTAGTTAACATTGCTCGAGCTAACAGGTTACATGTTAGATAGAAAATGTAATCACATTTCTAGCCGTTAGGGCGAAGGTAACCAATATGGCAGCCATGAATTTAACAGCTGTTTTTGTTTATACGTATTTTTATTCTTACGTACCATTAATTAAATCAGACGAATACATTTCTTTTGTTAATTTCTGACCTGACAGGTTATATTAGGGGTATTTACAATATTTGTGTTAACCCTGTTAACTCTGTAAGGTGTCTATGACACGCAAGAATGACACTCTTACTCAGAAAACAGACATCTTGAGCCCTGAAGATGATCTCAATAAAGCTCGAAACGTTGGCACGATAAAGAAAATGTTTTTCAAAAACCTACGACAGCTTCTCACGATCTCCGATTAATTATTAATTAATGGTCTGACTGAACTAAAAATTAGACCAACATGTTTCCTACATGCTGATGACATCGGTTTTATGTATCGTCTTTTCTTATACAAATGGACGCCGGTAGACTACATGCATTCAATGTTGGTGATCTCTACAAACTCCACAATATAACTTTTTCCAATAGCTTGCGAACTTAGTGAACACACTAATATTAGAAATATTGTTAAATCAATTAGTTAATTAAAACTAATTTATTAATTGAATTAATAATTAGTTAACGTTAATTAAGTTAAATCGTTGTGGTAGTGGTCTGATTTAATTAATGCGTATTTAAGAATAAAAATGTAAGCAAAACCAGCTGTTAAATTCATGGCCGCCATGTTGGTTACCTTCGCCCTAACGGCTAGCAATGTGACTACATTTTCGACCTAACATTGGCGCTGGCCTGTTAGATCGAGCAATGCCAACTAGATTCTTACAAGTCTACGTCATAATTTTTCTCGATCTAATACGTCCCAACAGAGCTAACAGGGTTAGCACAAAGAACGAGAATAACCCTATTATTGTGAGGTATTTTATTGGGCACTTCTATATGTGTTTTTTTTACAATTTTAACTTTTACAAATTGTTTTTACATAAATTGGTAAATATTAAACTTAGTAGTAGGTACATCCTTTTCCCTACATACTTAACCGACAGTAAATAAATCTCTCAAGTTGCCAGGCTTTGTATCTCGCAACACTCATAATTTTAATATTGTAGCCTTCAAACAAGTCTATTGCTCAATTATGTTTTGTACGTACTTCCCTAATGAGTTTGATTGCTCATGTGATGGGCTTGTGCAGAAAACGCCGGATCGGGTTCCTTCGTTTGTTTTACGATTGTCACTTGAGTTGTGCCTTGTACCATTCCTCTGAGTTTAGGCCCTCTCCAGTGTTTTTTCCACCCTTGATGGGGATTGTTTCATTGTATACACTATGTCCAGACCGCTAGAGTTTATCCACTTCTTTTGTTTCATTTGGAACCAGTCTGCGATGGAGAATACTTATTTGCATTAGTTTCGGCGATGATGCCCTGATACTGCTTTAGCCGTCAGACGGTTATGATTGATGATGATGATCGCCAGCTACCCTGTGCAGAGTTGTACACATTTCTACACGAAATTTCAACTTTATGATCTACTACTTGGAAGTTGAAAAGTTAAGTTATTTAAAAACTTAATGAGGCTGTGTTTTGTAGAATAACGTGTGGAAGCAACTCTAGTTTCTTCGTTAATTTCCATAATTCATCGTTTCCTCCTGAAATCCTTTATGCATTCAGTTAATTTAAACCGATGGCGTACAAACAAAAGGTCGATGTATATAGTTTTTAAGTTTGAAAACCGCCAGACTGTTGTTTTATTCGTCGTCGTGTCTCTCTTTTTTACATGCGTTGGGCCGACGTGCCTGCCGGGATGGCCATTTAGCGGATCCGGCTGAATGAAAAAGCCCTCTGTGGGTTTAATAGCCGGGGAAGACGGCGGAGCGTATCCTCTGGGCATTAGCAGCTAAGAAGGATGTGGGTCAATTAACAGGTGAAGTGCAGGTGGGGCAGGTGCAGCGAGATCTCTCGTCCGTCGGGCCAGGCAAACGCGGAAAAATTAATCAGCCCGGTGAAAGCGATTTTGCGCCATTTTCTTACATTTTACACAACCGACGAAACAACTGACGAAGAAACGCGTGGAAAATGAAGAAAAAGAATGTCGTTCAGGCGTGTGGGATCACGCTGTCCTTCGCATACACAAGACATGAAAGTTTATGCAAGTGTGATAGGGCACAACCCTTTAGATTAAACAAAATAAACGAATAAATAAATTAGTATTAGTAGCTGCATTAGTATTATGAGCAAACATTAAACATTTCCTGCCAGGCAGTGCCTTCTTTTTCTTCATTCTTTTTACTATACCACACCTAATTTTCGATATCGGAAGTAGGATTCACGCTTTTCACTTTGAGCGATACCGGACGTCCACGGAGTTTTCATCTACTGTTTTACATTCTTAATTGCTTAACCTAAATATTTATTGGTTCTCACAATCCATGCTGGATAAAGTCCCCAAAGGCACACTGAACTAAGTTAACTGACAACTGCTGCTCCTCCACTAGGTCAATAAATATTGTTTGCCTTATGAAAAATAGTTAAAATAATAAAGAAAGAAGTACTTTCTAGGAGTTAGACCCCGCGGTCGTGGGTTCGATCCTCACCGTCGCCCCTGGAATTTTTCTGACGCCTAAGGGGACCGGTGGCCGCCATTAAAAGAAATTGACACGGCACTCATCAATGGAAGGGGCGGGACTGGACCTCAGCGACCCTGAACCTGGTCCCAACCCCCTTCGAAAATGAGTTTCTTCGATGGAAGAACACTGGTACAAAGGGTATTGTGAGCCCTCCTCCAAAAATGGAGCCAGGGTATAGTACAATAAGCTGTACAGCTGCAGTGCTCAGTCCCTGGTATCCATCCATCCACATCCACTTTCTAGGAGTGGTCTGTACAGGATGTCCTTTTCCGATGGCGAGGCTGACTATCTCATGAACCAAGGGTGCTATAAAAAAATAATGGTAGGTGAGAAACCTTCAGAAACGGGCAAAGAACAGTTCGTTGACAAAAGGAACGTTGATGTCGGTGTGGATATTTATGAGGTAGTAAGCTTTGGTGATTTGTCGGAGGACGTTTTATTGGCTGGATGCGCTGGTTGTTGGGTGGCTTGGCAGAACCCAAAGTTCAACTCCAATGATTTGGTCGCAGTAAAGTTTTGTGTACGTTGAGTCTTGACGATCAAGACGGATGTCAATCCTAGTTGTTATCCAAGTCTTTTGTTAAGCTATTGCGTTTTTAATTGTGTGTTAGGTGTCTAGGTGCTGCCCTAATCGACTTGACTGGAAGTCGGTATCTCTTTGTTTTTGATGTACAATTTTTTTGTACAATGTTTTGCATTGCGAGCTGAGTAAATTTTTCTGCATTTTGCCATCTCCTCCAATTTAGGCAGCACGTTAAAGTTCAAGGTGTTCTTGGATATTGAAGGTAGTATGGATAGGATTTGAGTTAGAGAACAAAGTTTCGTCAGGTTAGACTGTGCTTATGGTATTGGGCGTGTGCAGGCAGGTCGGCAGTACACGTGTGTTCTTTTTGGGTGGCCCGACTGAATTTCTTTTGAACCAATGACCCTATTCAAAATACAAACAATACCTCTTTAATATTTTTTAGTCTAAATCAACTGAAAATGCTATGCAATCGAAAATGGCACGTTTCAATTCGTGCCGACATACCTAACCTGTATCCTAACCTCTAACAGCACACGACTTTATAGGACAGCGGATGTATCTGCTATGAATGAAAGTATAAGAACAGATCAGAAATTAACAAAAGAAATTTATTGTCTTGATTTAATTAATGCGAACTTAAGAAAATTAGTTTAAATAAAAACAGCTGTTAAATTCATGGCTGCCATGTTGGTTACCTACGCCCTAGCGGCTATCATTGCGACTACATTTTCGACCTAACATCTCACATCGGCCCCGGCCTATGATCTCTAACCTTTATCAGCGTACAACTTTTTAGAATAGGGGATTTATCCATTTTGAATGAAAGTATAAGGACAGATCAGAAATTAACAAAATAAATGTATTGGTCTTATTTAATCAAAGTATAATTAAGAATAAAAATACATATAAACAAAAAACAGCTGTTAAATACATGGCTGCCATGTTGGTTACCTACGCCCTAGCGGCTAGCAATGTGATTACAGTTTCGACCTAACGTTTAACATTGACCCGGGCCTGTTAGATCGAGCAATGTTATTTGCTAGCCGATTCTTACAAGTCTACCTAATCATTTTTCTCGATCTAACAGGGCCTAACAGAGTTAACATGGTTAACACAAAGATCGAGAATACCGCTCCAAACTAGCTATTGAACGAAAAAAATGTGCCCTTTGAATAGACTACTGAATCTAACGAAAAGGTACTATCGTAAAATTTATCTGCTTCCAGGACTTAAGATTTGCTCCCACAATGGCAATTAATATTTAGGTTATTGAAGAAGCAAATTATTGGAATTAGCAAATGCGTTTATTGTTTTTTCAAATTCTTTGTCGTAACTTTGTAATTTTTTGACCCAATTAAAACACGTCTGCATCGTTGTTTTCAGAGTAAAACATTGTTTAAAATGATGTGTCAGAATGTATGGGGGGGGGGTTATTTTAAATTTTGAAGCTGGACTGGGCCCGAAGTACCCTGTATAATTTTTTTTAAGTTGGAAACTATAGTAAAAACTTTTTTCTATATTTGAATGGCATCATTGATTTAAGAAAAACTCAGCCGGTCCCTATAAAAAGAGCACCCTGTACCAACTAGAACCCAACTAGCGTGTATGCACTGAATCAGAAATTTCTTTCCAGAACTGATTGTTAGGAGGAAAAGGGAGCATAAAATTAATGGGAATGCACGGACGGAAGAAGGCTTGAAGTTAAACTCGTATCATTCAAAGGTAACGATGTAATTTTATTGAGTGGTTTTACCTCCTCGGCTCAAAAAATAACCAGAAAGTCCAATTTGACTATTCCTTGGAATCGAAAAAGGACATCCTGTACAGACCACTCAATGTAAGTACTTCTTTCTTTATTATTTTAACAATTTTGCGTAAATAAAATAATATTTATTGACTTAGCAAAACGCGGAGCAACAGTTAACTTAGTTCATAGAGACTTTGGGGACTTTATACAGCATGGATTCTGTGAACCAATAAAGTAATTAAGAATGTAAAAGAATTGATGAAAATTTCATTCACGTCCGGTATTGCTCAAAGTGAAAAGCGTGAATAATTATTTTGCCAATTTAGATTGTTTTTAAAAATAAAATTTGAATTATGAAAGGTGGTGACTAAGCGTGTTAATTAGGGATGAAATGAAGTCGAGAATCAGGTATGGGTATGGTAAAAAGGATGCGGGGTTTGAGCTCCCCCGGGCAGGGTGGCCGACTAAGACCCCCGAGGGGTTGAATGCCTGGGTAGACTCGTACCCCATCACTAAAAGGTCCGGTTACGTGTCCTGCATAAATCTCTTGGACCTGTTAACAAACCTCAAGATTTTGGACTATTTAATCTCGTGGAGTGATGTGGTGATGTCCTCTCCTTTAAAGATTTCAAAACTAGACCTAGCGTCCTATCACACTCTGCGAGGTAGTGCCGTGCCGCTTCTTTTATTTCGCGAGAGAGGTGTCTTCTAAGTGGGCAATACTTATCAGCCTATCTCCCTTCCTTGACGTAGAAAATAGCCATTTCGCTTTTGCTGGTTTGATCGCCTTAGCAAAACCTATGCCCGGAGGATAAATTCTACTCCCTAAGAAATAGTTTCATGCCCCAGTTTTTAATACTCTCTTTGGCTGTGCTCATGGAGTGAGGTAATACCTAGGTATTAGAACCTTCTTTGTCTAGACCATCCGCCTTTTCATTGCCATGTGTCTTTTATGTGCAGGTAGCCAAATAATGGCCACCTTATTCTCAAACCTGGAAGGGATCCTATTGATAAGATCTATAGTTTCGTCCACCAGTCGTGAGGTTGACAAATCTTTTTGTAATGACATAAGCCCAAGTCAGAAAAAATTCTACCAATACTTAACAAATACGCCTAAGATTGAAATCCGCCTTGACCGTCAAGACTCAATTAACATTTAACAAGTCTTTAGTGTAACCAGGTCATATGGAGTTGAACTTTAAGGTTCTGCCAAGCCACCCAACATCCAGCGCATCCTTCCAATAAAAGGTCCTCGGACAAATCGACAAAGGTAATTACTACGTCATAAACCTCACTATACACCGACGTCAATAATCCTTTTATCAACGAATCTTATACGGATTCTAAAAGTTAGTCCCCAACCTCTCGATCTATCCTAGCTAAGCCTTCTTTACACAAACCTATGACGACAACCTTAATCAACGATGATCTTGAGAGGCATCCATTAATCCCTCACACTGAGTGTCAGTATTGGTTGGCTACTTATGGATGTGTACTTCAAGCAGCTTAGCATGTTAGTGCTGTGATCGTGTGCAAAAACCGTACTGTGATCGCATTTGAATTATAACTGATAGGCTATAAATAAATTATTTAAAGAGTTTTGGGTGTGACCTCAGCCGGCAGGACTAGTAGTCGTGTGCCGTTGTTGCCCAGGTCAAGGCCTCTCCTGGTATCTCGCCTTCGGTAGATACGTGCGGATTTTTTATTCGGATTTGATCAAAATGGGCCGTCTTCGGTTTATAAAGTCGTCGAGCCGGGATCAAGGGCCTGGCTCCCCGGATGAGCGGCAGAGCGTGACAGCCGCTCAGACAACGTTGTGAAAGGCTGCAATAGCGGTATGGACAGATTATCCCTGTGGACCTCCTTTTCGCTCCCCCTCCCGGCGAACAGGAACAAAAAAAAAACTAAGACTTCCGGGCGAATTTATTATCTTTCCACTCTGGCCAATTATAGCCTAAGTGAATCTTCAATTAATTATATTGCAAGCCGGTGTTAATTAGAAAAAAAAGGATGTGTCTACAACCTTCAAATAGAACATAAAGAATGGGGAAAACTGACAATTAGGACTGTTCTAATAGTTCTAGATAGTTTTGGAAGAAATGGCAATTATTTCTTATTTCAACAATACCACTCGTCTATCCAATCATAAGATACTTCGTCAAAGAAAGAAATAACGCTTGAAATCATCCAATGAACAAAAACCAAACAGTTTAGTCAAAATCTGATTCGACAAACATGGACAAACGTGGTCCGCCCAGTATCGCTCTTCTCCGCTTTTTAAACCATCACCCGCATAACAAACTCATTCGCCGCTCATTCTCGGAAAACTGATTTCACACGGCATTTCGCGGAAGCCGATTCGCTATAAATAAACGACGTCCGGGCTTAAAAGTAGTCGCTTGACTCACAAAAGGCGTTCCATTCAAGTACGACCGCTTTTTTTACTGCTGGATATCTCTGCGATGATATCAGCTTACATCATCAAACGGCATTGCCTTCCAGCGATATCATAGGTTTTTACTTTTTATTTTCGTTTTATTTTAACAAATATCAACGAGAAAATACACACGAAGCCACATTACGAGTACGGCATAAATAGCATTTTCAACTGTTTTTGAGTAAGTTAAAAATCTCAAATTTGGCTTTGATGTATACGAGGATATTTAGAAACAGTGACGTCCGTTTCGAAGAAATCCATGACTTTCATCTTTATAGGCAATCTTACGCGTATTCACGATCTTTGTGTTAACCCTCTTAGATCGAGAAAAATTATGGAGTAGACGTGTATGAATTGACTAGTTAACATTCCTCGATCTAGCAGGCCACGGCGAATGTTAGATGTTAGGTCGAAAATGTAGTTACTTTGCTAGCCGCTAGGGCGTAGGTAAACAACATGGCAGCCATGAATTTAACAGCTGTTTTTTGTTTATACGTATTTTTATTCTTACATACCATTAATTAAATCAGACGAATACATTTCTTTTGTTAATTTCTGACCTGACAGGTTATATTAGGGGTATTTACAATATTTGTGTTAACCCTGTTAACTCGGTTAGATTGAGAAAAATGATGGCGTAGACTTGTAAGAATCGACTAGTTAACATTGCCCGAGCTAACAGGTTACATGTTAGATAGAAAATGTAATCACATTTCTAGCCGTTAGGGCGAAGGTAACCAATATGGCAGCCATGAATTTAACAGCTGTTTTTGTTTACACCTAATTTTATTCTTACATAAGCATTAATTAAATTAGTCAAATTTCTTTTGTGAATTTCTGGCCTGTCCTTATACCCTCATTCATAATATATACATCCCCTACACTATACAGTTTTAGCTGTTAGAGGTTAGGATACAGGTTAGGTATGTCGGCACGAAGTGAAGTCTGTCATTTTTTAGTACTTTCAGTGTACAAAGATAGTATTTTGAATGAAAGAGGTAATTAATTTTTCTGTAACTTCTGGCAAGTTGCAGTTTAACACGAAATCAAACCATAACAAACAACAAACCTTCAAAGACTGTTATAGCTTTATTTTTGATTCTATCATGGTTAATCCAAGGAGAACCAAGAGCAGCAACTCAGAGGCTAATATACGACCATCTGCAGACATAGATCAGGTCAATGAGCAATGGAAACTGAGGCAGAAGTAGCAGGTATATGCCATACTAGGCATACAAATCCATGCCACTACTGAAAAATACAACCAAGTACAGGGAAGTGAAAAGTAAGCTGAAATAATACCTGGCCAAATCATGGTATTTTGACATCTGAAGACCGAACTGGCTTTAAACTTAGGTATTTATATACATTTCAGTTTTCCATCTGAGAACATAGCAAAGGGGCTTTTACGATCTTACTGAACAGTTCTCCATTCGAGTTAACACGAGTTAACATCTTACCCGTGTTGTACGACAAATGCTGTGATGTTAACAGACCTAGAAACCCCCAGTAAACCGAAATCATTCGGGAATAATAAAATAATTTCGAAATGTCCTTTTAAAGGAGATGGTTTAACCCCATTAAATTGAACAATTCCGTAGGACAGCTATTGGGGACCATTTCCATTGTGAGTACAACGACTTTAGGCTCATTCATTTCTACAGGTCATTGTCATTGGACAAAACGGCCATTTCGTAATGAACTTTCTCCCGTCGGGCTATCACGGCTGTACTTTTAGCTTTAAACCGGGCTAAAAACATCTGCGGCTATACGATTGACAGAGGAATAATCTTCGCTCTGGGCCAGTTAGCCGTTGGCGTAAAATAAGGCCGTTGGAAAAGCTTTCTAATCTCTGGATCAAGGCCGAAATTATGCATTGTGTATGAGTTGGGTCGTTCAAATGATCTTCACCAATATCAAAACTGGTTTGTTTCTAGGAATTTGTGCAAAAATCAACCATGCCCACTGACAGGCGAAAAATTCCGCACGTTTATAAACATAACTTGATTTGTATACATTTTTATATATTAATCAAAGTTTCACGTTTTTTAACGTTGATATAATTGAGACTTTGTCTAAAAAAGTTTTAAATTAACATTTCAATATCGCGTATGTCCTCATCTTGCCTTAAGATCTGGGAAGGTCTCTTTCCTGCAGGTTAGCCCATTCTTGAAGAAGAATCATTCAAGATGGTTGAGTGTATCATGGAGGGGATGGACCTGCTCTTATTCGTCTTTTGAGGTTAGGCCGTAGATGTTCGATGGTGTTGAAGGCTGGAGAACGGGCTGGCCAGGCTAAGACCCTGATGTTATGCTGTGAAAGTACTGTGCCAGGACATATGGACGGGCATTATCGTGCATTAGGTTAGGTTTGTCGTGGATTTCATCAAGGGTAGGCAACGCATGATATTCCAAAATGGCATCCACATAGCCACTAGCCGTCAAGGAACCTTCACTAACAACTGCTTGTGACTCCATTGAGATTCCCGCCCAGACTACCCGGGCTACTTGACCGTTTGCTCTGGGCAAAATTACAGGTTTCATACATTTCGTTTCGCCTTCTTCACACTCGTTCATGCCCATCTGGAGTTCGTCTACACTCATGTGTAAAAAGTACAGCAGACCATCGTCCAAAGACCTGCTGTGTTCTTGAGCAAATGCGTACCACGCAGCTCTGTGTTTCCTGTCAATTCTGGTCCTCGTACGGGACGATAAGCATTTCAGTACATACTGCTTTAACATAATTCGAGCAGTACGTTCAGACATTTGGTCACCTTGAACTGTCTAGAGCTGATGATTCGCTTTTCGGTTTCGGAAATTCTCAACGTTTAAAAACGGTCATCCTGTGGTTCTGTTACCCTTGGATGTACAGAACCGAGCATTTTATGGTAGGACCCAGTTTCTCGAAATGTCTAACCGTGCCTGGTAGTATTTCATGGGGAACTTCGATGGCAATAGTCGCATACCGTATGGGACGTCCATCACCAATTTGTGCCACTCTACGTCCGACATCATCAGCATCAAATGGCATTTTTAAGTTTGAAAATTTAAATGAAAAGGACAAAGCTGAACAAAGCCAAAATAGTTTATTTATTAACAAATGGGAGATAAACATTTTAAATTCCGTGAAAAATCCTTTAACCATGTTTTAGATTGAGGATTAGCTGTATTGGTAAAAACAACCAGATAAATTTAGGTCAGCCTTTTATATTGTATTAAGAGTTAAGTTATGAGAAATGTCACCCTGAAGAAAATTACTGACTTAAATCTTTCCCCCACGATTGCAATGACACCCGATACCTCCACATCCTCAGACGCCGCTCATTGACAACGATGATTCGGTATTTATTATTCACGCTTTTATAAAAAATATTTTTTTTTTTAGAAATCGTATCTCCTCCTGTTTCTCCGCCCTCGACGAACATTATTAAATGACTGGTTTAATGAGCATCCTGTTAATTAAACCGGTACGTTGGCCGAGTGTAAAGCAATTTGTCCGTTTGCTCTTGCCCACACACCGCAAGATACGCTCAAAGACAAAAAAAAAAAAAACCCCGACACGGGTATTTTGTTGTTTATTTCAAACATCATATATGTATTTTTATCTTTATATTAATTACAACATGCTTACTTTAATGTAAAACAAATGAAATGAGATGAGAAATTCACGAGTTTTATTTAAAAAAGTATTCAATTATAATGTTTCGAAAGAGAATTCAAAAAAACACAGGAAAATAATTTACTGATAGCTTAAGATTTAACAAACTATTTATTTATTGGTCCTCCGGGCCGGATAGCGAGAATTTAGAATTCCTAAAAGGCTAAAAGGATGACATCGAAGACTTGCTGTGGAAACCAACTTTAACTTAATCGAAAAAGTACAAAAGGAAAGAAAAATCCAACAAAAAGTAAAGAGACACCATAAACATACCTAATAACCAAAGCAGAAAAAGTTGGCAGTATATCTACAGTAAACACAGGCCAAAAAATACTGAGCTTGTGAAAACCAGCTTACCTTAATAAAGCAATGGAGAAAAAGGTCAAAACACACACAAAAAAAAAAGGCGACTATTTATTTATTGGTCCTCCGGGCCGGAAAGCTAGAATTTAGAATGCCTAAAACGTCTAAAAGGATGACATCGAAAACATGCACCATGAATACAGAGGTTGAGTAAACCAACATTAAATTAATAGA
>CM077110.1:3278826-3303774 GCA_039619505.1 Cimex hemipterus | reverse complement strand
AAGTTGGTTTCCACAGCTTCTGCATTTTTTTCTGTGTTTAATGTTGAGATTTTGTACAATTTTTCAGTTTTGGTTATTAGCTATGTTTACTGTTTCTTTTTTCGTTTTTGTTTCTTTTTTTACATTTTTTCATTAGGTTAAAGTTGGTTTCCACAAATTTTGTATTCATCGTGCAACTTTTGTTAGACGTTCTAGGCATTCTCAATTCTAACTATCCGGCCCGGAGGACCAATAAATAAATAGTTGCCTCTTTTCTCTGTGTTTTGTTTATTAGGTTAAAGTTGGTTTTCACAACTTCTTTATTTTTTTACCTGTGTTCAGTGTTGATATTTTTCCAATTTTTCTGCTTTTGTTAATGTCTATGTTTATTATCTATTCTTATGTGTTTGGTTAATTTCTCTTTTCTTTTTATCTTTTTTTATTAAGTTAAAATTGGTTTTTCAAAAGATCTGTATTTTTGCCTGGGTTTAGTGTATATATTTTGTCCAATTTTTCTGCTTTCCTTAATATTTAGGTTTATTATTTGTTTCCATGTTTTTGTTTCATTTTGTGTTTTTTATTATTTGAAATATAGACCACTTTTTCACTTACGAACACTCTGGAACAAGGTATGGTCTTGAAGAAAAATCAACTAACTAAAATAAGTCAAAAGCTTGGCAGTAAGAGCTGAATTTGTTTTCTTCGTCAAGACCAAATTATTCGTAATTAAAAAAAGTGGTCGATACATCCATTAATAAAAACCACATGATGGATATCATCGGCTAGGTTTTCCAATTCATGTCATCCTTTTAGACGTTTTGGGCATTCTAAATTATAGCTATCCGGCCCGGAGGACCAATAAATAAATAGTTGCTCCTTTTTTGTGTGTTTTGTTTCCTTTTTTCTTCATTTTGTTATTAAGTTACGTTCGTTTATTCAGCTTCTCTATTTTTTTCCTGTGTTTAGTGTAGGTATTTTGACCATTTTTTCTGTTTTGTTTATTAGCAATTTTTATTGTCTCTTTTTATATTTTATTTTTATTTATTTTTGTGTTTTTTCTATTCAGTTAAATTTGGTTTCCACAACTTCTGTTTTAATCGTGTAAGTCTCAGATGTCACCCTTTTAGACGTTTTGGGCATTCTAAATTCTAGCTATCCGGCCCGGAGGACCAATAAATAAATAGTTGCCCCTTTTTTGTGTGTTTTGATTCCTTTTTCTTCACTTTGTTTTATTATTATTAAGTTGATTTTTACAACTTTTGAATTTTTTTGTTGCCTGATTTTATTAGATCTTAAATATCCACTTGTCTTCGGTCCATCGCAACATGAATCTTGTTTTCAAATTTACTTAACTGTTTCTCGTTTTGTAATTGGTGTGACTCCAGGTAAAGTTGTTCCATGGACAAAAGGGCCCCAATTGGGCAGAGTATGCGGGTGTGAAGATAATTCGATTTAGCACAGTTACCTCTAGTGACGCGCTGGTTGCGCAACCGGGCTAGTCCCTGACAGCGGGATTATTTACAGAAATATCGAATGGGCGGGCAGTCATTCGGTCCTCTTTTCAATACAAACCAGATCCAAGCTCGTATAATTGTCTCCAGTTTTTGAAAATCGATCCTTTCGGGAGACTTCCCACACTGGCAATAAGAGTAAAGAATAAAGACGATAAAGACAGAAGAGACATTTGTGATATATGAACTAGAACACGTTACACAGCACTGGAAAGATAAACTTAAAAGTTTTTTCATTGTTGGAGGTAGGAAAACATAAAAACCCCATGAAGAAGAAAAAATCAACCAACCTAACAATCAACATGGAAATGCATAGTCGTAAAAATAATTTGACTTGGAGATATATTAAATAGAATTTTTAGTATGGGTTTCACTGGTTTTAGTCGTTATTTAGGTTTAACCTAAGTAATTTGTTTTATTAATTTATTTTTTATTATTGAAAAAGGATGATGTTAACAATAATACATAAGCGAGGGGTATTCTCGATATTTGTGTTAGCCATGTTAAATCTGTTAGGTCGAGAAAAATGATGACGTAGACTTGAGAGAATCGGCTGGTTAACAACGCTCGATCTAGCAGGCCAGAGCTGATGTTAGAGGTTAGGTCGAAAATATAGTCACAGTAGTGATACACGGAATCTATTATGAATGAGAGTATAAGAACAGATCAGAAATTAACAAAGGAAATGTATTAGATTGATTTAATAAATGCGTGTTTAAGAATTAAAATGCGTGTAAACAAAAAACAGCTGTTAAATTCATGGCTGCCATGTTGGCTACCTTCGCCCTGGCGGCTAGCCAAGTAACTACATTTACGACTTGGTCTAACATTGGCCCCACTCTGTTAGAGCGAGCAATGTTAATTAGCTTAGTCTTACGATCTACGTCATCATTTTTCTCGATCTAACACGACTTAACAAAGATCGCGAATACCTTTATTATTAGGGTCCTTAATGGTTTCTCTGGTTTCTTCGAACTTTTCACATGTAGAATCCGAGGACAATGACGACTGTGAGTTGTAAAAATCTGCTAGTTAACGCCCCTAGATCTAACAGGCACGGGCCAATGTTAGATGCTAGCTCGAAAATGTAGTCACATTGCTAGCCGTCAGGGCGTAGGTAACCAACATGGCAGCCATGCATTTAACAGCTGTTTTTTGTTTATATGTATTTTTATTCTTAAATAAGTGTTAATTAAATCGGACCAATACTTTTTTTGTTAATTTCTGACCTCTCCTTATACTCTCATTCGTAATAGATACCTATAATGCTGTAGGATGTTGAGGTTAGGATCGAGGTTAGTTATGTCAGCAGGAATTGAAGCATGTCAGTTGTTGGTATTTTTCGAGTGCATAGGTGGCATTTATTTTATTAACCTCAGGCACCAAACAAAGCCATAAGAACTAGCCTTCAAGGACAGTTATAGTTTTATTTTTGCTTCTAACAATCGCCACGCTGGGCGTTCACGTTCTTATTTGACATTTCTCTATTTGAGTTAGGATGTTACAAACATTGTGAATAACCCTATGATATTGTGTGGCTGATGAGTAGTTGAAGTCGTTTATAACGAACTGATGTGCCATTGTAGATAGGGATAGGGTAAGAGAGTCGGCTACAAGGCCTACTGCACCTCGACCTAAATAGACCTAAATTCTGTTCGTGCGTTAATTATAACTTATTGGCCAACTTCAGGTTACCTTTACACCAGGATAATTACATATTTTAGGATTACACCAGACTCCACAACTTTGCCAGCGGTTCATTGGTGTAGGATTTTGCTTGTGGTTTTTCTTATCATAGATTTCAAGAACCTGCACCTACAGCCATTGTAGAATTTCCACGTTACCTCCTTCGTGGTTGGAAGGCGGTTTAAATTTTATTTACTCGGTGTAGGGAGAATGGGGAGAAAAAAAGTACGAAGAAGTCTTTTATTTAATACACGGTAAAACCGTAGTCCTGCGTAGCGACTAGCTCTAGTACAAGAACTAAGTACATAATTTCAAATACTTATAAATGATAATAGTGGAAATTCAACGGTTATTTAGATCATAAAGTAAACAAAAGAAAATCGAGGATAATAGACGTGAAGGCCACTCGAATCGGTATGTCCGACATCCGGGTATGAAAGTCTTTGGTGTTGGCACAGGTCGATCCGGGTTCTGTGCGGTACTTTCTCGATTTTGCAGACGGGCGATCTTCGTCACGACGACAAGCCGACTTCGAGCATCATCATCACCATGAAACCAAAAATTGCGCCCCAACTCGCCAGACTGCCGTTACCTCTGAAACAAGACAGTGAAAAATGTGAGGGTTGATCGAAAAAAACAACAAAAAACACATTGGGCTGGTGCAAAAATGGTGCTTTCTAAAACTATATATGCACATTTGCCAACGTACAATAATCAATTTTATACCCCTGAGAAAAAAAAATCTTTATTTGGACTCTTAGGTTCACCGCTTTCTCTAAAAAGTCCTTCAAGAAGTGATCAAAATGATACAAAAGATGAAGTCTGTAGGCGAGATGTCGGGTGACATGGAAGGTGCGGTAAGGCTTCATATCTGAAGCCCCTAAGTTTCCTGGGTTGGCATTGCTTGGTGGCCTGGTGTTTCGTGAAGAATCGGCCCCTGCGTTCCACCAATGCTGGACAAGGGCGTTCCATTTTTTCGTGCGTTTTGTTAATTTTTCGATAGCTTCACCATATTTCCCGAAATTATACAACCCTAGCAGTACTCCACCCAAACGGTTACCATCACCGAGTTGGATTGGGCATGTTCTGGCGGTTCATCCTTATCCAACAGCCTGTACTCGTCCTGATGTCATACAGATCCATTTCCCATTGAACGTGATGATTCGATCGAAAAATCATCATCTTGATGGTATGTTAGTTGTGCTGTAACCACTTGTGCTTCTTAACTTTACAAATGTCCTAAAGTCAATGAACAACGGTTGTGTGATCACCACTAAACTCTTCCGCAATTTCCCGTGTATTCTCACGTGAATTTTCTTCAATATGCGATTTGAGTTGGTCACCCATAAAAGGTCAACCGCGACGTTCTCAGCCTTCGAGATCCAAATGTTCTTGCAAAACGTTCAATAAGGTTTAAAATTATTCATTTTATGTAAGGTCTTGGTTGAGATGAAAAATTTGGTAGCAGGAGCCGGATTCGAACCCACGATTTTCGCCTCAATACCACTTGTGACTTCGATCGACTCAGACACCAACTCCTCATCTCCACCTAAAACGTTTCTAATTCTCCGGGGTTGGTGTCCGAGTGGATCTAAGTCACGAGAGGCTCGATTGTTAGATCAGCGGCGTATTGAGCCGAAGGTGGTGGGTTCGAACACCGCTCGTGACACAAACTTTTTGATGTCACATTATCTCACGTGGTTTGAGTTGCGGCATATTGAGCCAAAGGTCGTGGGTTCGAACCTGCTCGTGACATTAACTTTTTGAAGTCATGATAGCTCAAGTGGTAGAGTAAGGGCGTATCAAGCCGTAAGTCGAGGGTTCGAATCCCGCTCGTGACACTAACTTTTTCATCCCAACCAAGACATTATTAATTGAAAGAAGTAATTTGCCCAATTAGACCACTAAACATAATGGAATTAATACGCTAAAATATTTTGTATAAAAGATAACAGTTAAAAGAATTATAATCCATAAATTAGATTTGACGATTTAGCTTTGTTTCCATGACACCTTGGAAAATAAAACAAAAATCTGCATTAATTCTGCACCACCCAATAAATGAATGGGCGAGAGTCGGCCGGGTGGCCGTCCCAAACTCCCATTGATGCGGTTTTTGCGGCAGTATTCGATAAAGTCGGACACGTGCTTCCTGGAGAGATCTGGGACGCCTCCGACGGGCGGGATAGGACGAGATGCCGGACATAGCAGGGATGCCGGCGTTGCTTTCACCTTGACACAGTTAGCTCCCCGGGTGAGGAAAGGGAGCGAGAGGGTGGGTGGGAGGGAGAGAGTGAGGGAGAAAGGGAGAAAGAGTGGCGGTGAAACGCGGGGAGGGTCGACGCCGGTGTCGCCTCCTCGCCGGGTCAACGTTCTCAAACTCACTCACATCGATAGACAAAGGGCTATCACTCTTCCGTCGTAAGCGCCACATCTCTTGACGTTAATTTCTCCTCAAAATCGGATGAAGTTTTGGTTTTATTATATAATACATCCAATAATAACCAAATGGCCCTAACCCTATCGCCAACCTGCAAATGCAGAAATCGTCCTCCGACAAAAAAGGCTCATTTCTAATCATCTCCCCACATATCATTCGGAAATTAATTAATTTTCATGCCAGTTCGAGTCTTCAGACTAAAATGAATTAACTATTCCCTTTCCGAATGGAAATGGATGGAATACAAAACAAATTTCACAAAAATAAATATGGGTAATTGCCAAATTTGTACCATTTACTTTTCCCACCATTTTTATTTGATTTTTATCGTAAATTGCATTCACGTTTTTTACTGGAGGCTAACCGAATTAAGGAATTATGAAAATAATAAATTAATATGTTTTAATTGTATATACGAGTATTCACGATGTTTGTGTTAACCCTGTTAAATATGTTAGGACGTGCTAGATCGTGAAAAATTATGATGTAGACTTGTAAGAACATTGCTCGATTTAACAGCCCAGAACCAATGATAGATGTTAGGTAGACAATGTAGTTACATTGCTAGCCGTTAGGGCGTTGGTAACCAACATGGCAGCCATGAATTTAACAGCTGTTTCTTGTTTACACATATTTTTATTCTTAAATATGCATTAATTAAATCAGACCGATACTCTGCTTTTATTAATTTCCCTGTCCATATACTCTCTTTCATAATAGTTACCGCGTATAATGTCCTCTGTGAGCTAAAATCTCTGTGCACCTGTTAGGCATACAGTTAACGAGGTTGTCATTAATTTCATAAGGTATTCACTCCATGGACGATGCAACGATGTCCTCAGTTGTTGCAGGTCAACTGGCTGTGGGTGGTGATCGAAAAGCCTTCTCTGCAAAGCATCCCAATGTGATCAACGAGACTGAGGTCTTGAGACAATTGGCGAAGGAGGGGATGGGAAATTCCAATGTTTTCTCAACAATGAACAACTCTGCCTCTATGAGGTCTGGCATTGTCATCCAAACATCGATTCATAGATAATTTCTTGTATACAACGGACTGCGGTGGGGTTGCCTTCATCAATACGGAGTCCAGCTCGTCCCGGAGAGTAAATCCCTGGCTCAGACCATTACACAGCCTCCTCTCCTACTGCACTGAAGGGAGCACGAATGCAACACCATTCCTGTAGACTCATCGGCGCCTGCCATCACTACTCAGACGGAAAAGCGACTCATCAATAACCGTAACAGGATTATTATTAGTATTGTCATACGATCTGAGGACAATTTCGCACAAAGATTCCGGATCGTTATAATAATGAAGATCTTACCAAAACATCTCGTACATCATTTAAGACTTGGCGGGCACTATGAAAAGGGTTCATTCTTGCAGCAATGATAATATTTCTATCCACCCTTAGGTCGTAATGCGCTAAGCCAATACAAGACCACCTATTGGCACTTCCACGTTCTCACAATAATATTGCTAATTTCTGGTTCGCTTGAGTAAGTTCCAGTAAGATCGTGAACGCCCATTTCTTTTCTTCGCATGTTTGTAATAGTGATGATGATGTTTGTAATAGTTTTGTTCTGATGCCAGAGGTTAATAAAAAGGGAAAATAAGCCAACTCTTCCTTTCGAAAGTACTAACAAATGACACGCTTCAATTCGTGCCTACATACCTAAACCGAATCCTAACCTCTAATATCCTACAACTTAATAGGACAGGGGATGAATCAATTACAAATGAGAGTATAAAGACAGAAATTGACACAAAAAAAATCTCTTGGTCTGGTTTAATTAAAGCGTATTTAAACATAACTGGCCACCAATGTTGGGTGTTAGGTCGTAAATGTAGTCGCATTGCTAGCCGCTAGGGCGTAGGTAACCAACATGGCAGCCATGAATTTAACAGCTGTTTTTTGTTTACATCTATTTTTATTTTTAAATACGCTTAATTAAATCAGACCAAGAGATTTTTTTATGTCAATTTCTGTCTTTATACTCTCATTCATAGCAAAAATTAACAAAACAAATGATTAGTCTGATTTAATTAACGCTTATTTTAGAAAAAAAAATTAATGTAAACAAAAAACAGCTGTTGAATTCATGACTGTCATGTTGGTTACCTACGCCCTAACGGCTAGCAATGTGACTACATTTTCGACCTAGCATCTAACATTGGCCCTGGCCTGCTAGATCGAGCAATGTCTACTAGCCGAACGTTATCATTTTTCTTGATCTAACAGACTTAGCATGGTCGAACACAAAGATCGTGAAACCCCCTAATATATAAATGTTGAACCGAGTATTTCATACTCACACAAAGTTTCGTGCTATTCCTGCGGTGTTATATCTGTTATGAAATGTCAATTTTTTATACATCAGATATTATATGATTGTGACAGGGTGGGGAACGCGGTAAACCTGGGAATTTTTCATTGATCGCCGGCGGTTCTATTTGACCCATAGGAAGTCGGGAATGGAGATTTTCAAGTTTGGATTTGTGATTCGGGGCTTGTTCAATATTGGAAAAGAAACTTATTAAAATATGCGATAACGAAGGAAAAAGAAATATCAAAATAAAGTTTAATGGTTTATTTGCTTTATGATGTTGGCCCAGCATCGGCTGAGTTTGCATATCTGTTATGTAATTAATGCCCTGTGGGACTGATAATTTCTAGAAAGTTGCGTTTTTTATTTGTTCTGTCCGTCGTTAATAATTATTATTACTTTACGAATTCCAAAAAAAGGGAGCAATGCAATTTCTTACATTGATTGGTACTAATGCTTAAAAAAAATTTTAAAATTTAACGGTTGTTTGTCCAATGATGCGTGCAGTGGACGTCTTTCCTAGGCTGACGAAATATTGAGACACAGAGGATAGATAGAACGTCCAATTTTGACAAGGACTTGATAAGGATGAAGTTGATAAATTACGATTTTATGTTTAAAAATTTGATTTTAGAATAAAGTCACAAAAAAGTTAACATCTCAAGAAAGAGCCAAGATAGAAACCTCGTTCTGGTGGCCTTGATTTACGTTTTGTTTGGGGAATCCAACTTGGCAGTATGACCTTATAACAGCCTGCATATTGCGGTTGTAAAAGTTGTCACAAAAATGTTAACATCTAAGCAAAGAGTCAAGATAGAAACCTCGTTCTAGTGGCTCTGAACTACATTTTGTTTCGTGAAATCACTTTGGCAGTATGACCCTGTGTAACACCCTGTATATTGCGGTTGTAAAAATTGTCATAAAACAGTATCATCTCAGGAAAGGGTCAAGGTAGAAACCTCCTTCTGGTGGCACTGAACTACGTTTTGTTTAGTGCATCCACCTTGGCAGTATGACCCGATAACAGCCTGTATATTGCGGTTGTAAAATTGTCACAAAAACGTTATCATCTCAGGAGAGAGTCAAGGTAGAAACCTCCTTCTGGTGGCACTGAACTACGTTTTGTTTAGTGCATCCACCTTGGCAGTATGACCCTACAACACCCTGTATATTGCGGTTGTAAAATTTGTCCCAAAAAAGTTAAATCTCAGCAAAGAGTCAAGATAGAAACCTCCTTCTGGTGGCACTGAACTACGTTTTGTTTAGTGCATCCACCTTGGCAGTATGACCCTATAACAGCCTGCATATTGCGGTTGTAAAAGTTGTCACAAAAATGTTAACATCTAAGCAAAGAGTCAAGATAGAAACCACCTTCTGGTGGCACTGATTTGCGTTTTGCTTTTGGGAATCTATCATGGCAGTATTGACAATTTAACCCTGCAACATCCTGTATAATGTACGTTTAAACAGACTCGTTGGAAAACAACCTCGCAATAACGTGCTGAAAACATTCTGGAAACCGTGGAAAGTTCATCAGAAGAAAAATTGACCCAAGTTCTCAAGATGGCTTTTTATTAACGACGTTTTCATAGGGCATCTTGCAACGAAATGTTGCCTTCTGTCTTTCCAAGACGATCCGGGACGATTGTAGATATATAAGGACCGTGACGGGCACAGAGCCTTCACGAGAAATGGGAACATTGAGCGCTGGAATTTAAAAGACCCGTTTCAGAAACATTCCGAGAAGTCTGGCAGTTATTGAAGTTTGTCCTCCGCTTCCGTATTTCGACCTACATTCCCTCCAGCGCGGCCGTTCTCGATCCGGGCCGATTGTCCGACCCTGGAATGTCATTGTCACAAAAACAAAACTGGAGATTCTTCAAAAAGTCGAATAAAAATGGACAACCCGTTCGTGATAAAATGTCTAATCTGAACGCATACATGGGATTCAAGAAATGCACATCTCTTATGAAAAATAATAAATACAAACACACTGAAAGCAAAAAAAAAATGACTACCCGTAACATTTTTAATTATCCCTTAGTCAATCCTCCATTGAATGTCATCCTGGCCATCTTTTCTACCCGCCTTGTAAAGAAACATTGACTCTTTAGAAAATTATTGCTCTCAATGGAACCTGACATTAAGGGTATGCACGATCTTTATGTTAACCCTGTTAACTCCGTTAGGTCGTGTTAGATCGAGAAAAATGATGACGTAAACATGTAAGAATCGGCTAGTTAACATTACTCGATCTAACAGGCCAGCGCCAATGTTAAGTGTTAGGTCGAAAATGTAGTCACATTGCTAGCCGCTAGGGCGTAGGTAACCAACATGGCAGCCATCAATTTAACAGCTGTTTTTTGTTTTTCCGTATTTTTATTCATAAATACGCATTTATTAAATCAGTCCAATACATGTCTTTTGTTAATTTCTGACCTGTCATACTATTTCATCTTGATCTTCTAGATGCTTTAAGTTTGAAATTCGCTGTTTTAGTATAATATTTAAGAGCTTTCTCTATGCTGATGTCTGGCCGCCTCTCCACCCTCCTTGCAAAGGATCATCGACGCTTTAAAAAATTGCACTCGATGGAACCTGACACAGAATTTAAATAAATCCAAAAGTTTTTCGTAAAGGGGACGGGATAACGGATAGTGAGGTTTGACAATAGACGAATTGATGTTTAGGAAACTCTCTCTCTCTCTAATACCTCATCCCAAAAATAAAATTTAAATGGCGAAATATGGAATCAATCAGGTCTGGTCCAACCTTCTCTCAAACCATTCTATTACTTCTTATGTCACATTCAAGGTATAACCCTCGATGGTTTGCTATGCTTCATAGGTTTGGGCAGTATTAGCAGTTCGAACAAGTCGAATATTTCCAGCGTTTGTTTTATTCTAAAATAATTCCATCTGTCTGATTTCATTTACTAACATTTCCTGACCTTTTATTTGATTTACACCGTCATATCTCAGAAGGATCTTCTCAATGCCTAAGTACCCCAAAATTAAAGTTATTTTCTCCATTCATTCATTCAAAGTATTATAAGCAAATAAAACATAGATAAAGTCTAGCGCTTGTGTTTACAACTAAATTTTGTAAATCAATCATTGAATAGATAACCTATTTTTTGTTGAATTTTTTGTAAAGCTTAGTTGTACCATTCGGGTTGTTTGGTGTTTATATTTTGTGCCGTTTTTAAGTTTAAAATTGTGGTAAGATGGTAAAAGTCAAGCTTATGTGACCAGGGTGCTTAACATTTCCATAAGATTATTAGGAGATGGTCATATTTAAGTTTAACCCCGGCTCGCTATGATATCCGCATTCTTACGCTGCGTTATTAGAATACCTTGAGTTAGGATATCCGATTTCCGGTCGACGGAACATGACAGCGATGCGATAGCGACGCAACGTGAAAGCGATGCGATAGCGACGCAACATGAAAGCGATGCGATTGCGACGGGGCATGAAAGCGATGCGATAGCAACTCAACATGAAAGCTATGCGATAGAAACGCAACGTGAAAGCTATGCGATAGCAACGCAACATGAAAGCGATGCGATAGCGACGCAACATCAAAGAGATGCGATAGCGACGCAACATCAAAGAGATGCGATTGCGACGGAACGTGAAAGCTTTGCGACTGCGACGGAACGTGAAAGCTTTGCGATAGCGACGCAACATGAAAGCGATGCGATTGCGACGGGGCATGAAAGCGATGCGACAGTGCCGCAACATGAAAGCGATGCGATTGCGACGGGGCATGAAAGCGATGCGATAGCGACGCAACGAGAAAGCGATGCGATTGCGACGGGGCATGAAAGCGATGCGATAGCAACTCAACATGAAAGCTATGCGATAGAAACGCAACGTGAAAGCTGTGCGATAGCAACGCAACATGAAAGCGATGCGATAGCGACGCAACATCAAAGAGATGCGATAGCGACGCAACATCAAAGAGATGCGATTGCGACGGAACGTGAAAGCTTTGCGACTGCGACGGAACGTGAAAGCTTTGCGATAGCGACGCAACATCAAAGAGATGCGATAGCAACGCTACCCGGGCTAAAAGTGAGGATATCCATACACGGGTCGATTTGCGTTCGACCCAACGTGAAAGCGATGCGATAGCAACGCAACATCGCCTAAATGTCAGGATATCCATGCATTAATCGATTGCGATCGGCGCAACTTGAAAGCGATGCGACAACAACGCAACATCGGCGAAACTTGGGGATATCCATACAATGGTCAAAAGCGATCGGCGCAACTTGAAAGCGATGCGACAACACGTCAACATCGGCTAACATGAGGATATCCATACAATGGTCAAAAGCGATCGGCGCAACATGAAAGCGATGCGACAACACGTCAACATCGGCTAACATGAGGATATCCAGGCATGGTCGATTTGCGGACGATGCAACTTGAATGCGATGCGACACCAGCGGTTTTTTAAAGGTTGTACATCTAATTCGGGGCGTCGGTGGCTGCAACAATTTACGCGTTGACATCAGACTCTCATCTTTATAAGGCAAAGGTTATATAGAGGTCGTGAGATACGATGTGGAGAAGGTGGTTTAGGTCCAAGGTTCGATTCCAATTTCCCTCAAATCTTAGAACTTAACATACTTAAAATGGGCTTTTTTTTTTCAAAAACACCGGCATCCCCACCCATAGCCGTCCGAGTTGAAATACCCTCGTAACATAATAATAAATATTTAGTCCAATTGATAAGGAGGACAATGTCCTGTACAATCAATTACTGATTAAGCAGCGGAAGAAAAACAATTGAATGAACTTTTGGTATGGTGGCAGAAAAAATACCACTCAATATTTCGATACGATACTGAGCCCTGAATAAGATCAATGTCATAATGAGAGAAGTTCGTAAATTTAATTACCTTTTTTAAGTAGCTACGCTATATTCTGTATGTAAATATACGTATATTATGTGTTATCTTTATTTACTTTTTTGTTCATTCACAAGTTCTCGTATTACCATTGGTCGTGGTAATTCGTACAACTCATTAAAAAAACGCCTTCGACGTTGTATCCTTTCTGGAGTAAGCAGAGTGGGAGTGACTGTAAAATTCAGGAATTTTTCCAACTTGTGTACAATTTTTATGTTCGACGCCTCCATAGGATACACCCGCGAGTGGTTGCCTACCTAAGAAGGAGTTATGACAAAAGTTGCACCGCAGTTGCATCGAGCCGCTGTTGACACGTGTACGGATGGACATACGGTTTTTGGGGAAACACATCTCTCGATATCTATCGTTGGTCGGACACCCAGGTGATTTTGTTACGATTTATGCAAGGAGCAGAACTCATAACTAACGCACCTGAGATTAATCTGAATGCCATTCCGTACATTTAAGGGTAACGATGAACCAGAAAAAGTGCAGAAAATGGGGTGAAGACTCGGAAGGAAAGAGTGAGGTCAAACCGGCTCGACTTCACCGCATCGTAAAAATACCTCGAGACGGACAGTTATTACAAGTTGACTATTGTCCCACGGGTGTAGACAACAATGGACCGTCCAGGACGGTGATTTTCTCATTAAAACTCGCGTAAATCATGGAGTTTATCAATTTTGATCTTTTAGTGTTTCTGTGCGGCCGCGTTGTTGTGGGACGAGTCGGATTTTAATACCATGAAATAAGGAAGGATTTAACACTGCACCAATCACAAAAAAGCCGACAGTATCCTGGGCTGGTTTTCAACCGTAGCCGGAGGACAATTTGCGTGGTCGTTCACCGTAAAACGTGCGATGGGGCGGGGCAGGGGGGGTTCTTTAGGCCTTTCTGAAAATGTTTCTGCCGCGATGGCGTGTGGGTCCTGGTGTGTTCTTCGGCGGAAATGGGACCAGCGTTTGAGGAAGAAGGAAAGAGAAAAGGGCCCTGGCCACTTCGAGACGGGTTAATTCTCTTTTTACGGGTGGTCCTATGCCTGTTGTGCAATAAAGAGGTCTCGGGGAGGAATCCGATCGACCCATTTTCGCCAGTCTGCGGTTCTGTGCCGGATTTTTCTGCCACATTCGATAACCGTTCTCCATGAACTTTTCACCGGCCATCTCACTACACGTAAATAAAGCTCAAAATCTCGTGTAGTTGGATATATTTCTAACATAGCTCATACAATATGTCCGGCCGGTGAGTTACCACGAGGGATTTATACACCTGACCTCTACTTTCGCCCCTCTTGCCCAGTGCCAAAACTGGTTGACCGAGAAAAAGTCATTAAGAAGAGAAAGTGCGCATTTTTCCATAAGATAAAAGCCCCGAGACAGTATGTCGCCTCTCTCTCGCACAACGATATACATTTACATAGTGACTGGAGAATATAAAAATACTCGATAAGGGAATTCTTGTAAACGAAAAAAGGCCAAACCAAAAACCGGCCCTTGCACCATCGGGCTTTCACATTCATACTTTATTACTCGCAGTGTTTTTTTGATAAGGAAGCGAATCGGATAAGTAGCCAGTTGATTTCATAAAGAAACACATGCAGGTTGCTGATAGGTCGTTTTGAACGGATTTTCCGAGTGGAGAGAGGCTCTTTTTGAATTGTGCGATTGTTGGGAGAGGTAGAAGGGGTAGAGGTAGCAGACTGGATGCTAGGAAGAGGAGGAGAGCGGGGCCGTTGAAGAATGCGGCGATCAGGACGTTGAACCTTGCACCTTTCTCTTTGACGGGGAATGCCCCGTGGAATGTCATCCCGGCCGAGGCCGGGCCGATTCGGTTTGTTCCACTCACTTCGTATTCGCTTCCGGGATGATGTCGTCGACGACGACGTAGATCATCGCACCTGCTGCGAAAGCCATGGCGTACGGCAGGATGGGCTGCGCCGCTGAGACGAGGATAGCCCCGACCAGGCCGAACACCGGCTCGACCATACCACTCAATTGGCCATACCTGTAACATAGAATGAAACCATTTATGCGAAGTGCGTCTACATAGAAAATATAATCATCATATCTGAAGAACCAAAATTTACATTAAAACGTTAGAATTTCTGGGAGGCATCTAAACAGAAACCGTAACCATCATCACATCTAACAACCAAAATTTACATTAAAATGTTAGAATGTCTGGGAAGTGGACCAGAAAGAAAACATTTTAAATATCTACACAGAAAATGTGACGATCATCACATTTGGAGAACCAAAATTTATTTAAAATATTACCATTTCTGGGACGCATCTACACAGAAATTATAACCATCATCAGTTTTTCTGCAATGTTGCGCGTGGCGATAAGTAGAATTAAAATAAAGCTATAACCGCCCTTGAAGGCTTGTGGTTATTTGCTTTGTATTAAATTGTTACCCCTGTTAACTCTGTTAGGTCTTGTTAGATCGAGAAAAATGATGATCTAGTTAACATTGCTCGATCTAACAGGCCACCAATGTTAGATGTTAGGTCGAAAATGTAGTTTGTTAGCCGCTAGGGCGTAGGTAACCAACATAGCAGCCATGAATTTAACAGCTGTTTTTTGTTTACACGTATGTTTATTCTTTTTTAAGGCCAAAACCACGAACGGTCATGACTGGCTAAGTACGTTGTTAGCCTAGTTAGTATTAGCAGTGGTTAGTTTGTCGTTACAATATTTTAATGCGAAAAATTTTGTTTTTCAGATTCATAAAGGAAGCCAAATAGTTCATATATATTTGGAGTATTCACGATGTTTATTAGATGGTAATTCATGTTAAATGTTAAATTTTCTGCAATACTGCGCGTGGCGATTGGTAGGAACAAAAATATAGCTAGAACAGTCCTTATTCTTGGTTATGGTTTTGTTTTGTGATAAATTGTAAGATGCCAGTTAGTAAAAAAGGAGATTATTCAACTCTTTCATTCAAAATGCACTCGAAAAATACAAACAAATGGCACGGTTCAATTCGTGCCGACATACCTAACCTGAATCCTAACCTCTAACATCCTACAACTTTATAGGAAAGAGATGTATCTATTGATTGAGTTTAAAGATAGGTCAGAAATTTTCTAAAGAAATGTATTGGTCTGATTTAATTAATGCGTATTTGAAAATAAAAAAATACGTCTAAACAAAAAAAACAGCTGTTAAATTCATGGCCGCCATGTTGGTTACCTACGCCCTACCGGCTAGCAATGTGACTACATTTTCGACCTAACATCTATCAGTGGTCCAAGCCTGTTAGATCGAGCAATGTTAATTTCTTGCAAATCTACGTCATCATTTTTCTCGATCTAACACGACAGAGTTAACAGGGTGAAAACAAAGATCATAAATAATGTACTATCACCAAAATGTTTTTTCGAAATTTCTCTGAGACATCATGTATAAGATGTGTATACATTTTCTGTGTATCTCTCTCTGTTCCACCTATATATTTAAATATGCTTATTGCTATCTTATTGCTCTATCAATCAATCGTCTTTCCTTCACTCATTCTGTTCGGGCTTGATTTTTTCCCAAGTTGTAACAATTTATTTGTGGATTAATAATACAGCAACAAAAATTCTACTTATTTGACGTCAATCTAGAAGAAATCTCGACTCGGATAGTCGAATCAATAGCGTAGCTTTTACATCATGTAACGAGTAGGTCGAACGTCCAGCCGAGGTTGCATACGCTCGAAATACCCGAGAACTTTTGAATGTGGGAAGCCGCAATTGACCGAGGGGAACTCTCCGGCCGGAAATGAATGTTTTACTAGAAATTGCGATATTCATATGCGAAAGCATGGGCGGCCGTCCGGCGGTAGATTAGAGTGAGAGGAGGTCATTAGAAGGCAAAGTCAAAAGGCAATTCTCTTAGGGCAATTAGGCCGACCCTCGCTTTCGGCCGGCACCCACGAAAATCCCGAAACTGGGCCGTAACTTGTCCTAATGGATGTACTCAGGCGGAGTCAGTGGGTGTCCTTGCCTCCACTTCCTCCGGCGGATGTTGCCTAACGGATTCCTAGATAGGCCTATTTCCACCACTAGGCGGAGTCTCGCCGAGGGTAAAAGAGCCAAATTTTTTTTATTACGAAAGTCGTGAACAGAAAGCAAAGATGGCTTAACCATTTCTCGAAAGCCTTCCAATTAGCGACTTTTATTATTTTTCCACCGGTAAACGCGAACAAAGTGAGAATTCCACTCGTAATAAATATATATTATAAAACATCCTCGTCTTCAATTAGACACCCCTTAGGTTCTAACGATCATAAAAATCCATTGCAATTACTCTCAACGGCCGGTAATTACGGCTGGATCCGAAGGGCATTACCATATGTTAATGGGCCGTAGGCGCCTCGCCTGGAGAACTATGAGTACAAACAGGCCTTATCGGTTTTTCCCTCTTTGCCGAGCTGTTATTTAGATTACATCCCAGATTAAATTTTACGGAGAAGAAATTGCGAAATAAAATTCCCACAGTTTTAAACCCTCCCCCCCCACTCTAGCCTTAATACAGACGGACGGATGGATAACAGGTTTCGGGCCAGCATGTTACCAACATACAATACCAATCAAAACCATAAATTACAGTTCTCTCTTCTACTCGGATCAAAGGGATCATCATAAATGGCTATAGGAATTTCAGAAACTATCCCAGCGTCAATCACCGTTTCCATGTAGGGCAATGCGTAATAACAACGGCAATACTTTTCTAAGATTAATCGTGAATCTTTGTACTGTTTATCTATTGAAGTTTTTCAGTTTAATTAAATTTTTTATTTCCCTATGAACAGCTTTAAATTAAACCTCATAATTCAGTTTTAAATCCAGTTTGCCTATTTTTACACACGTTTTACTGAAGATAATTTTTTTTACAAGGGTATTTGAACTACGAAGTGGTTAGTTGGACTGCAGGGCGGATGGATTCGAACCCGGGACCTTTACAGTGACGAGCGCCGTGTCAACGCCTAAACCGTTGCGGCCGCCGACGCCCGTTCAAGATAGTTTCAGTTTTAAAAATCAGTTTTATCATCATCGGATGAGCTGTTATTGCCAGCCTGTTGGGTGTTTCTACAGATAATTTTTATTTTTTCGTCGACCTTCCTGTTTAGGACTTCCTCACTGCCCTCTTTGTTGTTCCCGAAGCGGAGGCTATCGCCATCCCTCGCTGCCGAAATTCGTAATTTCCTTGTTCGATAAGACAAAAGCGTGAAGAGGAAATTCGTCGTTTCATTCATGTAAACGAAACGATCCGGCTTTTTTTTTTAATATAAATTTCAAATCCTTTTGGAACTGGGAAAAATATATCTGAGGATTTACCAGAAGCTCGACAGCGTAGAGAAACCGGCTGCTTTCAGTGGGAGGCTCACGGCGAGGCCCTCGGGGAAGTTCTGAATTCCAATTCCGATCGCCAAGTTCCTGCAACATGAAAATAAATAAAATAAAAATACATAAATCTGGCATTTCAAAGTAACTGTATAATTGTGTTACGTACTATTCGATGATTATGACATTTATGGCCATGTTCTCCCAAATACCCCAAGAAAATTAAAATCAAAGGAGGGCGTTGAAATAGCCAAAAACCGGATTAACCTTAAAGCGATCACAGCAAAAAAAGAGGAAACTATTGTATAACGCTATTAAACACATTAGAATAAACCAATATGAAAAAAGTATTAACAATAAATCAAAGTAAGCTAGTGGGGGTATTCACGATCTTTGTGTTAACCCTGTTAACTCTGTTAGGACGTGTTAGATCGTGAAAAATGATGACGTAGACTTGTAATCTAACAGGCCTTGGCCAATGTTAGGTGTTAGGTCGAAAATGTAGTTACATTGCTATCCGCTAGGGCGTAGGTAACCAGCATGGCAGCCATGAATTTAACAGCTGTTTTTGGCTTACACGTATTTTTATTCTTAAATACGCATTAATTAAATCAGTCCAATACATTTCTTTTGTTAATATCTGACCTATCTTTTAACTCAAATTCATAATAGATACAGCCCTTATCGTATAAAGTTGTACGCTGTTAGAGGTTGGGGTACAGGTTAGGTTATGTCGGCAGAAATTGAAGCGTGTCATTTGTTAGTAATTTAGTGCATAGATAGCAATTTGAATTTTCCTTGTTTATTAGCCTCTGGCATCAATACCAAGGAATTAAAATCGAAAGGCAGACTCAAGGATCAAAACTCAAAAGAACGTTCGTTAAGATATTTATACCTAAAAGTAGCTGATTGAAATATATCGTTTTGTACACTAGAGGTGTATACTCTGTCAGATAAAAAAATTCCAGTTGTAATATTAATTGCATTGTATATATTTTTATACATTAATCAAAGTTTCAAGTTTTTAACGTCTAATTATTGAGTCTTTGCCTAAAAGAGTAGAAAAAAATAAATTCCTAAGGAAAACGGAAAAACGAATAAATAAAAAAGCCGGACAGAAATAATTTGTTTTACAGTTTTAATTTATATCCTCTTGTCTTAATTACAACTCGAAGACGCCTCGGCATACTTTCTACCAGACCGGAAATGTCTCTTTGCTCGAGGTTAGCACATTCTTCACGAAGAGTCCTTTCAAGGACGTGGAGTGTATCAGGAAATGATGGACGTACTTTGTCTTTTGAGGTTATCCTATAAATCTTCGATGGGGTTCTGGAGAACGGGCTGGCCAGGCTAAGACCCTCATGCCGTGCTGTTGAAGGTATTGTTCGTACCATGTAAGCAAAATCTCAACGGGTACTATCGCGCGATGGAAGATCGCAAGGACAGGCAACCCATGTTCCAAAATTTCATCCATATCACGAATGGCCGTCAAAGACCCTCCACGAGCAACAACCAACTCTGCGCGACTCTCCATTGAAATGCCTATCCAAGCCATCACTGAACTACCTTGAAAAGGTTGGCTCTGGGAAAAATTACAGGCTTTGCCTTCTGCACACTCTTTCACGCCAGCTGGAGTTCGTAGAGCAATCTCCACTCATCTGTAAAAAGTACAGCAGACCAATCGTCCAAAGACCAATGGCTGTGACCTCGGGAGTCGTGCAACTCCGTGTTTTCTAGTCAATTCTGGTCCTCTTTCGGGCGAAAAGCCTTCAGTCCATACTGGTTTAAACTTCTTCGAGCAGTGCCTTCAGAAATTTGGACACCTCGAACTTCCTGGAGCTGATGAACTCCTCGACCATCAAGATGGTGCCCGTTTCGCAAAAATATCAAAGTCAAAAAGCAGTCAGTCATTCCGTGGTTCTGTTAATCTTGGGTGTACAGAACCAAGCATTTTTTTGTAGGACCCAGTTTCTCGGAAACATCTAACGGCGTCTCGCATAATTTTGTAAGGAACTCCGATGGAATGTTCATCGCCAATAAGTACCCCACCCAAAATCCTCAGCCTTAAGTGGCATGTTTAAAAATGGAAATTAAGAAAACAACGGTGAAAACTAAACAGTTTATTGTTTCAGAATGAGACCTAACAAACTTTTTCAATTCCGTAAAAAGTAAACATTAAAAAATCCTTTATCCTTGTTTTGGATTAGGCATCAAGTGTTTTTACCTCTAATTGATATTCCCAATTTAAAACATAGTATAAACAAATATATATTGGTAAAACAATGAGACAAATTATGGGCAAAATTTTATTTTATCGAGAAAATAAAAAAAAATTGCCTGTCAGTGTATGTTAGATGTCGTGTCATATTGGTGTTGTATTGGTGTCATGAATGGAGTGACATGTAGTTCATCTCCAATCTGCGAAACGAAAGAGAAAAGTTCGGACAGAGAAACATCGGACAAGGCTGTACGATGCGAACCGTTAGCTATTCGGGGAATGTCTTCTTTCATATCGAAACCCTCGGCCAGCATCAATGGCCAACTTTCAAAAATCATAACCGCCGACTAGGAAGAGTCGGCCACTTTCTCTTTAGCCGCAGACAGACAAGCAAGGGTTAATGAACCTCAAATGTTAACCCTGTTTAAGCTTAGCAGCACTAGTTTATTTAATAACTGTGCCCAAATCTTAAGGTGAAGTCGGAGAATGGAAGCTTCCACCAAAAGCTAATATGTTAAGGGTATTCACACTGTTTGTTAGATGTTAATTCGTGTTGACTCGAACAGAGAAATGTCCGGTGGGAGAGTGAACGCCCACACCTTTTCTTAGCATGTTAAATTTTAATTTGTCCGCAATGTTGCGCGAGCCGATTGGTAGAACCAAAAATAAAGCTATAACAGTCCTTGAGGGCTTGTTATTGTTTGGGTTTTCTTTTGTGTTAAACCGTAAGATGCCGGATGATAACAAAAAAAAGGAAATCAACTCATTCATCCAAAATGCTATCTATCTTGTATATATAGGTTAGGACCTCTAACAGCATACAACTTTAACGGACATGGGATGTATTTATTACGACTGAGAGTATAAGGACAGGTCAGAAATTAACAAAAGAAATGATTGGTCCGATTTAATTAACACGTATAAAAGAACAAAAATTAATGTAAACAAAAACAGCTGTTAAATTCATGGCCGCCATGTTGGTTACCTACGCCCTAACGGATAGCCATGTAACTACATATTTTCTAACTAACATCTAGCATTGCCCCTGGCCTGTTAGATCGACCAATGTTAACGAGACGATTCTTACAAGTCTATGTCATCATTTTTCTCGATCTAACACGACATAACAGAGTTAACACAAAGATCGTGAATGCCTCTATTAACAGTGTCGTAAGTGGTTTTTCCGGTTTCCACGAACTTCTCCATGTAGAATATTTCATCAAATGTTCCTCATCATATCGGTCGGCTGTCCGTTGTGATGGTAGTTTTAAATCGTTCTATCGAACAAGCGTTATGAGATACCGAAACCTTCAAATTAGGCTTGAACCTTTCCAGACTTATCTCGGACTTGGCGGCGGATTGAAACTCCCGCCCGTCCAAATCCAACTTGCCCCGGTGGATTTTAAATTTTAAATTCGACCGAATTTAACTGGGAGACGTGTTTCTCTCTCGGTCGTTCTTTATCTTTGAACAGTCATGTGTGATACGCGGGGTCGTTGAACCTGGCACCCAATGGCACTCCTTACCTCGACCATAAAAAGCTCTACTGATTAGATTCCAAACACTATTATTCGCCGTCTGGAAGTGGGGAGCCGAGGGGGGCGTTCTGTTAAAAAAGGCAAATCTTTGTAACGCCTCCTGTTTGCTCAAGGCTTCTCTTTAAATTACAGTCGCATTTCCGTCGCCTTTTAAATGGCCCGTAGAGCGAATGTAGATACGCAGGTATAACCTGCTGATTAATAAGGTTAAACAAGTTAACTAAGGGCAATACGTCAAAATGTCTTGAAATAAACTGAAATAAAAATCTTAAATTTTTTTTCTGAAATTAAACAGAATTAGACACGACAAAAGTAACAACGTCAAAAAAACACTTTCAGCCCAACACGACTTTTTTTGTACACCTGAGACCTGAATTCAGTTTGGCTAGTAGGTTACGCGATCGGTACCACGGTTCTTTCCCCAAAATTTTTCTCTTTTTCCAAATATTAAATGTCAAGAAGACAAAATTTGACATTGGCCAAAAAATGAAGAACACCCTTGGAAAACCAAGACAGATTCCGCTGCTCGAATAATTATCCCGAAGACATAATAAAATAATACACTTTAATATTTTTTCAATGCGCTAAAACGTTATTAGCTGTATAAGCAAGATAAAAATAATTTTTATAAAAATTACAGATCATTTAGACATTTCACTAAAATTATTTTAGTTGGTTCCACGCCTGTAGTTATAAATACATTTTTTTAAATATTTTTCCTCTTATTAAACTGTTTTTTAAGTTGAGGAATTTTCCAAGAGACCGGTGTTCTTTTTCAACGATAGCTTATTTTATTATTTTTGACGTTTAGGGTTACTTTTTCTGCTCATCATCAGGAAAATCTTAGTAGTTCTCGCCTACTCTCCCATTGAGGTGAGACAAACGGAAACGTCTTTAAAGAAAAAAAATGCAACTGGAGAGAAGGCGGGATTGCTAAGATTCCTGATGAAGAAGATAGCCCGAAACGTCGAAGAAAAAATGAAATAAAACCACTTGTCTATGAAAAAACCACGTATCTCTTAAAAAAGTTTAAGAAGAGGAACAACAATTTTTAAAAAAAACTATGGCCTGTGGGTCGAGACAGAGTCAATTGTATTCTTGTAATGCACTTGAGGTGTGACAAATGAAAAGTTCTTTAAAAAAAAAAAAAAAAAAGGAATTTGAAATAAGGCGAGACTGCTAAAATATTCTGTTGAAAAAAATAGCCCGAAACGTCGAAGAAAAAATGAAATAAAATAACTTGTCTATGAAAAAAACCACGTATCTCTTGGAAAATCTTTCATTTTAAAAAAAAATTAAGAAGAGGAAAAACAATTTTTAAAAAAACTATGGCCTGTGGGTCGAGACAGAGTCAATTGTATTCTTTTAACGCACTTGAGGTGTGACAAATGGAAACTTCTTTAAAAAAAAAAAAAAAAAAGGAATGTGAAATAAGGCGAGACTGCTAAAATATTCTGATGAAAAAAATAGCCCGAAACGTCGAAGAAAAAATGAAATAAAATAACTTGTCTATGAAAAAAACCACGTATCTCTTGGAAAATCTTTCATTTTAAAAAAATTTAAGAAGAGGAACAACAATTTTAAAAAAAAAACTATGGCCTGTGGGTCGAGACAGAGTCAATTGTATTCTTTTAATGCGCTTGAGACGTGACAAACGTAAACCTCTTTAAAAAAAAAGACTGCTAAAATATTCTGATGAAAAAAATAGCCCGAAACGTCGAAGAAAAAATGAAATAAAATAACTTGTCTTTGAGAGACACCACGTATCTCTTGGAAAATTTCTCATCTTAAAAACCTTTTTAGTAGGAGGAAAAACGGTTCAAAAATATATTATGCTATGGATATGCAAGGGATTTGGAAATAGGCTACCTAAAACTCAAATTTGTTTAACATACAGAAGGAAGTACAATACAAAATAAATAAATAAATAAAAATTAAGTATAAAAGACTTGTTTTGGACTGTTTTATTGTAATGATGGACATAGGCTACACTATGTAAAAGGTGCGTTTAATGGTCATTATTTTCCAATCCACCGAGGTATACAACACTTAATAATTTTCTATTAATTGAATTTTTACGTAGTCATTCGATTCCAGGAAGTTCAACTTTATTTTTACGAGTTTTATGTCCAGTACGTCCACAGAAAAAAATCATGAATTAAAAAAACTAGCTGGATATAAAAGACAAAGATAATAATCGTCTGTAAACCGATCGGGTACAAGCTCTGTTCTCCGGGGGTCGGAACTGAATGGTGGGACGAGGTGGTGGGATTCCTAACGGTTGTCCTGGACTCCATCTCCATTCATGGATATGTCTTCCTCTCGGCGCAAGGACGTTCTCTTCGCCCCTCCCCGTTTCCCCCGTCTCTTCGCACATTGTTTTGGACTTCCTTTCCTCTACCTTTAAATCCGACGAACCCCTCCTCGGGCCGGTGGACGCGATCGCCGAAGAGAGAAACCCTGGTGACCAATGGTAAAACAATGGCGGTGGGACGAGTAATTCAATTTATGCTGAACGTAAAAGTCGACCTTGATGAGCCTAGCAAAAGTCGCCCAAGCACAAATTGAAAAATAATTTATTACCCTAAACCAATAATAAAAATCCCGACAAGCGTGCTCGCTCCAGTCATACAGCCAAAATGAAGTTCAGGCCCAGGAGAAGAACCTAAAGAACAAGAGGTCCGCCCTTTTTGGTTTAGTAGAGACAGACTAACCTAGTAAAAATAATTGAAATTGGACTAAAGGCATGAACAAAAAAAGTTTAAAAGACCAGGTCTGAGTGCGTGCATGGATGGAACTTTCATTATTTAAAAAAAAAAATTAATGCTTTATTCAACATGCTCCATTTAAAATATTAGATTATTATATATTAATATTATTAAAATATTGGAAAGTATTATCTAAGTCGTTTCCATACAATAAGGTAAATAATCTATGGGGAACCAGATTTTCTTCTCTCTCTCTCTCTCTCTCTCTCTCTCTCTCTCTCTCTC
>CM077110.1:3264612-3275181 GCA_039619505.1 Cimex hemipterus | reverse complement strand
AAAATTAATTTATACAATGCTAGAAAAATTTTTATTTAAAAAAATTAATTTATACAACGCTAGAAAATTTTTGATTTAAAAAAATTAATTTATACAATGCTAGAACATTTTAGTTTAGACAAATTAATTTATACAATGCTAGAACATTTTAGTTTAGAAAAATGCATAATTGTAGATAAAAAAGAATTTATCTAATGCTACAAAATTATACTCACTCAAAATGTTGGTTTCCCGTGTAGATGTGTCATTTTTGCCCTGAAGATGGTCTCTCTAAAGATCGAAACGTCGCCATGATAAAGGAAATGTTTTTCTAAACCCTACGTCACACCAGACGACTTCTCACGATCTCCGAATAATTATTTATTATTCATAATCGCACTTTTTGCCGGGGTTTGCACGAGGGTCTGTTTTAAACCGGAATTCGATTTGCCGCATCAGCTAGACACATTGAACCCACAATTACTTCGTTAGGCCATAGATCATTTCTCGTTTCTAAGTTATTAACTCGCTAAACTCTAGCTATAAGATCTTATGAATAAATTGAGCCAAATGATACTTCATAACTCAAGTTTAATGCTATCAGGAAGTACTTATCATATTCATAAAAATTAAAGAAATTGCCGGCTAATTTTCTTCAATGGTGTGGCAAGAATTTTTTTATGATCATTAATGATTTCACAATATCAAGAGGTAATCGTCGGTTCTTTTTTTTCTTTTTCTTTTTTAATATGGGGACGGTTGTTTTCGCTAATGCAAGAAATTGCGATATTATTGGTTGAATAACGATGCATCTCTCAATCTTCCGAATAGATTCCTTGTGTAACACTGTCATTTTGGGGTGTCGAGAGAGCAAAAGAGGCTCGGAGGATTTCCACAATTGAGCATTCCATTGCAAAACCGTGCCAAACAGAAATTAACAAATGTCGTTCCCCATTGTGGTCTGTCCGACAATGGTCTGTGGTGCAACTGTCCTCGATCGTCTGAACTGGTGGCCTGTCACTTTTGAGGTTTAAACGTGCACAATTTGTAAAATTTATCCGACAAGCCACCATTTTTTTTTATAAAGTTTGTTACGAGGGGCAAAAAAAAATCTTCTGGCTTGTAATTTTTTTTTTTTACTTCGGCCATTTCTATGATAATCTCTATCGACCTTGATTTTAAACAGTTCGTAGCGTTACAGACAAGGTGGAAAAAAAAATCGTGTCTCAAAATTGTGCAACCTCAAATGTTCAATTTGTCGATATGACTCCGTACGGAAAGAAAGTTCTAAGCCCATCGATTTTCCAGGCTCCAGCAACCGTGAGAATGGGAGAAAAGGCAGGGGGTAATTGACGTCGGATGTGGTTTTCTCCAGCTAACATTCGCGAGATACAGGCTCCCAGATGGAGCCTCACGGTGCGCGGTCCCAATGCGCCTCGTCGTCACTGGAATGCTCACGAATCCACTAACTGGTCGCGGGTCGAACACGCATTCATTCCCCCCCGGCTCAAACGACCATTAATACACCCGGGGACCGGTGTGTCAAAGGGGTTTCTTGTTTATCGGCGAAGGGCAAACAAAAAAAGACAAACACGTGTTCGGAATCCACCCTGAGCTTTGTTTCCTTGAGGTCACCAAGGAGGTATGAAGGAAATCCGACTTCCACAGTTCTTACATGGATGTGCTGTTAAAAGTCTGTAGAAGGGTACGCAGAAAGGGCACGAAAAAGAACAACGTAACACTCCCACCCTTAGAGGTTAAATGTATGAAAAAATTTAACAACAAAAAACTATAGTAGCCATACGTCGCTTTTGTGGTAAATAAGATGGCAGAAGTAAATAAAAAGGAAAATTAATCAGCCATCCCATTCAAATTGATATTTATGTACACAGAAAGTATTAAAAATGGCAGACTTCAATTCGTGCTGACATACCTAACCTGTAGCCTAACGTCTAATAGCCTACAACTTTATAGGGTAGAGGATGTAACTATTATGAATGAGGGTGTAAGAACAGGTCAGAAATTTACAAAAGAAATGTATTGGTATGATTTAATTAATGTGGCTTTAAGAATAAAAATACGTGTAAGCAAAAACAGCTGTTAAATTCATGGCCGCCATGTTGGTTACCTACGCCCTAACGGCTAACAATGTGACTACATTTTCGACCTAACATCTAACATTGGACCTGGACTGTTAGATCGTGGTTAACTAGCCGTCTACGGCACAATTTTTCTCGGGACTGGAAATGCCAATGGAGGCCTGGTAGGATTTCATACAGTACAGTACTTTACAAATACACAAGTGGCGAAGTTGTACTTTGTAGTAGTGGCATCGATTGGCATACCTAGAATGGCATCTGCTTGTACCTCCTCCCCCGGTTTCCATTGTTCAGTTTACATAGCCTATCCTAGTAGATGGTTGTCCATTTATTAGCCTGTGGGCTGTTGCTCTGTCTTCTCCTTGGATTAAACATGTAGTCGTTAAGGTGCTTCTGGGTCGAAAAGGTTACTCCTTTCCAAAACTTCTGGGTCGAAAATGATCTGTATCTTTTTGGTCGAATCCTATATTTCACCCATGCACTATCGAACAAATTTATGTATTTATTAATCATTAAGTAAGATATTGGTTGAAACGAAAAAGTTAAGAGTCACGAGCCGGATTCGAACACCAATGAAAAAAATGGAAAAAAGGATGGAAAATTCGAAAGGTTATAGGTTTCGGACCGCGAAATATAATGGATTTACGTATTTATACTAAAATGATATGAAAATAATGGTTTATTAAACGCGTGTATAATATATAACAGACATTATATTTACAACCGTGTAGCAATGAAATTTTCAATTTCATGAAACGATTGAAAGGAAGAATTTATTTTGAACCAAAACATTTTGTCTTTAACCTATAATTCCAGACACCCAGCGTATGTACTTTTCAGTACGTGATCCAACATGATTTTTCACCCTAGTCCTCAATTAATCCTGTGTAGTGATGTACATTAGTTTATATCATACACATTTGTAAGTGTCCATTCTCATAATTGGGCATGGCAATAAACGGAATTAGCGGGTCTTTGGTTTGTGAGCCTGCGAACGGGCGAACATTTCTCATTTATTGATCTTCCCCGGTTAGCCACATCGCGCTTCCTTACAAAACGGCATTGTATTCTAATCATTACTAATCAATTTCTACCTTGTTTATAAATTCTAATTGGCTTTTTTCGGCGAGTGTAATTGCTCATTGTCAAAGTCCGGGGAGGGGGAGGAAGTGTTTTTTCGACTGTTGAGACACCTACCGCTTCGCGGCTTCTGACGTGCCTTATTACTCGACCGATCGACGGGGTTTCTTTCTCCCAATTTTTTCATTGGTTCTAAGGTAATTACAAAATATCCGTAGATAGGACAGCAAATCAAAGAGTTATTTGCAACGAATCAAACGTGTTTTTAAAAATTAAGGTGTCCAACCTCACAAAGTTGCCCAATTAGACCTTTTAACTTCGACAAAAGAGTTGGCAGCACTTGTCATGTTGAAAATTAAGTTCCTTGCACTTCTACGGATAAAAGCTTGTCTTTACAAAGTAGATAATTTATCTGAGGGCATTCAAGATCCCAGATCTACGATCAAAATTTCTTCAGCGTAAATCTTGACTATTCGGCTAAGAAGGGTCCACACGTGGCGTCCCTTCTGTTGTACATACTCACGAAGAAAGGACGTCGAACAAGGCGTCAGTATAATAAATCATCGAGTTCTTTAAAGAGGGTGTGGAAACGGTGCCGGAACGGGCCCTTCAACACTTGTCGGACCGCTTTTAATTACTTCCTTCGGATTCTGAGCTAAAACCCCTCCAGGGTCCAGGACGCGAGGTATGACTCATCATCCAACCACTCCTGTCGACCGGCTGCCGTCGAATTCTTTGCGAATGAGGCTGCCCCCAGCGATGGTATTCCGCTGCCGACGAGGCAAGGACGGACCCGGACAATATATGCCGACCTAAGGGACGAAACGGTTACAAATTCCTCGGGCCAAATGTTTATTCAATCTCGAAAATTCCAAGCCCGTCCAGAATGCGTAAGAGGGCAAAGAAATGTATTCCCGTTAGGAACGTGTTTACTTTACTCGGACGGCGATAGAATCAAAAGCCGACCGAGTGGTCGTCCACCCTAAAAACCTATACAGACTGCGAGTCGTTTTTTGAGAGATACGTCTTCAAAATGTTAAGTAGCCGTTTATCCATTTTTATTTTATTGTATCTGCTTTTCTTCGAATGAGTATATTTAAAAGGCTAGTTTGAACATCCTCTTCCTGCGCATACACCTATTTCAATACCCAGATTGAGTTAGAGATTAGATGTGAACGTAGTCGTGTTATCTGGGATGTGTTCAAAGAATTTTGCGAAACCGTCACCTTACTATTCAACCAAATCATCAGCTCGAGGAAGTTCGAGGTGTCCAAATTTCTGAAGACACTGCTCGAAGAAGATTAAATCAGTATGGACTGATGGCTTTTCACCCTGTAAGATGACCAGCATGGACCAAAAAGCACAGAGCTGCACGGCTTGAATTTGCTCGAGTACACAGCCGTTGGTCTTTGGACGAATGGTCTGCTGTACTTTTTTTCAGATGAGAGATTTGCTCTATGGTCTCCAGATGGGCGTGAAAGAATGTGGAGAAGGCGACATGAAAGGTAAGAAGCTTGCAATTTTTTCCCAGAGCCAACCCTTTCAACGTAGCTCAGCGACGGCCTGGGCAAGAATTGCACTGGAGAGTCGCACATGGTTGTTGTTCCTGGTGGGTCTTTGACTGCCACTGGCTATGTGGATGAACTTTTAGAACATCATGCTTTGCCTATCCCCGTAATCAGCGACAATCCTATTCCAACGCACTACCATGTCCTGGCATAGTACGAACCAGGGTTCTCCAGACTTGAACCAAAACCGAACATTTATGGGATAACCTCAAAAAAAAAAAAGAATGAGATCACGTCCTTCCCCTCCATGATACACTCCACCATCTTGAAAGGACTCTTCGTGAAAAATGGGCTAACCTCCAGCAAAAAGACATTTCAAGACTTTCTAAGTACCCTGAGGGGCGAAATTTTATCTCACTCTTTTCTTTAATTTTCCTTAGCGATTTACATTTATTATACTTTCAAAACGTGAAACTTTGATTATAAAAATATACACAAATCAAGTTATTTAAGTTAATAACTGAGTGTTTTTTTTTTGCCTGCCCGTGTGTACATATAATTGAAGATGAAACGTGAAAACATATAAACACGTTTATCGGTACTGTCTAAATCATGTTCTTCTTTGTTGGGGGCCGTTAAACTTTTCCTTATTGCCCTTTCGTATATCAGAGAAAAGAAAAATTGACCTAGTTCGTGCAAAGAGGCTGCATCTTTTCCTTTTTTTTCGCCCCGTTTTGAAAAGAAAAAAGGAAAACAATCGTTGCTGAAGCCCACGTGAACGACTAAAGAATGAAATGTTCTCTCCTTTAAAATACTACCGGATAGTTTTTGGTAAAATTCATTAAATAATAAATGGACAAATTCTTCTTAGTGCACACTAAAAAAAATGAATGAATGAAAAAGGCCTTCATTACCTTTTTCATTTTGATATTATAAACTCAAGTGTACAAGTTGCTTTGAGAGGAACAATCGCGAAGTTAGACGGGGCAGGACGAATTTAGTCCAAAAGTTCCGTTAATGGATATGTCCTTTCAGAGCAAAACACGTGGATGTCCTGAAAACCGGACGAAAAGGACATTTTAGTGGTTCTGGACAAATTAAATCAGAGCCGGTCAGTCAAACGGACGGCACCATTTAAAATAAATATGTACGATATAGATGAACAAAAAGGTTGAATTTCGGTAACTGACGGGTAAAAACTTAAGGCTGCTGTTTCGCCTTTATATCGGAATTATCCCAGATCGCTCCTAAAAGCCAATTCTTTCGGAGTTTAAACATTTTATCAACCATCGAGCTCATCGAATAGTGGACACCACTGCCACTGCCCCCTCGAGCTGAAGCAGTATTGGTCTAGTCTTCCTAGACATATCCCAGGCATCTGGGACCCCGGCTAAAGGCATCTAGCCACGAGCAACGTACGTTAGTAGAACGGAAGAGGAAAACAGTCGGACAAGCAGACTGCAAGTGAAGCCGATCTAGGATGGACTTGGGCCAATTTATTGTGGAAGTTCTATAGTCATCCCTAGTATTGGAAGAACTTCACAGGATAGCGTTTAAGTTCCCTTACAGAGTGTAATTGACTCTTTTGATTTTCAATGGATGAATCCAATCTTCTCTCTTTCTCTTCTGCCCCTCCATTGCCTTGTAAGCACACAGATAAAAAGGTGTTTCATTGTTAGGGTTAGGCGGACGAAAATTTCCATCGCATGCAACGCATTTTGTATATTTACAGGCAATGGAGAAGCAGAAGGGAAAGAGAGAACTTGGATTCATCCGTTGAATATCCTTCAACTTCTTCCAACTATAGAAGGGTACCTACGGGATGGCTATAGAAGTTCCACAATAAATTGGCCCAGTCCTAGATCAACTTCACTTGCAGTGTACGTGTCCGACTGCCTACCTCTTCCGGCCTACTCTTGTCCGTGACTAGATAGTTTGACGCCTACCCTGGTAAATGCATGGGATATGTCCAGGAAGAGCTAGAGCAATACTCCTACAGCTCGAGGGTGTCCACAATTCGATGCGCTCGGCGTATGGTAAAGTGGTAACCCCGAAAGCATTGGTGAATAGAAGCAATCTGGGATAATTTCGATACAAAGGCGAAACAGTAGCCTTTAGTATTTCCTCGTTAGTTACTGAAATTAAACTTTGGATTACTATAGCTTCATTTGACGAGCGTCTTTAAAATTCCACAGAAGAACCGGTTCTGAACAAAATGGTTCAATTCCATCAGCATCACTTGCAGTTTTCGTGTCCGACTGTCTACCTTTTCAGTTCTACGCTTGTCCTTCGACAGTATGGCGCCCCCCGTTTCCTTTGCACTGTTTTGACCTGTTTAGACGGAACCCAGCGGAACATTCCGGCGACGGACCGGTGCACCATTGAGACGAAAATTTCCATTAAGCCTGTGTGCTTTGGATGTAAGCTTGTGCAGCAGAAACTTCCGTCGTATTCCGCTTAGTGTGGCACCGGCCTAAAAAGCGAACCAAACCAAAAAAAAAAGAATCTAGGGATATTCACGTTGTTTGCAAGGTTCAGTAAGATCGTCAACGCCCCCTTCTTATCTTAGCGTATTAAACTAATTTTTTCTGCAATTCTGCGCGATGCACCAAAAACAAAGCTGTAACAGTCTTGAAGGCTTGATGTTGTTTGTTATGGTTTTATTTTGTGTTAAATTGTAAGATGCGAAACGTTCGTGCTGACTACCTAACTTGTACCCCTAACAGCCTACAACTTTATAGGACTTGAGGACATGAGATGTATCTATTATGAATGAGAGTATAAGGAAAGGTTAGAACTTAACAAATGAAATTTATCGGTACTAATTAATGCGTATTTAAGAATGAAAATACGTGTAAACAAAAAACAGCTGTTAAATTCATGGTCTTATTTTCTTATTGGTTACCTACGCCCTAGAAGCAAGCAGCGTGACCTAACATCCAACATTGGCGAGCAATGTTAACCAGCCGATTCTCACAAGTCTACGTCATCATTTTTCTCGATCTAACACGACCTAACAGAGTTAACAAGGTTAACACAAATATCGTTAATACCCTTATTGTGACTATCAACTGTTGATTTTATATGTTTGTCTTTTTATCCCAATAAAGATATTTTTCGTTTTTTTCTTGTTGAATATTTTCAATAGTTAATTTTTATTGATGTGCAGATATTTTCTAGATTTTTCCGACAAGGTAGTTTTTCAGTTTACATGGACTTAAGTTGCTGCCAATTTTTGACAACCTACCTGATAGCAATCCTACTTTATATTTCTTATAGTTCTTTCTTTATATATTCTTCTAACATTTGTAAATGTTATTCCTTTGTATTCTGCGTAGGGAAAGAAAACCTTCGGTAGATCTGTCGGACCTCTTGCAGATGTTGAGCATAAGAATGCTTTTAGTTGTAGGAGATCTAAATCTGCCACGAGTCAACACACCGAACTACGTAAAATTTCGTATGATCGAATAAAGAAAATCTTAACTAGAAACCTTTTTGAAAGCGCTAGGCGTGGGCTAGGACGTCTTCCACCTCCTCTTGGAATTGCATTGCTTGAAGTCTCGGCGAATAATAAGCAAGCAATTCATCAGGAAGGAATCCGGTTAACATTCGCGAGTCACGCGTGACTCAACCAGGAAGCGGTGCAAGACGAACTTTAAAAATAGACCTCCAGAGAAGGAGGTAATTGTAGATTTTTATCAATTTTTTTTTTTTTCAAAAAAAAAAATTACGTAATGAAAAGTCATATGACGAGGGGATTTTTTTTCGAAGAGCAAATTTTCACGATTTTTCCCCATTTGTTTTTTTTTATGTTTTATTATGTTTGATGTAATTAACATTTTTCTTAGAGGTTTTAGTTTAGGCTGCGGGTATCTTTAAAGTCTAATAGGCCGTTTCGAACTCGTCATTCTCAGAGTGTCCGGTTTCTCGCCGGTATCGGATTCCCGCCGTTGCAAACGCACGTTGCACGCGGATAAATAAAACCGCGGCGGATTGTTGCACTAGCGTCTCGCTCCGTCGGCAGGAGTTGAATTTCACCTAGCCTAGACACTAATATTTATTTATTTGTCTGTACGTGTGTGTGTGTATGTGCTCGTGCGCGAGGAAGAGAGCAAAAGAGGCCGAGTGCAATGTGATATGCAAATTGATAAGAAGAAGAAGAAGAAAATAGGCCTGAATTTTTTTACAGTTCGTAAATCGAAGGTTGGATGGTACATAATTTAAACCCAGCAACTGTCCTGAAGAGGGTGCATTGTTGATAGAGAACCGGTTCGCAATTATAAATTTGTCAAAACCATTTCTGCCCATACACAATGGCATCCGACTTCAGTATTAGAGATCACCTGCAACCTGATAACCAGAGACCGGATTTTTATGCAGAAAACAGCCAAATTATGCCAAAAAAAAATATGTGCAATGATTTGTTGTTGTTTTTCTACTAACATGGTCTCTTTAAACAGAAATACATAAAATTAAAAGAAACAGACGTTAAAAAATTTTAAAACTAAAAATAACTTAAATCCACAAATATTGAGAGGATTTTTTTGTAATTGGAAAACCGCAAATAAATCAACAGTTATACTGTAGTTTTTATACGCTATGGTCATTAAATTGAATGAGACGAGAGTTTTTTTTCCCAGAAAAATCGACAAATTAGATACATTTTTTGGATATTTTTTTAGTAAAATGGAAAAATTAGATACACTTTTTTAGATATTTTCTTCGTGAAAAATCCAAAAATTAAATATATTTTTTGGATTTTTTTAGTGAAAAATCCAACAATTAGATACTTTTTTAGAATTTTTCTTAGGGAAAAATCTAAAAATTAGATACATTTTTTGGATATTTTTTTAGTAAAATGGAAAAATTGGATACATTTTTTAGTTATTCTTAGTGAAAAATCCAAAAATTAGATACATTTTTTAAAACTTCTCCTGGAGAAAAATTCATAAATTAAATACACTTTTTTAGATATTTTCTTCGTGAAAAATTCTACAATTAGAAACATTTTGAGATATTTTTTTAGTAAAAAAAAACAATAATTAGATACACTTTTTTAGATATTTCTTAGTGAAAATCCAAAAATTAGATACACTTTTTTAGATTTTTTTTTAAAGGAAAAATCCAAAAATTAAATATATTTTTTGGATTTTTTTAGTGAAAAATCCAACAATTAGATACTTTTTTAGAATTTTTCTTAGGGAAAAATCCAAAAATTAGATACATTTTTTAGAATTTTTCGTAGTGAAAAATCCAAAAATTAGATACATTTTTAAAACTTCTCCTCGAGAAAAATTCATAAATTAAATACACTTTTTTAGATATTTTCTTCGTGAAAAATCCTAAAATTAGAAACATTTTGAGATATTTTTTTAGTAAAAAAAAACAATAATTAGATACACTTTTGTAGATATTTCTTAGTGAAAATCCACAAATTAGATACACTTTTTTAGATTTTTTTAAAGGGAAAAATCCAAAAATTGAATATATTTTTTGGATTTTTTGAGTGAAAAATCCAAAATTTAGATACTTCTTTAGAATATTTCTTAGGAAAAATCCAAAAATTAGATACATTTTTTAAAAATTTTCTTAGTGAAAAATCCAAAAAGTTTTTATATTTTTTAGAACTTTACTTAGTGAAAAATCCAAAAATTATATATATTTTTTAGAACTTTCTTAGTGAAAAATCCACAAATTAGATACACTTTTTTAGATTTTTTTAAAAAGAAAAATCCAAAAATTAAATATATTTTTTGGATTTTTTGAGTGAAAAATCCAAAATTTAGATACTTCTTTAGAATTTTTCTTAGGGAAAAATCTAAATTTTGATACATTTTTAAAAATTTTTCTTAGTGAAAAATCCAAAAATTATATATATTTTTCAGAACTTTTCTTAGTGAAAA
>CM077110.1:3251052-3264212 GCA_039619505.1 Cimex hemipterus | reverse complement strand
TATATATATTTTTCAGAACTTTTCTTAGTGAAAAATCCACAAATTAGATACACTTTTTTAGATATTTTTTTAAAGAAAAATCCAAAAATTAAATATATTTTTTGGATTTTTTGAGTGAAAAATCCAAAATTTAGATACTTCTTTAGAATTTTTCTTAGGGAAAAATCTAAATTTTGATACATTTTTAAAAATTTTTCTTAGTGAAAAATCCAAAAATTATATATATTTTTCAGAACTTTTCTTAGTGAAAAATCCACAAATTAGATACACTTTTTTAGATATTTTTTTAAAGAAAAATCCAAAAATTAAATATATTTTTTGGATTTTTTGAGTGAAAAATCCAAAATTTAGATACTTCTTTAGAATTTTTCTTAGTGAAAATCCAAAAATTATATATATTTTTCAGAACTTTTCTTAGTGAAAAATCCACAAATTAGGATATTCTCAATATTTTAGAACTTGTCTTAGTGAAAAATGAATGATATATAAAATTTAACCTACAGCTTACTAGATACATGATTCAGATAGATAACTGATTTCCTCGGTCGCTTGTGGTGGCAAATAAAATATGCAACTACATAAAAATACGGTCTCTACTGATAACCCATGTAAGTTATGAACTAGAAAAGCGTGCAGTGCGTTATAATGGAAACGGACAATTCTAATAGATGACGGCTTAAAACAACGGTTCCCAACTCCCAGAGCACAAGTTGTCTTTATAGATGGACGGTCTTATTTGAATGTGACTAAACAGTAGATAAATGAGCAACAATCCTGGCGTTTTCGGACGATTTTGATATGCTAGTCAAAGGTGATATCTTGTTTGGACTTTTCGGAATTCAGAGTGAAACCAGGGGTGTATCAACGCTGGTGAGGTGGGTGTAGCAGCCTATTCATTCCGCAGGGCATCCTGGATGACGCAAGGTCCCATTCCGACATGAGACTCTGACGGAGATAGCCCACCCACTATCTCCCTCTCTCTCTCTCTCTCACCCACTCGGTAGATAACAATCCCTCACTATCTCCCTCTCTCTCTCTCTCCCACTCAGCAGATAACGATCCCTATTTTTATATCTTTTTCTCTCTTTTACTCAAAACCAGATAAAGCTGACGGAGCCTTACCAGTTGACAATCCTGATGTGAAAATCGGTACTGACGTTTAATATAAAAGCATTTTTATTTGCGTTCATCGGAAAAACGGGAACATCGACTTCGACGAATCCGTTTCGACAAGACGAAAATAGTAATGAAACGCTTACGTTTCGCTAATGCTCGATAAGCGCAAATGGGTTTGAAATTGTGATAAAACTTGAGGATTAATACCCGGGAATGTATAAAAATATTATCCGCCTAACTCAATATAAGAGAAGCCAAAAACGCAACATAAAACTTGTTCAGTCGCGCTTTCAAGCGAAGGAAGAAGAACCGCGACGAAATAAACATGAAATAATCTATTATTCATATAATTATTATATAGATAATTACTCGGAATTATGAGTAAAAATTATCGAGCAATAGTTATAAAAAATTAACAGAAAATTGCCGAGCTAGAATTTAAACGGCTCTCTCTCTTTCGTACTCTCTCACCCCCCTCTCACTCTCACTCTCTCTCTCACTCTGCACTTTTGGTGTTGTTTTCACGTAATTTCCCGTTTGTATGTTTTTTCCAGCCTTCTTCGGCGCGGAGGAGAATGTGTTTCAAGAAAGCGACAACTGGGTTAGCTGTCTGACTCATGGGTCAGACATGCGACCTACGTCACCCGTTTTGTTATGGTTATGCAGATAGGGCTCGGGAAAGGGCGATAACGTCGGAGGACAAGGCGACAAGGGGAAAATTGGGCGATACGAGACAACTTTGGGACAACTCGCATTGTTTTGAAAATTCGGTATTAAAAAAAAAAAAAAAAAAAATCGCGCGAATCGGCTGACTGTAGAAGCGAGAAAAAGCCAAACGAAGAGAAAAAAGTCGCGTTTTCTCCGGGCTTTGTTCTCATTTCTCGGTTTAAGTTGACTATTTGTGAGAAAAGGAAAGAAAGAAAATTATTTCAGTAAAAGTAAGATTTACACTTGTAACACGTTGATTTGCACTAGGTACAAAACAAGTTACAGCCGTGGGATCGTTCACCTTTTTATAAACCAATTGGAAAAAAAAAATTGCAAAACATGTGTGGGGTGTACTAATTACTAGTGGGAAAGGAGGACTCGGTGAGGGGGCGATCTTGCATAACAACACCGGAAATATTAGTGGGACACACTTTTCGTTTTAAAAAAATATATGTATCTGTATAAAATGCATTTTAAAAGCGAGATGCTTAATTTTTCACCGGTACTAAAAATATTCCCTCTTAAAAAAAATTATTTAGTACAAAATGTCTGGAAATGAGGGGGTGGTAAAAGTTAAAAAAAAGGTCATAAATGTCTTGTCAATTCGTTAATTGGATCGCAATAGACCTGCAAGATGATGATGGGGGGGACTTGCGAACATTATTATATAATGTTATTATAGATAACCCATATATTTTTAGCAGCCTTAGTTAACCATATTAATTATTTCAATTAACTATTCTTTCTATCTAACGTGTTGGGGTTGAGATGAAAAAGTTAGCGACACGAGCGGGATTCGAACCCATTGATTCCGCGAAGTAAGCAGAAGGTCGTGAGTTCGAATCTCGCTCGGGACACTAATTTTTCATCCCAACTGAGACCTTAGATAAAAAGAGCAATTGATATTGATAACAAGAGGGCGGATGTTTTTGCAGTAAAAATTGCCAAAATCTGCCGTAAAATATGGAGTTGGAAGTCCTGCAATGTGCGACTACGTTGAAATATGTAATTTTATGCGATATTCTGCAAACATGCAAAAATATGCTCTATAAAATCTAACCAAAGGCGTTCTAGATACACGATTCGTGTAGGTAATCGATTTCCTCGGTCGTACGTGGTCGCAAACAAAATACGCAACTACATAAAATTCCAGTTTACAAATATAATATTTCAAATATTTTGGGCGTTAAATGTGATTTTAGGTTTAAAAAATCCTACGAATATGCGATATTCTTCAAATACCGTACAAATTTGCAAAAATCCAAAAATTAGATACATTTCTAGAACTATTCTTTGGTGAAAAATCCAAAAATTAGATATAGTTTTTGCATACTTTCTTAGTGCAAATGCAAAAATTAGGTACCTTTTTTAAACTTTTCTAAATCCAAAAATTACAAAAAAGCAAAAATTAGATGCACTTTTTTTAGATATTTTCTTAGTAAAAAATCCAAAAATTTGATATATTTGTTGGATATTTTCTTAGCAAATTTTCCAAAATTAGGTACCTTTTTTAAACCTTTCTTAGTGAAAAATCCAAAAATTAGATATATTGTTCGGATATTTTCTTAGCGAAAAATCCATAAATTAGATACATTTTTTTAGAATTATTTTTAGTGAAAAATCAAAAAAATAAATACTTTTTAAAACTTTTCTTAGTGAAAATTGCAAAAATTGTGTGCATTTGTTTAGAACTTTTTAGTGAAAAATCCAAAAATTACATATATTGTTTGAATCCTTTCTTAGTTAAAATCCAAAAATTGGATACTTTTTAAAACTTTTCTTGGTGAAAAATCCAAAAATTAGATATAGTTTTTGGATATTTTCTTAGTAAAAATTAAAAATTATGTACCTTTTTTAAACTTTTCTAAATCTAAAAATTACAAAAATACAAAAATTAGATGCACTTTTTTAGATATTTTCTTAGTGAAAAATCCAAAAATTAGATACATTTTGAGATATTTTTTTAGTAAAAAAAAAACAATAATTAGATACACTTTTTTAGATATTTCTTAGTGAAAATCCAAAAATTAGATACATTTTGAGATTTTTTTTAGTAAAAAAAAACAATAATCAGATACACTTTTTTAGATATTTCTTAGTGAAAATCCAAAAATTAGATACATTTTGAGATATTTTTTTAGTAAAAAAAAAAACAATAATTAGATACACTTTTTTAGATATTTCTTAGTGAAAATCCAAAAATTAGATATATTTTTTTAGAATTATTCTTAGTGAAAAATCCGAAAATTAGATAAACTTTTTGGATATTTTCTTAGTACAAATTCAAAAATTAGATACCTTTTTTAAACTTTTCTAAATCAAAAAATCCAAAAATTTGATATATTTTAAAACTTCTCTTAGTGAAAACTCCAAAAAATAGATACATTTTTAAAACTTTTCTTAGTGAAAATTGCAAAAATTGTGTGCATTTGTTTAGAACTTTTTAGTGAAAAATCCGAAAATTAAATATATTTTTTGAATAGTTTCTTAGTTAAAATCCAAAAATTGGATACACTTTTTAAGATATTTTTTAAGGAAAAATCCAAAAATTAGATATATTTGTCGGATATTTTCTTAGTGAAAAATCCAAAAATTAGATATATTTTTTAAAACTTTTCTTAGTGAAAATTGCAAAAATTGGATACATTTTTTAGAACTTTTTAGTGAAAAATCCAAAAACAAGATACATTTTCTAGAACTTTCTTAGTGAACCAATGGCATCGTAAATACACGATTCTGCTAGATAATTGATTTCCTCGTCGTATTTGGTGTCAAACAAAACACGCAACAGCATAAAAATCCTGTCCCTACTTATAACCTTAATATTTTTGTCTCGATGAGAATCCTTAACAATGGATTATTTTTAGGAATGGATTTTAGGGGAAATAGACCGAACAGAAATAGCGAGGCAGCCGGACCAGTACGGTCAAACACCTGACAAGACCTCCAGATTTTAATTAATTAAATGCAATAATTTTTGAAAAAGGGGCCGGTTTGTTGTTTATATTTCTTCATCTGTGAGGTAATTAGTAATCAATTTAAATCCCTTCCGTGTTACAATTTAATTAGCACTAAATTTCAATAGAGAATCCGTGAAATAAGGGCGATGAATTTCGAGGGAATAACCCCATTAAAAAGTTTCCCTCGGCTGAACGTGATTTACTAAAAACTCGATCCTAGGAATACATGTTTGAAAAAACAAATATAGCACAAAATATCTTTAATCTATCACCAAAATTGGCCTAATAAAATGAAATAAAGAATAAGAACAAGACAACGAAAAAAAATATATAAATTAATCTTGACTTATTTGCCTTAATCGGGCCTACTTCAGAGCGCGTTTTTTGAGAGGCCGAGGCCCACACGGCGATGTGGGTAGCAAAATGAAAATTGTGACTTCCATATCGAGCCAAGGGCGGATCCGCGTGGGAGAGGGAAAAAAATACTCCAAATAAGTCGAGCAGTTTTGCAAATGCAATGGTCCGCCCGTTCTCGCTTTAGATTTTGTCATGAGGACAATTTTTCAAAATAAGACCACGCATTGGATAGTCTCTCTTTATATCAAGGCTTATTTTTTTCCCGAATTATGTTTAAACCCTTCTGCGGTTTTATTTGAATTGAACGATTTTTTCCTCCGTTAAATTTAATTGCAAATGCATTATTTGTAATGATACCGCGCATAATTGAGTGCCGATCTGAACTTGTCTCAAAAAGATATATTTTAAACACGATAAAATCAAATATTATTCCAACAAAACATTAGCATAATAAGATAAATATCAGTGTAATGAGACTGCGTTTCAATCCTTCAATTTTCTGAGGATTCATAAAACATTGACACAAATCATAAAAATTATTATGATAATGTTTTTCACTTTTTTATTTCTGCCTAATTTTTTGTTCTGTGGGTCGTTCCTGAAGTATGTTACGTTATTGCATCATATGTTCGGCTACTCGTGTTACAAACTATACCAGTAGATTCTGCGTACAAAATGGAACCGAAATGTCCTAATTAACTATGGCCCGAATCTCAACTGTTTCAGTGTTATTTAACTTTTCCCCCGATTTTTTAAGATTTCACGATCCTGCTTCAAACAGACAATGATAAACACGGAAACTAAAAGGTTTAGGACAAATCCGACGATATCACTGAAAACTGCGTTAAATTTCCAATGAGATGTGATCGAATTAAACTTGTAAACGTTCGTGAAAATAGCCTGCCACCACCAACTCAGGAGAATATGGTTCACTGAATACCTAGAAGAAAACACTAATTGGCGTGCTTATGGTTATAATGAGTCTCGTTTCTGTCAGTATAGTGGATAGGAAAACCACATGGAATCCACATGCGGAAACTATTGGCTCTTTCACAATTCACATTTTCGCTAATAAATACATTTACTCTCAACACAAACCATCAGAGTACTACATACAGTAAATCTATAAAATCCTTTCATATACAATGTGTTCGGTTACTCATGTTACAAACTTCGCCAGTAGATTCTACATTCAAAATAGAACCAAAAAGTCCGAATTAACTATGGCTCAAATCTCAGTAGTTTTGGAATTATTTCTTTTTTTTCTGATTTTTTTCAGATTTCATGACCAAATATTTCAAATTGAAATGATTTCAACAAAAATAATAACTCCAAAACTTAAAAGGTTTTGGACAAATCCGTTGGTGCCATTAAAAACTACGTTAAATTTCCAATAAGATGTGATCAATATTAAAGTTGTAAACGTTTGTGAAAATAGCCTTTTAGTAGCGAAAACTTGGCTTTTTTTTCAAAGTAGAAAAACCTACTATGGTGATTCTAACCACTATTGTCAAACCTAGAGATCAGCAAATTTCAGAAAACAACTCCATTTAATATCATTTTTAGTGGTGCAATTACTTTTTGAAAGATGAAGAAATTGATGGAGGAAAGGAAAAAACCGTGGCTGACAGATTGGTAAAATGGAAAATTAAAAATTTAAAAAAATACATAAGGAAATTTTGAATGAAATTATTAAACCTTTTTATAAATCTGTATATACCCTGCATTAGAAACATGCATTACAAAAGATTTTTTTAAACTTTATTCTGTTCCTTTACATAAATAAGTATTATGCTGAGGCGGGTTTTGTTTTTTCTTTACTATGTCGCTTTAAGTTATTTCATAATTTAATCCATTACATTTTGTGGTCCGAATAAGCAAATAATTTTCTTTCAATTAATTATAATCTTTATTTAAGGCATTGGTTGAAATGGAAAAGTTAGTGTCACGAGCGGGATTTGAACCCAGGACCTTCGGCTCAACACTCCGCTGCTCTAACCACAAGAGCTATCATCCCAATATTACTTATACTTAATTCACTGTTTTCGTGGCCCGTTCGACCAATTAATATAACACAATTAATTACGGTTTTTAGTTGAGATGAAAAAAAGTTAATGGCACGAGAGGGATTCGAACCCACGACCTGAGCCATCGTGACCTCGATCATCTCGGACATCAACTCCCCATCTCAATTAAAAACCGTAATTAATTGTGTTATATTAATTGGTCGAACGGACCACGAAAACAGTGAATTAATGATTTAAAATGAAGTATACTTCACTAAAGCTCTCCGTCGCCATTTCAATTGTCGTCGAGAATCCAAACAGATTACACGATATTTGAAATATGGCAAAAGGAGGCAAAACCCGTAAGGTGAGGTTGAGATGGGGAGTTGATGTCCGAGAGGATCGAGGTCACGATAGCTCAGGTGGTAGAGCAGCGGCGTATCTAGCCGAAGGTCGTGGGTTCGAATCCCGCTCGTGCCATTAACTTTTTTTCGTCTCAACTAAAAACCGTAATTACTTATACTACATAATTTTATATTTTGTTCTTTCATTTGAGGTACATTTTATCATAAGGTCTTTACTTATGTTAGTTTTTGTACGTGGTGTTTTATGCTATTGGTTTTTGATTACAATTACTTCCCTGAAGTGGTCTGGTGGTTTGTTACGTTTATATTAGGTTGTTATGTTATCTAACACGAGCTTTGTGATAACCCTGTTAACTTTGTTAGGCCGTGTTAGATAGAGAAAAATGACGGCGTAGACTTGCAAAAATCGGCTAGTTAACCTCGATCTAACAGGCCAGGGCCAATGTTGCACGTTAGGTCGAAAATGTAGTCACATAGCTAGCCGATAGGGCGTAGGTAACCAACATGGCAGCCATGAATTTAACAGCTGTTTTTCATTTCCACGTATTTTTATTCTCAAATACGCTTTAATTAAATCGGAACAATTCATTTTTTTTTTTTTTTGGTTAATTTCTGACCTGTCCTTATACTCTCATTCATAATAGATACGCCCCTTATAAGCTGTTAGAAGTTAGGTTAGGAATATCAGCACGAATTGAAGCGTCTCATTTGTTAGCACTTTTTGAATGAATAGATAGCATTTTGAATGAAAGAGTAGATCAATTTTCCTTTTTTTTTATTAACTTCAGGCATTTTACAATTTAACACAAAACAAACAATAACAAGCCTTCAAGGGCTGTTATAGGTTTATTTTTGGTTCTACCATCCGCCACGCGGAGCATTGCGACAAAATTAACGTTTAACATGCTAAGAAAAGAAGGCGGGTTTACGATCTTACTGGCATTTCTCTATTCGAGTTAACACGAGTTAAACATCGTGAATCCCCTACTGTACTTATTTAAATAGCCTTCTCATTCGCAATGTTGTGTGTTATTCTTTTTTTTTTCTCTTCCTTCTTCTTTATACGATATTTTCATTTCGTAACGTGAGCAAAACCATAAAGCTTATTCTTATGAACGATCGAAGTTGGATTTTGTTTGTGTTAATTATGTAGCGCCTTTGAAAATTTTTTAGTAAGGCAGACCACTTTTTAACGAGGCATATTCAAAATCAAGCGTATTTTTGTTAAACCAATTTTTTAAAAATATATTTTTCTGCAAAATATTGATTGAAATTAACAGTTTTAACCGTTTTATGTGCATTATTTTTGTTGGTAAATAGACGAAACGACCACGCCACACGATATCCGTGTAGCCGTTAAACGCGTCTGGAGTCAATTTTCATTTCGGTTCAGGCAGAACGGAGGCGGAGCGTTCTCTAAATCAGCAAGGAATTTGGAACGCGCTCTCAAATCGTACTCTCATGCCTTTTGTCTCCTTTCTCACTCCCTCCTCTAACCCTCTCTCACTCTTTATCGCTCTCTCATGACGGTCTTTGGCCTTCCTTGACCCCTTTCCCACAAGCGAGGCTTCCTCCACTTCTGCACATTCTCCTTCTTCTCCTCCCCCGCGAGGAAAGGTACAAGGGAGATAGGATTCTGCCGATTCCACGATGTCTGGCCGGGTCGAAACGTGCGTTTCTTCTATTCTTTTTCCCTCCCTAGTCAGAACTTTCATATCAAAAGTAGGACAGAGTTTCAATTTTTGCAAAGCTCGACTGCCTCGTTCGCTTTCTTTGGTGGATTTAATTGTTCCCAGGCAGGCCGGCCAGTAGAGTTTTTTTTTCTTTCTAAAAAATCGATTCGGATCGAGAGGAAACTAGGTCTAGTCACGTGGCGAAGTAGTGTCTCGTCTGGTCTTATTCTTGGCGGCGTAGGTGGGTCAATAATTTTGTCGGCGGATTTCGCCTTCCATTCTATTTTCGTCCAGCGCCTATTTCTTCACCCGGGCCAGTTTTAATTCCGATTTTTTGACGCAAGGCGACAACACAAAGCCCGGCTGACAAATTTTTTATAGAAATTAAATAACATTATTTTAACTGAAAGTTCGATTGACACAAAAAGAACCATTTGCAACTTTTTAAATATTACTAGCACCTTAAGTAATACGATCAATTTTTTTTAATTCTCACCATTTTTTAAAACTAAGAATAAAAAGTGATTATTTGTAAATTTAACGTAAGTTTTATTGATAATAACATTATAGTTTATAAATATGTGGTGATTAGTGACCGTTAATCGATATTTTCATAGTTTAGTAGTTTTCAAAAAAAAAAAAAACATTTTCTTTATCATGCCAACGTTTCGATCTTTATTCAGATCATCTTCAGGGCCTGGGATTTACAAGCATTTTTTTACACATAACAATTACATTTTGGATGTGGAAAAGAGAATTTATACAATGCAAAATATATTTTTTTATATATTCAATCAAAGTATTTCTACTCAAGTACTGAGAAGATGAACATTTTGAGTGAATATAAATGCTAATATAAAATACATTAAAAAATATTATATTATATATTTTTAAAGTTATTTATAATAATAATATAACAATACTTATATATATTTTGCATTGTATAAATTCACTTTTCCACATCCAAAATGTAAATCCCAGGCCCTGAAGATGAACTCAATAATGATCGAAACGTTGGTACGATAAAGAAAATGTTTTTCTGAAACCTACACCACGCCAGACCGCATCTCACGATTTCTAAATAAATTATAGTTTATTTAAAAAGGTATTTTCAGCGTAAAAACAAAGCTTTAATTTAATAAAAACTGCTACTAAATTGCAGTTTTTGTAAAATAATCATATTTAACAAAACTCTCATCCATTTTTTGCCAAACAAGAGCGAATTGAACGTATGTTTTATTGAAAATTACATTACCGTTGATTTTAAAAAGGTATTTCCAGTGTAAAAAGAAATCATTACTTTTTTTTTAAATCTATGTTTTCGGCATGATGGTCTTAAGATCGTCTATTTTGACCTATAATGCATAGGACACAAAATTACCTACCTACAAGCTCGAAAATCACTTATATCAATAGGATGGAACACAGTTTTCTACAGGTTGTCAAATTACGTTAAGAGAGAAGAAATTTTTTTTCGTTCCATAAATTGATAAATTCCATAATGTATTTCGTGTGTTTGTATTCTTTCATGTTCGTCTACCGAGCAAATTAAAACAACCGAATTCCCATTATATTTGCGTTGTTTGTTAAATAACTCTATCGTGTTTTCGTTTTGTTTTTTAATTACCTTGTACGTATTCAAAATTAAATTTTCTTCTCCTCTTGTAATTATCGAATACCAAGTTAAGTTTAAAAAATGTTCGTTAAAATTTTGAGTCCAGTAAATTTGCTATGGGTAAAAGTTAAAAAAAAACAAACAATTTTAAATTCCGTAGTTTTTTAAATAAGTGCATATACGGTTTTGAACAGCAGGCAAATTTCACGTGAAATCGTCCCGCGAATATCTTCCAAAGGTACGTGAGTTTATTTAATGTCAGACTACGAGACGTCTGACTATCTGGCGTCTGGCATTAAATAAACTCACGTACCTTTGGAAGATACTCGCGAGACGATTTCAACTAAAATTTGCCCGTTGTTTAAAATGTACTATTCGATAAACAGATAGCGAGTTAATAATCTTGTTTGTTTTTCAATTTTCATTGTATTTACAAAAATACCCGATTGCACAAATAGTCCGCTATGTAAATTTTTTTTTTATATAAAAAAACTGATTAATATGATTTTTGGACATTTCATATCAACCTTTTAATGTTTTTTCCTATTGCGAAACTGCAATTCAGCGTGTAATTCTTACAATTTGGTGGAAGGCTATACGAAAAAGTAGACTTTTTTTTCTTGGATTTCTTCTAATCATCATTGTTTCAAAAATAGTTCTTGAATTAAATGATTTGAAAATAATTTTGCGGTGAGTGTTGGGATAAAGATACCAAAAAAGGCACGTACGTGAAGATAGATATACGTGCGTATGGTCTTCCACGGTGATTCCAATTGGTGTAAAAGTGAGAAACCAGGCTTGGAGCTTATCCCACTTTCATTTTATCGTTCCAACATAAAAAAAAATGATGGATTATTTCGCTAAGCATTGGACGAATGATAATCTCTTAAATACACGAATAAATGCCCGACTTAGGAAACGCATATTTTCCCAGCTTTTATTAAGTCCCAGTCTCTAAAAGTTTGCCCCGAACAAGATAGCTTTTTTCATACGTTTCCCAAACTTTAGTCATTCATGAATTAATTCAAAAATTCGGTCACGTGCTAATTTGAGCACTTTTTACCAACAATTCGAATTGAGCTTTGGAGCCAGGAAATCGTCCTGGAACAGCTTTCAAGGAAATTTTAATCAGCTTTCAATTGGAATGGAATGGAATGGTAGCAAAGGTAATAGGAGGTGGGGTTTGTGTGCCACAGGCACTGCAGCCTTCTGGCTTATTGTACCTTCCTAGCTCCTTGGTTTAGTCAATAAACTCGATCCTTTTTCTCAGAAGTATCGAGTCATTGACGTGGTTCCCTGAGTCTTTTCCATACGTTAGGTTGAACCTCCATTGAGCCGTTGCTCCGCATTCGAAGATGATATGAGTGGCTGTTTCCTCCTCCTCATTACATAGTCTGCAAATGGGATCACTATTATATATGCCCATGTTTTGTAGATGTTTTCTCAGATGCCAGTGGCCGGTTAGTAGTCCTACCACTCCTCTGAGATTGTAGCAGTGTTTTTGCCAGTTTTGATGAGGGTTGTTTTATCGTGAGTTTACTGTGCCTAGCACTGCTAGAGTTTATCCATTTTGCGATGGAGGATTCAACGTTTGATTTGGATATCCCAAGGATAGGCTCGGGGCCTATGTGTGGTCTTGTGGATCCTCCTCTGGCCAGTCTGTCTGCTTCTTCATTACCCAAAATTCCCCTGTGCCCTGGCACCCAGGATACCTTTACCTTGTTGTGTTTTCCCAGGGGAGATTTTGGATACATTCACTGACTAATTTTGATGTAATCCTTGTACATGCCAGTGCTTTGATAGCTGCTTGGCTGTCTGATCTTATTAGGATTTTTTTTGTCAGTGTAACCTCTTTTAAGGTTTTCCAGGGCACAAGCATTGATGGCATGTATTTCTGCTTGAAAGACCGAGGTGTACTTCCCTAGTGAGTTTGATTGCTCATATTTTGGGCTTGTACAGAAAACACCTGATCCGGTTCCTTCATTTGTTTTGGAGCCATCCGTATACCATATCATTGTATCCGATGTTCTCCTGTGTTCTTCCTCTCCTTTGTAGTCTGTTGAGATTTTGTAGGAGGTCGTGAAGATTGTTTCCGGGACCATATAGTCAGTCCCCATCTCTAGTAATGGGTGTCTGATTTTGTTAATTATGGTTGTGTGCCCGAATTTTTTGGTTCCTTTCCAATTTAATTGTTTTTTTTTGGAGCCTGAATGAGCTTTTCCTAGCCTCTCTCTGTATGAATATTTCTAGTGGAGGTAGGTTTAGCAAGGTTTCTAGTGCATTTGTAGGGGTTGTTTTCATCGCCCCTGTGATACATAGGTTTGCTAGTCTTTGTAAGCTGCCTAATGTTCGGGTAGCTT
>CM077110.1:3208529-3236052 GCA_039619505.1 Cimex hemipterus | reverse complement strand
GAGACGTTCTCGACTCAGCAGATAGATGTGTATAAGAGACGGTATATATATATATATATATAATCTTTCTTTCATTTCCTATCTCCTATGTCTTCTCAGGATTTTCAGTGAGGTGATAAAAATTTAATTTTATATGTATGTCAACTATAACATTATTAGTAAATTATGTAATGATTTGATTTCGTTCTTTAATGATTTATTACGGTTAAATTAATGTAGATTTTTATTAGTTATTATTTCGAATTAGTGATCATTCGAGTTGATCAAGCCCTGGGAACAATGCTTAAGAAAAGTCCCAAACACTTAAAAATCAATCTATTTTTTATTTTAATTTTTATAGCAGGCCTTTAAACAATAAAAGTGCAATAATTGCAAGCCATAAATCAATTGTTTTAAAAGGCCGATATAAAGGTGGAAAAACAGAAACAATGCAGAGAAGCTTTCGTTTCACCATCGTTATAACTTATAAGATACGATTTGCCTCTTCTTCCACCCCCAGCTTGGAAACTTCTCAAGGGGTGAGTAATTTTAACACCCAGCGATCAAGATCTTGTCAAAAACTATTAAACAATACTCCAAACTTTCCTCGAGCCTTTTTTTTCCCGGGCTGAAGTAAACAACCTCTTAAACTTTCAACTGTAGCGCGGGGAATAACAACTGGTAAACTCGGCTGGCAGGTGATATTCGAATAATTCACACCTAAAGACTTAAGAAGATCCTATAACGCTTAAAAAGTAATCAAAAATAAACAAAAGCAAATCCCTCCTAACGAACAGTACAGTTTTTCACAAATATAGTTACATGGGTAGTAGACCTAATGAATGTGTAACTTACATATTAGATTGTTTTTAACCCTCCTCCTGCCCAGGCGTACCTAACCTAAGGGAGACCCTGTACCGGTGGACCCGCCATACTCTAAACTTAATTCTAAACGGCACACGGGATTTGTTGTTTTGATAAGTAAGCTTCACTCTTATTTCCTACCTGATTGCTGAAGAATTAGGATGGGCAAGGGACTTAAAAATGGGCTTTGAATGTAAATAAACTAAATTGGTACTCCCCTGTTGTCAACAATTGAATAATACAGGGTGTTCGGCTAGTAGTGTTACAAACTTCGCCAGTAGATTCTTCATTCAAAATGGAACCAAAAACTTCTAATTAACTATGGTTCGAATCTCGCTAGTTCAGTAGTTACTCCAATTTTTATGATGTTTTAATATTTCAGGCCCTTGCTTCAAATAACCGATGATAACTCCGAAATTAGGAGGTTTTGTACAAATCCACTGAAAACTACGTTAAATTTCCAATGGGATCGATACTAAACTTGAAATAAGTGTTTTTGCTGCGAGAACTTAAAAAAAAATTTTTTTTTTTCAAAATTGAAAAACTTAGTACGGTGATTCTAATATACCATTTCCGTACCAAAGACCAAACGTACTCAATTTAATATCCTTTTTAATGGTGCAACTGATTTTTTAATTGTCTTTTTAAGAGATGAAGAAATTGATGAAGCTAAAAAAAAAATTGTTGTTGAAGGTAATGTGGAAAGATTAATAATAATAAAAAATTAAAAACTTAAGGAAATTTTGAATGAATTCACTAAACGTTTCTAACCTGAATTTTTGAAAAAAGTTTAATAAATTAAATCAAAACTTCTTAAAGTTTTTTCTTTTTTCTCTAATTTTCCCACCTTACCAATCTGTCAGCCATGGTCTTTACCTTTCCTCCGTCCATTTCTTCATCTTTGATAAAAGTAATTAAAAATCAATTGCACCACTAAAATGATGGAGTACTTTTTCTGACATTTACTGCTCTCTAGGTTTGGAAAATGGTACTTCAGAATAACCAAAGTAAGTTTTTCGACTAAAAAAAAGTTTTTTTTTTTTTCAAAGTTCTCACCGCTAAACCACTTATTTCACAAACATTTACAAGTCTAGTATTGATCACATCTTATTGTAAATTTAACTTTTCAAGTTTTCAGCGGTATCAACAGAATTGTACAAAGCCTTTTATTTTTGGACTTTTCATTGTTTATTTGATGCAAGGTCGTGCATACTAAAAAAAAAAATAAATAAAAAAAAATAAATTAAAAAAAAAATATATAAAAACAGAAAACGTAAAATGACTCCGAAACTACTGAGATTCGGACCATAATTAATTTTTTACTTTTTGGTTCCATTTTAAATGTAGAACCTATTGGCCAAGTTTGTAATGTTTTAATGGTGTAGACGAGAAAAAGATAGAGGAGGGGAAACGCAAAGATTTAGCATAGTTTTTTCACTTCTGTATTTTCTCAGTTTAAACTTTAAAATAACAGCTTATGTCGTATGTTTAGTTCTACAAACTGTTATCACCACTACTGGACAGATACTCAAAACTTCCATTGAATTACAGATATTTATACCATGGTTCTCAGACACATGTGGTCTTATGGTATCGAACACTGGAGGGTCAATCAAACATGGCCATTTCCCGTAACATCAGTCTTACTGATGACCATTCCGTGACATATGATCCGAAATGACAAGAAATGAAAAGATTTCTCAAGTCATTTTCCCCCTGGCACAACTGCTTCAGACATTGCTACCTTCGTTTGTCGCTTGCTTATCCAAAGTGTCTGGCGTTATTGAAAAAAATCGTAAACGGTATTTGAAAAGGTCCGTACATAAAACATATAAACAATTGTACCAAAATAAGATTCTTGCAAACTAATTTTCCTTTTCCCATTTATCCCTTTCTACATAATCCTAAAAGAATAAAGTGGCTGAAACATTACCAACACATTGTTTCCCTTTGTCGGCTCTTTTCACCTCAAAGAAGCCGACGACCTATACAAAATTGTCTTTTCTATACCCACTTCCTTCCCCACCACTTCAAAATCAAACATATAAACATGAAACAGTAAAATTTCACTGGCACTCTCAACACGACATGGCACAATTACACAGAAGACAAACACTTTGAGTGAGTAGAAATACTTTGATAGAATATAAAATATAATTTTTGCATTGTATAAATTCCATATTCAATATGTATTTTCTAAATGTAAATTATGTTTGTAAATCCCAGTCCCTGAAGATGATCTCAATAAAAGATCGAAACGTTGGCACGATAAAGAAAATGTTTTTCTGATACCTACATCACACCAGACCGCATCTCACGATATCTGAATAATTATCCGTTAACGGTCACTAATCTCTACACATTCTTGCAAACGTTGAATGAAAAATTATTTAGGAAGCGCCTGCTGGCTTTATAGCGAAGGGATGATTGGACAATGAAAAAAGGGAGCTGGGGTGGAGCACGTATCCTTTTAAGTGAATATTTTGGACGGGAGGAAGGTCGTATTTTCGAATCGAAGGTTTGTTCGACTGCAAGTTAAAGATCCATCGTCCATCCTCGATATTGGTGCAGAGGTCGGCAGGCGGGCTCTGTGAATGATGAATCTATGACCTGAAGGATCCATGGCTGGAGCCATCAGTTGGACTTAATCCACAAGGAGATTCATTAGATAAACAACACCACAAAATATATCACCGACTACACATCAAAAAGTGCCTAATATTTTTTTTCGAACTTCGCTTTCCTTACTTCTTACGTAAAATGTAGGAAATAATATAATTGGCGGCCACTACAAGACTACACGATTAATAAAAAAAAAGACTGTGAGAAAGCGCGGTGTAGCCTGAAAGGAAAATATCGTCTGTGACACGTAAAAACAAGCCTTGAAAGGATTTTCCTGTGTGAAACTGGGATTTGAAACATCCCATGAGGAACATACCTGATGCCGCCGGGTTTCAATAATCCCAGGGTGTGGGATTCGCAGAATTTAAGAAAAGAATTCAGGTAAAAAAAATTCAAGTCGATATTTACATCCCCCTGGCCATCGACGACGCCAGGACGGATAAAAACCAGGGCGAATGAGGGATGATTAGTTGTATAAAACTATGATTTTGCTGACATTATTTTTCAATTTTTAATAATTTCTGAACATAGAGCTATTCCGTAGTCGTAAATAAATCATGTTTTTGAAAAATATTTGTATAACTTCGTCACCTAACCCTTAAGAATTAGTTCTTTCAATTAATTAATCTTTTTATGTAAGGCTTTGAATGAAATGAAAAAGCTAGTGCTACGAGCTGGAATCGAACCCACGACCTTCGGCCCAATATGCTGCTGCTCTAACCACTTGAGTTATCGTGACAAGTGGTAGAGCAGCGACATTTAGAAGGTCGGGTTCCAATCCCGCTCGTAATACTTTTTCATTTCAACCAAAACCAAAAGATTAATTGAAAGAAGTAATTAGGTCAACAGGCCACTAAATATAATGGATTATATAATAATACTGATTGGTCTAATAAAATTAATAAGTGTTTTAATGTAATATTATATGCTAAATTTGAGACAATTTGTTTTGACCTTTGAATTATAAGCGCCGTAGTATGGGTAAATGTAATAGCTGGGTGTTTCAGGGTTTGCTAAACCTTTAATGATATGACACATACAGATGATCAATGGACAATTAATTGCCCGCAACTTAATATTCTCCATTGTGGGAGTCACTAGGTGGTAGGCTAGGTAACGTCTTGAGATACCTACTAGAATCCGTTCAAATTGGCAGATAGGACACATTGGATAATCGCTTGGTTGGTATTTGATTTTTATCAGATGCTTCTGTTTTTCGTTCCAAGATTGTTGTTTTTGATCCAAACTTATTAATTCCAATTGAGGGTATAGACGGACGGACCATTCGTGGGAAGGTTTAGTGAAAAGACTCCGGAGGAAAACGAACATCCTTTGAGACTTTTCCCTCGGGATCATTTATTAATATCTGATGATGCCCGTTATCCTAGGGAGATCCCTTTCTGTCTTGAGCCCGTTGCAAAACGTGACCCCGGAGCTTTGACCCGTGATTCACCATGAGGGTCTTCCATGTATGAATGGAGGACGTGGGAGCGGAAACGGCGTAACTTCCGGCGTCCTGATCCGCGGAGAACCTTCCGGTCGAGCTTTTTTCCTTTCCGGGCGATCCTTCGTCGGATGCGCCCACGTGCTCAATCGTCAATTTGTATTCCAGAAAGTTACCCTGACACGCTTCTTCCTCGATGGTAGGACCATATCGAGGATGGACGATGGATCTTTAACTTGCAGTCGAACAAACCGTTCGATCCGAAAATACGACCTTCCTCGTGACCTTCTTCCCGTCCAAAATATTCACTAAAAACAATGGGTGCACTACCCCAACTCCCTTTTTTCACTGCTTAATAATCCCTTCGCTATAAAGCCAGCAGGCGCTTCCTAAATAATTTTTCATTCAACGTAACCAGTAGATGCATATGCAAGAATCTTATTTTGGTAAATTGTTTATGTTTTATGTACGCATGGACCTTTTCAAACACCGTTTACAGTTTTTTTCAATAACGCCAGACACTTTGGATAAGCAAGCGAAGGTAGCAATGTCTGAAGCAGTTATGCCAGGGGGAAAATGACTTGAGAAATCTTTTCATTTCTGGTCGTTTCGGATCACATGTCACGGATCAAGTAAGTTCCCCTCCTCTATATTTTTCTCGCTTACACCATTAAAACATTAAAAACTTTGCCAATAAGTTCTACATTTAAAGTGGAACCAAAAAATAAAAAATTAACTATGGTCCGAATCTCAGTAGTTTCGGAGTCATTTCACTTTTTCTAATTTTTTTTTTTTTTTAGTTTGCACGACCTTGCATCAAATAAACAATGAAAAGTCCAAAAATAAAAGGTTTTGTACAAATCTGTCGATACCACTGAAAACTAAGTTAAATTTACAATAAGATGTGTTCAATAATAAACTTGTAAACTTCCGTGTAATAAACGTTTTAGTAGCGAGGACTTTAAAAAAAAAGTTTTTTCAAAGTTGAAAAACTTACTTTGGTGATTCTGAACTATTATTTCCAAACCTAGAGAGCAGCGAATTTTAGAAAACGTACTCCATTTCATATCATTTTTGGTGGTGTAATGGTTTTTCTTAATTACTTTTTTCAAAGATGAAGAAATTGATGAAGGGAAGGAAAAACCGTGGCTGACGGGCTACTAAGGTGAAAAATTAAAAAATATTGAATACATTTATTAAACTTTATTTCTTTTGCGGTTTTATTTTTTATTATTATTACTCTCTTCACCTTACCAATCCTCCAACACGGGTTTTTCCGTTCGTTCATCAATTTATTCGTCTTTCATAAACGTATTTGAAAAAGCAAATGCACCACTACAAATGTTATTAAATGGAGTACGTTTCTTGAAATTTGTTGCCCTCTAGGTTCGGAAATAGTGTTTTATAATCACTATAAGTTTTTCAATTTTGAAAAAAAAAAAAATTTCAAAGTTCTCTACTAAAACGTTTATTTCATTATCAGTTTAATATCGATCACATCTTATTGGAAATTTAACGTAGTTTTCAGTTGAAACAACAGATTTGTACAGAACCTTTTAGATTTGGAGTTATCATTGTTTATTTGAGGCAGGTTTGTGAAATCTTACAAAAGTCAGAAAAAGTAGAATAACTACGAAACTGTTGAAATTCGGACCATAGATAATTTGGACCATTTAGTTCCATTTTGTATGCAGAATCTAGGGGCACAGTTTGTAACACGAGTAGACAAAATCCCTGTATTGTAACATGGGTTGCTGATGATTCTAATCTGCTATGTTATAATTAGCCACCTCTGATTTGCATCACTCACCTGACCCTCTACATCTGGAGTTAGATAATAGCACAAAATCATTCTGATTCCCTCTCTACCGTCAATTTTCCAAAGTTATTTTCTAGCTAAGCGAGTAACCTTTGGCTGTTCTTAGTTAATATTCTATTTATGTTTAATTTATTTGTTTTTATTCTGTTGAATTGTTTCATTTAGTTTATTGAGCGTTATGAGGCAGACAGCCTTCCGCACTGTGTCCATCAAAATAAGACCATTGTTGCTTCCAGAGGGAATGAAACGGTGAAAATTGTTTCCAAGATATCCCACAACCTTTGACCTTTATAAAAATTGTGATATCTAAGTCCTCCCTATTTATTAAAATTACATAACAAGTATATCAGAGGGAGGTCTTATTAAAAAGGATAACAAAATAAGGCCAATTTTTGCTCCTATTTTTCAAAATTAATTCATAATTAGATCTTGGATGTTTGAAGACATTGTCTAGATTTTAATCAATTTTGTTAATTATTCATCGGCTGTATACAAAAATGAAATATGTAAAAAGGAAAAAACTTACGATTTGGCGTGGTAGATTTGTATAAAGAAAAAAGAAATAATTGAAGGGTCGCAGTGGGGTTGCGGCCCCGTTGATCCTACGGTTTAGGAAGTGAAAAACAGGATCGGAAATTTGGGAAATGTTAACGGAAAATTGGAGGGGAATATGAGATGACCTCACGAACTGGCGGAAAAAGACGAAGAGGTTCAGGAGAGGGCGCAAAGAGTCAAGGTGCGGGGTCAATTTTCCTCTAGTCAAAACATTCATATATAAATAGTTAATTGCGTTTTTTAAACGATGTTCTAAACTTCTACAAAAGTATCAATTATAATTAGTTAAACGATCTTAAGGGTGACGCTCTTTTCCCAAGGTAGCGACGACAAAACGGGTCATAATAACCAAATGCGTATACTAAACTTTGGGTCATTCTGATTCATCCTTCTACAAGCATGAATCTTTTTTTTTTTTTTTTTTTGAGTATATTCTTTCTTTTTTAAGTAAATTTTCTTTAAGTATTCTTGATTGCTTCTCTAAATTCAAATGACATCTTAGACCGCTTAGACTGCACATTTAGAAATTCCGGGAACGGCACGGTCGCAAAACGACGCCGGAAAACATTTCCCAGCCCGTGTTGTTTTAAAATAAACTCGGCCTGGTTGAGAGGTTCGTAAACCTTCGCTCACAACGCTTCCTTTCTTTGGCGTCCGGGGTGCTGAATCAAAAGCGAACGAACTTTTTTTTCCCAGTTAGGTCGATAAATTCGAAAGCAAAAATGGAAATCGCTTGATAAATGAAGAAATTCATACATACAATATGTCATATTCGCATTTTATAATCCGACAAGATATTCCAAACGCAATGATTATCGTTTTACTTTATTTGATGATCTGGCAAATACCTGCCAAATCCTTCAAAAGTTAAGATGTTTAAAAAATCAGACCTAAGTTCCAAGTTTAAAACGAGCCATATTAATGACAAACCTAAGCCTCTGTTAATTATATTACCAGGTAACTTTCTTGAGAGAGAGAGAGAGAGAGAGAGCGATGTGCGATGTTTGGAGACAAGTTACGCCATCAACAAATGCATAATTCTTAGATTAGATGCACAGTTACAGAATACGATTAAACATTCTACTCCCCTCAACTATACATGTCAACAATGAAGACAATTGTGTAGAAAACCATTAATGAAAGGGACATCCAATTTGCCTCGTAATTAAACTAATTACAATTTTAAACATAATTGGCCATATTTATTATTACAATCAATTATATTTTTATCTAACGTTTTTGGTTGAGATGAGGAGTTGGTGGGTGTCCAAGGATCAAGTCACGAAAGCTCAAGTGGTTAAAACAGCCGAAGGTTCGAATCCCGCTCGTTACAATAATTTTTCATCTCAACCAAAAATCTTATATAAAAATAGTAATTAATACAGTCAAATGATTATAACCACTTTGGAAATTAATTTATTAAAAATTAATTTAATAATTTTAAAAAATTTAAAAAAACAATTACATCGTTAATAGCTCCCCGCGGCCACTTCATAAGTTGATATATATTCATTTATTTATTTATTTATTTATATTTATATTTATATATCCAATCAAATCGGCGTCCCCTCGAAGAAATTTTACATTTAAACCTGCGTCCAGGGTAAAACAGCGTCCGTTCATGGACGCCGATTCGCCTGGCCAGCGCTCATCATCATTTGACCAACACAAGTACCAATTTTCGTGTGGACGTCTAGATTGCCCTTTATGCCAATATTTTAAAGCCAATAGTTCACACAAATTCAGGCTGAGGGCCACCGTTGTTTGGGGGTTCGGCGTCCGATTTTACGACGGTGTATATTTTAATCGTTCACGTTTCAGAGGATTGAGCGTCCGGTTTTGTTATTAGGAGATATTTACACATGTGCATCTTTATAATTTCTAATAATGCCATCATTTTTGACAATTCGGTTAAAATGGGATTATTGATTGTCATAGAGTACTTTTTTTAACTATTCCTAATTCAAGAACATTCGATTAAATATTCTATAGACTTTATTATCGAATTTGATTAAATTTGTCCAATTTGTCGCCCAAAAATGATCTTGACCTATAGTAAATGGATGAGGTTTCTTTCCACCCCAATCAATTCAATCTATAACATTAATTTACCTTATTTGTTTAAACATCTATAGCTATTTGCGAATTCATTGAAAATATACAATTATTTACCAACTACGCCAATATTAACAATTTTATAAAAATCGACTGATAATAAATAATATTGTGTAAAAAAGTTTTAAAATTTAAAATGTAGCTTTGTCTATATTAGTAATAAGTAATATATTCCGATCAATACAGCACAATCTCTGTCATACATGAGCCCCCACCCCTTTTAATAAGTGATACTTGACAACTGTCACTGGCACAGGCCTCCCCGATTGCCCAGTAGACCAGGCTCTCAATCATCCCCTTTTCATTACCATCAAAGTCTATCCGAGGTCAGTTTTTCAATTTGGGCAAAATTGATGAAATTTTAACCGTAGGGAGGTTCGTTGAGTGTCGTTGGGAATTGGTTTCTCTTTGTATTTTTCAATATTTTTTATTTCTAATCTAGGTTAATTTTAGGCGGTTCGTAGACCTTGAGCTTATTGGGCAACGCCGGTACGCCAAGTACGGCTTTTCCCTGCGTTAACATGGCTTGGAAAGCGTGTTTACCAAAGCGGCCACCTCTCCTAGAATGCAGCCCTGATGACAATAATAGCCTTCTCGTGCCTAAACAATCCTTAACAGGTATAGACGCCGGGTACCGCCCTAATATTATTCTCAACGCCTTTTTTTCCGACTTTTTATCGTCCCTACTTCCCATCGTCCTACGCTCCCTCGATAAATACCTTGTTGATTATGGATAGAACTGTTCAAAACAAACCTTTCAGGCAATGAAGTGACGAATAGATTCGGAGCACCGGCGATAATCAACCGTAAGAATGTACACATTGGAAATCTTTTTTAACTGATCGGCACACACACGATGTACCTTCATCCGAGACGTGAAGTTGATTTCTTAGCATGGCGTAAGACAAAATACATTTTTATTATATTAACACCAGCCAGTGAGAGACCCAAAAGAGTAGTGTTCGAGTACCGACCGGTTTTAAAGTGTTCACCCGACTGACCAACATCCACCATCAACTTTAATTGAGAAGCCTAAGGTCGTGGGTTCGAATCCCGCTCGTGACATTGACTTACATTTCAACCAGTACCTTACGTAAATAAAATTAATTGAAAAAAGTTATTTGGCCAATCCGACCATTATCCAAATAATGGATTTAATTGGGAATATATTTATTATCATCAATTCCACCTGAGGATAATTAAATATTTAAAAAAACAAACATCCAATCCTTCTTTAATTCTGCCCACTTTTTACATTTTACAGGATCTACGACAAAATCTAAAAATCCGACTGCGCACCAGCACGATATAGAAAAAACCGTCTGCAACTTTGATCCACTGAAGATAATCCATTGTGGGAGTTTCGTTCATTTTGGGAATAATAGTAAAATTCTAACCCTATTTTGAAGGTCAAACCCTTGCATATTACAATTTCTATCCAAGTTATATAATACGATAGAAAATCACAATCGCTCTTATTATTACTACTAATCTCTAATTAGTCTAATCTAGTTTAATCTAATATTTTAAAGGATATTGCAAAAAGAGATACTAAATAGTAATAATCAATAAAATTTAGTGGTCTGATCGACCAAATTACTTCTTTCAATTAATTAACATTTTATGTAACGTTTTGGCTGAGGTGAAAATTTAGTGTCTCGGGAGGGATTCGAACCCACGACCTTAGGCTCAATGCGCCGCTACTCTACCACTTGAGCTATAGTAGATGGAGAGTTGTCTGACGAAGTCACGATAGCTCAGAGGTAGATGAGCTGCGTATTTAGTCGAAGGACGTCGGTTCGAATCCCGCTCGTGATGCTAACTTTTTCAATTCAACCAAAACCTTACGTAAAAATTGTATTAATGTTTTAGAAATATGTCCCGTGTTGCCATGTCGCCACCGTGACGATTATCACATGTCTTATTTTGATCTGATTTTTACAAAAACCATAATCACTCCTAAGCTGATAGCTTTCGTTGTTTACATATATTTTAATATTGATTTTCCTTATAAAAACCGTTTGTTGTCAAATCCGACACCTGAAAACTTGAGTTCCGCGGCGTTCGGCTGTACAAATCACAATAAAAATTGAAATGTCACGTTTCACGCCGTCAAAGCTTTTCCCTTAAAATTTTTTACTAAAAATATAATTCCTGCCTCTTTTATCACGCTCTAGGAAAAATGTACCCTTGGGGTAGTTTGTGTCAAGGAGTTCTAGAAATGTTTACGTTCTGCCTTACAGCATTGTTTTTTTTGTTTTTTTCTTGTGCTGTTTGCTAAAATTTTACTCTTTTTGTTTAATACGAATGTTTTGTTTCAAAGCACGATTGATTTTAAATCGTTTATTGATCATCCCAAATTACCAGCTCTTATTAAGACTGATATTAACTTTGTCTAAATCTAAACGATAAAATATTTAAGAAGATCCAATAATAGACAGTTAATGGGGATAATTTGTATTTTGGATTTTAATTGATAATTAAGGTTTAATTGATAATTAATTTAATTATTAATCGACCAGTTCACGCCTCCGAGATAAAGGTATTTTTTTTTGTCGAAATTTATTAAAATCTCACGTCAATTTATATTTCTCTGTCCTTATTTAAAAGGGGCATTCGTCGCTTTGAGCTAAAGATTCTGAACTTGTTACGCCTTAATAAATATTTGATTCTAAAATTGACTCATGGCTTTTAAATATTTTATAAATTTTCCTTACAATTTCGAAAAGCTAGTTTCATTAGTATCGTCACTCGTACCGAAATCAAAGTGAAGATTGTGAATTATTAAATCCATTATTGATTGACCGAATTACTTCTTTCAATTAATTATCTTTTTACGTAAGGTCTTGGTTGAAATGAAAAAGTTAGCGTCACGAGCGGTGGTCAGACCAGCGGCGTATTGAGCCGAAGGTCGTGGGTTCGAATCACGCTCGTGACACTAACTTTTTCATTTTATACCAAGACCTTAGTAAAATGATTAATTAATTGTGAATTATGTTAAACATATTCTGCTCCAAGATTATAAGGTTTTATATTTCCTTGATATAAATCGTCCCTATTTCGAACTTTCATTCTTTACTATATAAAAATATTTTAAATTATCTCCATCTAACATTTATTGGTATAAAGGTAGCTTTTGAATTAATTTTTTTAAACGGTTATAATTTAACATGGTGAAACGGAAAACGGGTTTCTGGCATAATAATAATTTTAAATCTTGGGTTTCTAGAATAGGGTCATCATTTATCATTATTATTTTCAAAGTTTTTTGCTATAAAATAATACGAAGAATAATTGTACTTATCTGATACGCTATGATAAAAGATGTAAATGTGTTTTATTTATTTTGGAAAAATCATTGCGATTTACGAAGCGATGGCGTGAAGCTCGAAAAACGTGTAAAATTGTGTTGAGACTTTTAATATTGTTCACATACTGCACTTTACACTTAAGATCAAAAATTTTAACTAACAATGCCGTCCAATAGAAAAATAAGAATACACCTATTTATACAGTGTTTGCGTCGAAATAAAGAACTGGTAAGTTCGAGATCGGGGATGCGGTCATCAAAACAAGTTTCGTAACCTATGCCAATCTTTCAACCTTTATTGTGGTCTTCATCGGGGTACGCCAATACACCAAGTAATTACGTTTATAATTAACAAATAAGTAAGACAATAATTCTAAGACAACAATGAATAATTTATCCTGGATGGATTATGGATAAGTTAAGAATCATTGTCTTACTTATTTGTTAATTATAAACGTTGTAATCACTTGTATACCCCTCATGAAGACCACAGTAAAGGTTGAAAGCTTGGCATAAGTTACAAAACTTAATTGTTTCGATGGCCTCATCTCTGATTTCGAACTTATTAGTGATATCCTGACGGTCGATTCATCCTTCCTTCGAAATAAACAACGAAAACATGCATTCTAGCCAATCAGGGATAAAACTGCCGTTCCTTTAAACTGCCGTTCCTACTCACCGTAAGTTGTTTTCCAACGATCGGGATTTCGAGCTTTTAGCACATCATCAGGTTAAAGTTCTTGACGATGAGCAAAAGCTCGAAATCCCATCGTTAGAAAACAACTTATTGTCAGTAGGAACTATCTTTTTAAAAGGATTGAAGACCGCATTCACTCCTATTGTCTATTAAAACTGCCGTTGTCCTCAGTATGTCAGAAAAATCACCAAGCTGTACCAAAAGTCACTTGTTTTTAAACATTCGGTGATACAATTTTTCTTACTCTCTAGACGATGACTATTTTGAAATTAAAAAACAAAAAGGGGAGCAAACGCCTGGAAGAACCTCGTGTCGACTCTTGCTGAACAAGCCGAACACTTTTTTTTAGTTGAAAGTCATTTAGCGTGATTATGGATGACGATGAAAATTATATCTTATAAATAAGCTCTTTAATGTAGTTTTTTAAATAATAATAATTAGATAAGATCATACTACTAATATCTTAAGGTGAAATCATGAAGGTTGAATACTGAAGAGGCCCGGCTTTGTCTTCAGCTTAAATTCTTGGTTTTAGTTCTAACAAACAAAAAAAAATAGTATCGACGCTATTCCAATTCACACGCGCCCTCTTAAAACACGAGCAGCCCTCCTCAACGTGGTCGGGAATTGAAAACGAGAAGGCCAAAGATGAATTGAGCAAGATAGGAAGAACACGTGTCTCGTCCCGCACTCGGATTCCTTTCCCATGGAAGAAGAGACCCGTCCGGCTGGGTCTGCATTCCTTTCTTGGCACCCCTCTCGGACTGTTCCGTTGCACAACCCCTGGGCATGTCGGGCCGGCTGGGAATCTGGTGCAAACGCCATCTGTGGGCTTCGACATGCACTCGGAATGACACCAAGTGCTGCTCACTCATGTGACTGATAAACCCATATGAATTAACAGACAAAATGTCAGCGCTCTGACTCATTAAAAAAAAAATAAGAACAAAGTAGAAATAATTCACCTAAGTTGTTTAAAAATTAAATTTACTTCTCATCTACAAAACAAAACCTCCTAAAATTTAATTTCCATCATTGTTTCAAATTCGATGGCTTTTTGTGCAAATGATTTAAAAGTATCCATTTAAAAAGCAATAACATCGGTTTGATTAATGGCATGTGAAAGAATTGAGAGCCCAGATTAATCAATAAAAATTGGTGACACCGTTTAGTAAATTATGTTTGTCCTGGCCTTGTTTTTTCTAACTGATCGGCTTGTTTTATTAAAGGCAAAAATATAAACGACAGAAAAAAATTTCTTTGCTCGGTAATTACTCTAATTTTATATAAGCAAACAAAATTGTTGTATGTTTCTACAAAACAAAGTTAAAAGTACTTATTTATTATTTACGGACAAGAGCCCATTTTATAATTGTATAATAGTAAAATTCTTAAGTGAATGCAATATATACCGAAAAATATTTACATTAACTATAAAATAATAAAATGTAAATTAACACCAGATTGAAGGGTGACGAATTTGGACGAAACCTTTTTTGGTGATTCTACATTCCAAAATATAAAACATGTATCAAACCATTTATTGTTAATAGGTCTTGGTTTCACTCCAAAAAATTTTTGAAGATTGAAATTTTGGCGTATTTTAACAGTTTTATTTCACTTTTCTACTTGCTCAAATCGATTAAACAAGATTTTTTAATGTTTATTGCAATAAAAATATAGCAAAAGCTCTCAAAGTTTATCACTAGTCAAAAAATTTTATTACCTAAATATTTTTCCAGTAAACTTGCTTGTAATTTTTTTTTCACGTAACTTATTTTAGGCTGTTATTGGAATGTCAGATTCAAAGAGCTATAATTCAAAAACAGATCAGATTTAAAAAAAGCTAACAGGACCATCTGAAAGAATATGGGTTTAGATTTTTAATGACGTTTACGCCATTAAAATATATAAAATGTCAACACAAGAAAACATACAAAATAGCACATTTCTAGAACAAGTTCTAACATCGTTTTTCCCAAAAGCTAGTGGACTGATTTTCATGGTTAATAATTCGTTTTAAAGAAATTGTATATTGCAATGATTTTATAAATGAAACAAATCAGATTATTAATTCCATTTCAAAAATAATAATTTCTAACAAATAATTTTGCTATTATGTCTATTTTCTTATAGAAATATTTCAATGGTCAATGGTATGTCATTTAAAAGCTCCACTTCTTTCAAACAATATGTTTGATATCAGTATCCTTCATAGCCTTTTTAATGAGTTATCAAAACGACTTCTCAAAAGTAAAAAATAAAAAATAGAATTAAAGAAATTAATAAATTTAAATTCTAACAAAAAATTTATATTTAGGGATTAGAGGTAGTAAAACGATATTTCATATCAATTTCGCCAGAAAAAAGTTGTATGAACTAGTTTACTTGAAAAACATTTATTTTTTTAGAAATTTTTTGTTTACTGATAAAACTAAAAGTTTTTAGTATATTTATATTGCAATCTACGCACAAAATACTGTAAAATGATATATTCACGTAGTTGATTGGGGCAAGTAGACAGGCGAAATAAAAATATTAAAATACAGAAAATTTCAAATTAAAAAAGCATTGGCACAACCAGGACCTATACATGAGAAGTGGTGGAAATGTGTCCGAATTTTGGACTGTACAATCACCAAAAAAAGTTTGGCCAAAATCCATGACACACCAATCCGGTTGTCCTCTTTAAGTTTAATTTAATACAAAATTATAGAGGAAGATTTAATTTTTTTTAATATTATTAAGGTCTACCCCAACAGATAGCCCTCAACCTGTCTATAGGTGAGGTAGAAGTTTAGTTTCTATGAGAGAAATTTTGGTAAAATGTTTGAATGGTTTATAAGCAGATAGGATGTGTAAATTATTAGAGTAGCTGCAATGAATCAATATACGTATGTATTTTCAATTATTTAATTTTTGATTAAGGCTTGGTTGAGATAAACAAGTCAGTGCCAAGAGCGGGATTCGAACCCATGACCTTTGGCTAAATACACCGCTGCTCTAGCCGAAGGTAATGGGTTTGAATCCCGCTAATGACTCTTACATTTTTATCTCAACCAACACCTTAATTAAACATTAATTAATTGAAAATAATTTATTTGCTCAATCGGATCCCAAAACCTAATAGATGTAAAATGTATGTATGTTATTAAAAAGTAAATTACCTCTACTTCATTTATTTTTTATTTATTTTTTGTATGAGAGATTGTATTTATATTGTACCTTTACTATCAATTGAATATTAATTTGTACTTAGAGTTCAGATTATAAAACTGTACACACAGATCTGTTACAGCTGTGGAAATTTATAGTCAAGGAAGAGGGTGTGTTAAAATTTATTTATCAATTTATTTATGACTTATTCGTATATATAGTGTGCTCATTAAATATTTTTTTATTTGTATAATTATTAATAAGATCATGCACAAGTTAACCTGGGCTAGTGTCCTCATCATTGGGGGGATTTTTCCCTAGTAGCAAGATTCAATAATGAAAAATAAATGCTAAAAAGGAATAACCCTTAATCTTTTTCAAAACCAAAATATTAGTTAATTTGCAGCTTGGTGTAGTCTGATTGTATTGGGTCTCTCTAAGGTACTTAAATTTCAATTCTAACTTTACGGTCTTACCTGGCAGATTTGAAAGTTGTCGAATTGTTGTTTCCAAGTGCTCCGAAAGCGACACCGACTGCAAGACCTTCAGGGATGTTGTGTACTGTTATTGCAATAATGAGGAGTAGTATGCGCTTCCATTGCAATCTTGCGTCATGAGGCTTCATCTCCGGTTTAGGATGTCTAGTTGTTACTTGCCCCCTTTTCCTTGCCACGCTTCCTATGCCAGTCATTGGCGCATGCACATTTCCCTCTTCTAAACTGCTTTCTGTAACTGCCATTTATTTTTTTAAATATTTTTGTTTTGTTTTTACAAAGGAGGGGTTTAACTACGAGGTTATATGAACACTCTCGGGGTGCCGGTGTTTCTGAAAAAAGCCCATTTGAATGAAGGGCCATTGTATTCGAACCCAGGACCTTTTCCGTACAGCGATGAGCAACCTTGGCCACCGACTCCCCTTGATTGCCATTTTTAACAGGAAAAAATATCACTGATGGTATACATTACATATGGTTTCTTAGCAATTTATATATACTATATGTTAGAAATAATCTACAGACAAATTTTTTATTCTATACATATAGCTGAATTTTTAGCCAAGAATATGTAATTGCAGTAATTTCACATTCCATGGCAAGTTTATACAAGCCTTCGACAACATTGAAATTTATGAAATGTGCAAGTTTAAAATAATCAAAATTTTTCACAAGATAAATAGCTTTTTATTATTTACACTTTCTGATAATATGATAACAGAATAAATATGTACACACTAGCCTAGGAAGACAAAATGAAATTTATCTCTTTATGAAATGACCTTAATATTTTCATATCTTCTACAGTATTCCCCACTCTAATAAAATTATAAATATTGTAAAATTAAACAAATTAAACTGTTTGCGAAAGTGTTAAAAATAAACTTGAAAGTCAAAATTAAAACATCACATCCTACTACAATGGTATGATGTAAATTTTTATACAGCCAAACAGAAAATTCTTCAAACAGCCAAATTATCATAGAATATTTAATGATCTGTTCTTTATGTTGACATTTGACATTTAATATTAACATTTTTTTTTTTTTTTTTTTTAATAAAGCAAGGAATGTTGTGAAAAGTTAATTCTAATTCAAAGCCGAGCATTAATAGTTTTTCATGAGTGAAAATCCATGCATTTGTTCATGCTTCTGTATTTTAATTTTTATATTTCATGCTGATCACAGAAAGAACAAAATTTCTTTATATACATGTTATTATTAAACTATTATGTCTGTTCTGAGGAAATTTTACCTTCGGCTCTACGTACTCTACAAGATTCGCAAATAGTGCTTTCGTTTCTATGCCTTGATACAATGTCATCCATCTTTTTTATATCCATGGTAATACTGGCTAAAACAATAAGAAATTCCTTTTATTTGTGAGAAAATAAGGAGGCTTTTTTTTCTTTTGTAACATCTTGTAGACATGTATAATGCAAAATTATATAATAAATATATTTAAAAAAGAGCAAAACATTTTGTTCTGAAATATTTTGTTTTCAACTGAGCTGAAAACATTTATATGAAAGCCAAACAAAAGCAAAAATCTAAAAGAAAAAAACCCAAAACCAAAAATTTACCACACACTTAAAAAATGTAATGTATTAAAGTTATAATTTATGCACATATTTATCACAATATGAACTCCATATTAGAATGAATGTGTTTACAAAATCGGAATGAAATAATAAATTAAATGTTAGAAAATTATGAATTTAGATCCTTGATATTTATTCGAATTAAAATTTATTGTTAGAAATGTATGAAATGATACCTTTTTTTAACCATGGGCCAGTACAAATTAAAATCAATACCTTTAAAAACCTTTATTAATTTCAAAAAAGCCTCCAAAAAAAGAGCGTTTATATAGATTTAAAAAATGGATATAATTTACAGGAAGCAGGGTGAAATTTGGCACAAAGAAAAACCATTGCCGCAATATTAAAACAAAAAAATTTTTTACAGGTTACAAAAATAATAGTCTAATAATAATTCCGCACCCTGATTTGAAAATAAAAGAAGCGAAAGGTCTGTGTTAATTGTTAGTGTCTTGCAGGACCCTTAGCGTGGCATGCAATGGATATTCTAGAACTGCTTACCTAGAAGCAAATTTGGTGACTCGATGCCCATTTTCGATATGATAATATCAGCCGCAAATGTGAAACCAGCCCCAAGTAGAAACCCAACGCAGGCTGGAATGAACGCATATGGCCCTTCAGACATCTCAATTGCAGGGGCTAACAGTGACCAGTAGGAAGCAGCAGTCATCACTCCAGCTGCGAAACCTAAACTACCGTCTAGTAGCTTTGGCTGAAAAATAAGAAATATTTTATCGTTAGGTGGTACATATAGAGGAAATGAAGAATCGATGTTGAACTCATGAGACAAACGAAGTTTTCAATGTATGGATTGAGATGTACACTGAGACATATGTAGGACATGTTTGTTTGAGACATTATGAGTGTGGTCATACATTTTGTTAAACAGAACCAAATTAATGTTTAATAAATTCATTTAATATTTCCTTAAGTTTTTTATTTATTATTATTAATATAATAATATTCCACATCTTACTAATCCTTCAACAACGTTTTTTTCTTTTCCTTCATCAATTTCTTTATCTTTGTAAAAGTAATTAAAAAAGCAATTGTACCATTAAAAAAGGATATTAAATATGTATGTAGTATGTTTGAAGAAATTTGTTTATCTCTAGGTTTGGAAATAGTAGTTTAGTAAGTTTTTCAATTTTGAAACAAAAAATTATTTTTCAAGATTCAGCAACTAAAAGTTAGCTTATTTCACAAACATTTACAAGTTTACTTTTGATCACATTTTATTGGGGGTTTAATGTAGGTTTTAATGGTATCAACGGATTTGTATCAAACCTTTTAATTTTGGCGGTAGCATTGTTTATTATAAGGTCATGAAATCTTAAAAAATCAAAAAGAGCGAAATAATTCCAAAACTGCTAAGATTCGGGCCTAGTTTTGGTTCTACTTTGAATATACAATTTTCTGGCAAAGTTTGTAACATGAGTTTTGTATACACCTGGTATATGAAAGTTTTATAGATTTATAGATTGACAGTTTGTGTTGAGAGTAAATGTATTTATTATCGAGAATGTGAATTGTGAAAGAACCAATGGTTTCTGCCTGTGAATTCCAGTTGTTTTTGCTATCACTATACAGACAGAAACAAGACTCGTTACAAACACAAGGATGCAAATTAGTGTTTTCTTCTATGCATTCAGTAAACCTTATTCTCCTGAGTTCGTGGTGGCAGGCTATCGCTGCAGGCTTTCTCAAAAGGGGTATATCTTGTGAGGCCTTTACGAATTAATCATGAAATGTACGTGTCGATAAAACATCTTGTACTTCTTTTAGGATCTGGTGGGCACTATGGAAAGGGTTCCGTCTTGAAACAATGACACTCTTTCCATCATCCCTTAGCATCATATTGGGTTGTCCGGAAAATAATGCAGGATTTTAAGTTTTCATTAAAAAAAATCTATATAAAATATTCTGTTTACGTTTACAGGATTACTCATTTGTATGAATGTCAACACTTATTAATCCTCTTCCAAATGATATTGTTTGTTTACCTCTGTAGCATTCCGCTACTTGGAAATAATTCAGTCATCCTTATAATGTCAAAGCGAGAATTTCGTACGATTTTCTTTTACGAGTTTAAACTCGGCCGAAGCGGAGCCCAAACGGCTAGAAACATTAACCAAGTCTGGGGCGAGGGTTGTGTTAATGAGTGCACTGTGCAAAGGTGGTTTAAAAAATTTCGGGAGGGAGATTTCAGCCTTGAAGATGAAGAAGGTCGTGGAAGGCCTTCCTCTCTTAATGATGATGTTCTGCGATCAGTGGTGGAAGAAAACCCCAAAACAACTGTTCGAGAACTTGCAGAGCAACTCAAAGTCAGTAAAACGACCGTCGCTGACCACCTCTTTGGTCAATCGGAAAGGGCCCATTTTGTTGCATGACAACGCTCGACCACATGTGTCACGTGTAACGTCACAAAAATTATTGGAGCTTGGCTATGAAACTTTGCCTCACCCACCCTACTCTCCAAACCTCTCGCCTACTGACTACCATTTTTTTAGACACCTGGACCACTACTTACAACACATAATATTCAAAAATCAAACGGAACTGGAAAATGCATTTATTGACTTTATCAATTCTAAAAATTCTGAATTCTACTCAGACGGAATTAATAAGTTACCAACACGTTGGGAGAAATGTATTGAGAGTATGGGAAATTATTTTGATTAAAGAACATTGCTTTAAAGTAACTAGTTTCTTTTTTTTTGTTTAATACCAAAATCCTGCATTATTTTCCGGACAACCCAATATATGCTGAGATCTACTACCAGGCCTTATATTTGCAATTCCAGTCTCGCGGTATTGGGGTAAAAAATCAAGGAGACCACGCTCCGAGGAACGCAATCTAACTGCGATATTCACTTTGCGGAGACCTCAATCACTCATTCCCTCAGTATTGCAAATTACTGGTTCAAAATAATGTCTTTCCTCATTAAAGAGAATACAACTGGGTTACAATGAATAAAAGGCGAGAAAAGGTGTTTGTTTACAAAATGAATAATCTTTACGTTTATATTCTTAAGTAATCCACTATTAAAAATGATTAGCGTTTGTTTCTTTTGGTTTGTATTTTCTATTTTGCTTTATCCAGCTAACAAAAATATTAATGTAAATTTAATTAAAATTACCAGAATAAGAATAAATTACTACTGATATCCCTATTCATTTTAAAACAGTTTAGTTTGAGTTTGGTTTTTGGGCTATTTCAAAGTATATTTAATTATTAAACCATAAGTTTCAAAGACCTGATATTTTACATATTCAAAAGCTTGACGAACGAACTGAGTGTTTTTTCGTTTTCTTTCAAATTGACTTTATCCCATCTGTTATAAATTAAGTTCATTTATTTTATTTTTTGTGTAACTTTAATCTCTTAAGCGCTACATTTTAAAATGTTCTACTGTAAAATGGCAGGATTTAATTATGTTTTTGGTGTGCAATTAGTTAATGGACGCAATTTCCAAATGGAGGCTTCCATTCTAAATTTTCCCCTCGGCTCAAATAATCTAATCCGTCCGACAATGTTCTATTTGACAAATTTGCAACAAGACGGTCAAGGTTTTATCGGCGACAATTCCGTTTCAATGTCGCATCGCTACTAATGATGAGAAACAATTATTTCGCCGACGAATAAAAGGGGCGAAAAATAAAACTTCAAACAGAAAATATTCTGAAATGGGCAAGGCAAGCTGGTGGAATTGCCACGTTCATGGAGCCGTGTCATCGAATATGAGGATAAAATTTCACATGCCACGGCATTATTACACGCGCAGAAAATTAGACATAGTGAGCTTATTTAAATTAAGAGTTGCCGATTTTTTTTTTTTTTTTCTAAGAATGATCGATGATTTGTCACCCAATTATAATATTTTGATATTACAAAAGACAAGATTCGTTATATGCTTGTTAAAATTTATACATGTAGAACAAATTGCCGAAATGGTCAGGAGAGAATTCGTACTCCAACTGCTGAAACCGCTTATAGCTTTTTTAATCTTTTCTCCTTTATATTGACGATAGACACAAAAATACAACTGTTCACAGCATCATAGCAACAAACAAGTAGCAAAACAGGTTCAGCAAAATAAAAACCCATATCCTGCTCATCTAGATCTCCGAAAATTGCCCTTCGTTTTTCAAACATTACTCGTGAAAATATTTTAGAAACCATCCTTTAAATTAAATCTAATGATACAGGTCTCGAAGTTATTCCTATTTCATCATTTGTTTTCCATTCTTGTTATTTCAAAATATATTTTTGCCCAAGAAACAAACCCACTCCTTACTAGCGACCTATTAATAGTCTTTCATCACTATCTAAAGTATTTGAAATTTTATTTAAACAAATATTGACACATTGGTTCTCTATTGAACTACTCACACAATAATTGTTTTTAATTGCATCACTTTTTATGCAGGATGTCGGGTACTCGTGTTACAAACTTTGTCCGTGGATTCTACTTCAAAAAGGTACCAAAATGTCCTAATCTTGGTATCATACCATTGAAAACTACGTTAAACTCTCTTTAAGATGTAATCAATACTAAACGTGTAAACGTTCGTGAAATAAGTGTTTCTGTTGCGAAATCTTTGAAATGTCTTTTTCTAAGTTGAATAACTTAATACGGTGATTTTAATCTACTATTTCCGTACCTAGAGACCTGCAAATTTCAGCAAACTTACTCCATTTAATATCCTTTTTAGTGGCGCAATTGTTTTTTTAATTACTAATTACTTTTTCAAAGATGAAGAAATTTATGAAGGAAAAGAAAAAACCGTGGTTGAAGGAATGGTAAGGAGGAAAAATTGATAATAATAATAAAAAATTTAAAAAATTAAATTTTGAATTTATTAACCTTTTTTTAATTTTGATTCGAAATGCTCTCCACCCATGCATAATATGTATATCAGCGTACTCTTCATTAGGAAAAGTAGCCGTAGTGTTAACAAGATATCACATAAATAACTAAAAACGTTTTGAATCTTAAAACTTTTATTCTTATTTATAATAAAAACAATTCTTTCTACTTAACAATACTTCAGAAAAAACAAAAATAATTCTTTAATCGAAGTTGCAGTCGTGTTGGTAAATAAGTAAACACTTGCACTTCGATCTCAAATTAAAAAAAAGATTAATTAATTAATTAAAAATTTCCATAAGTTTTTTTTTAATTCTCCACCTTACCAATCCGTCAGCTACAGTTTTTTCCGTTCCTCCATCCATTTCTTCATCTTTGAAAAAAGTAATTAAAAAAGAATTACATCACTAAAAAGGATATTAAATGGAGTACGTTTTATGAAATTTGCTGATCTTTACGTTTAGAAATAATAGTTTGGAATCTTCATTTTCAGCTTTAAAAGCATCTTTTTTTCAACATTCTCCCTACTAAGACGCTTATTTCACGAACGTGCGCAAGTATTGATCACATTTTATTGCAAATCTAACGTAGTTTTCAATTGTCTCAGCGGTTTGTCCAAAACCTTTTAGTTTTGCAGTTATCATTGTTTATTTGAAGCAAGATCGTGAAATCTTAAAAAATCAGAAAAAGTGGAATAACTCCGAAACTGCTGAGATTCGGACCAAATTTAATTAGGACTTTTTGGTCAGTTTTGAATGTAGAATTTACTTGCAAAATTTAGTATTAATGAGTAGCTAAACACCCTGTATAAAAAGTGATGCAATTAAAGACAAATATGTCAGAAGTTACTGATATTAGTAATTAGTAATTTAAATTATTTTAAGGTCTGTCCCTGGACGGAATCCTCATACGAGACGTGCAAGTCACTGTGGTGGAATTATTTATCCTAGGGAGGAAAAAAAGTATTTTATGCAATGCTGTTAAAGTTAGATAAAAATGTTTAATGATTTGTGTGAGCCTTGAAGCATATTAATTTTTGATAACTTCCTAGTTTGAGAAAAAATTCAATATCTTTATAGATATTGATGTAATTATTTCATAATATATCACTGTATTATCAGCGTATATTTTCATGTGTTATGTATTTACTGTATTATCACAATAGTCAGATACAATGTGGGAAAGCTATCGTGTATAATGGAACAACTGCGCAAGACATTATTTAAGAAATTGATATTGGAGGAAACTTCTGGAATAATTGATGTTTATCTAAATTTGTATCTTATTCTAAATTGAACTGATTTTAGCTCTGTCGCGCCTTTTGCAGTATGAAACCATATACACAAAATACGCTCTGTACTTGTTATGTGCCCAGTATAAGATGTATTTTCTTAATCAACGATGGTTGGTTGAAAGGAAACCTATCAGACCAAAACCGCTGAGGTAGACTGATCGGCAAGCAAGTTCATCACCCGCAAATCTCTTAAAACATTTCTCTATTTAAGTTGCAAAAATCGCTCTCTGCCGTTGCTTTAAATTATAAAAAATAGAACAACAACAATTGACAATGTATAAATTTTCACAAAATACGTTTGAAAAAAAATTACATGTGACACGCCCTTTCTAAACAACATAGAGATGATAAAAGCTTACATATATTTATTTATAGTATGATATAGAGAAAATATTTTTCTTCTACTTTCGTTCTTTCTTTTTTAAATAAAGATTACGAGCTTTTGATCTGTCGTTCAGTGTCGAAAACTATCAATTTGCGCAGTTTCATTTAATTTTATGTATAAACATTCCTTTAGCTAGGCACTATTTTTCGTGAGATTTCTCTGTGTGGTCGATGGAACCTGTAATTTGGTCGTTATGGACCTTCTCATATGGGACGGTCGGTCAGAAGAGTTAAGGCATTTGGAATTCTTCTGGGTTTTTTTATTCATCGAATTATGTTTATTTATAAGTCACCCCGATGCAATACTGAAGACGACGTGAATACCGAAACGCGACTGACAGACATAGCTTGGCTAAGGAGATCAGGATGACCTGGTAACCGAAAAATTACAAATATTTTTCGTGTTTAATTTACAGGAATTTTGGTTCGATTTCGTACTGCCAGGTATTTCCCGACATAAGAACATCATCTCCCCTTGAAATACCACAAGAATGCCTTTATTAGGTATATATTTTTTATTTATTCTTTACTTTTTGAAATTTTTAAATATTCTCAAATTCATTTTATATTGTTTACAAAACGATAAACAAGATAATAAAAAAGATGACTCACTCATCGGCATACTAATCGATTCAAGTGGTTGATTACGCGCCATTAAGTACACTCCGAAATATTAAATTGGGAAACGAATAAATTATTAAAATCTCTGAACAGCTTTGTTTTTTAATTGATTTCATGATACTCCTTGGTATGTTATCGATGAACCAATGAATAATTGCTTGATAAAGCATGCTTAATTTTTCCCTATGCTTTGTTATCTCTTAATAATACCTGACTTGGAATATCTATACGAGTATGTTTTTTCCTCCCTATATATATATAAATTTGTGAATAAAGCTTCCAATAACTTATTAATTTTTTACTTAATTTTTATCGGCTTATTCTTAATTATATAATTATTTAATTAATTATGGACAATTTTTTCTAAAAGAAAAATTTGTGTCAGAGGCGGGATTCGAACACCACGACTTCCGGGTTAAATACACCGCTGCTCGACCACTTGAGCTACCGTAACTACAATCGCCCATACCACAAACTGTTCGAATCCCGCCTGTGACACAAATTTCTCTTTTAGAAAAAATTGTCTGTAATAAATTGAATAATTAAATACTAATTAACCTACACATATACAATTGTTTTGCTATGGCATTTATGATAAATTGTCATCCACTACTTTCAGGTCTTCAAAATAATTCCCCCTCTTGCTAATTAAATTCACGAACACTGGACCAAGGCATGGTCGTGGATTGAAGAACATGGGATTCTATGGACAGATTTCAACTACATATGGACACCAAGTAGATGGTTAGGGATGGTTAGGGATGGTTAGGGTAAAGTAGAGTATTTTGAAGGAGAGTATAAGAGTATCCTCCGACAATGACAAGAAACTTGCATCGCTATCAATCATAGAAATTTTTTGAATTTGTTGAAAAGAGGAAACACAAGTCCCTGAAGATTATATCAATAAGGATCGAACTTCTTTTTCTAAAACCTACGTCAAACCAGACCGCATCTCACGATCTCTAAATAATCATTAATCATTATTATTATTATTATTATTCATTAATTGTTTAGAAAAGTAATCAAAAATTGCGTTTCTATAGTCAGGATTTACTGAACCGAATATGAATTGAGATATTTGCTATTTTCATAAAATCGAATGAATTGATAAATCGACAAATAAAAATAGGGCAGCATTCGAAAAATGAAACAGCCATAATTTTTATTATATAACATGAATTTTTTTTTTTAAATTGCCTTCTTTACATTTATAATTTGTGGGTTTTTTTAATTGCTTAAGTTTTTTTTAAAATATTTTATTATAACTTGACACCCCATATATGTGTTTACAAGTATTCTCTGCTGGGATGGTAATGGGGTGAATACATCAAGAATTCTGACGTGACTAAGGAAACATGCCATTTGCGATTACTTTTTAACGATCATTCGTTATAGATTTCTTACAAACGAAATAACGTTTTTTTTTTTTTTTAATGTATGTGAGGTATTTAGGAGTAGTATTGTACTATTAAATAAACAAGCTCTCCCATTCCAGAGAATCTGTAATCATTTTTAGTTAACCATCTAGCCATAAATTAGATTTTCCTGAGGGCGTATCAGAGAAATTTGATTTAGATTCCTACATTGTAAGTAATTTTTTTAAATGATTCGTCAAAAGTAATTATTTAACTTGTATATGAAGAAATAAGTCGAGTATATATTATAACATTTATAAGTACAATATATATATATATATAC
>CM077110.1:3184773-3195541 GCA_039619505.1 Cimex hemipterus | reverse complement strand
AGAGAGAGAGAGAGAGAGAGAGAGAGAGAGAGAGAGAGAGAAGACAGCAAAGAAAGTGAGTGAGTGAGCGAGAAAGAAAGGAAGACAGATAGAGAGTTCAAAGACCTTATGTTTTGAACAAAAGATCTACAAATACAATAACCAAAATATATTCTAAGGGTGAAAATTTGTGGGCGTAGGTGGCCGCAACGGTTTAGGCGTTGACACCGCGCTGATTACTGTAAGGTAAAGGTCCAGGGTTCGAATCAAGCGGTCCTGCGGTACTTACAAATGGCCTTTAAAAAAAAACCTCACAGAAAACGATCGTGCTTAGAGTATGGTTGTACGCTTAAAATTGGCACAGATGTCCAATGATTTGTAAAAGTATTTTTTTTTTAAAGAAAGAGAATTGATTATGACCCGTGGTGTGTCGTAAGTGGACGGCATCGAAAGAACGATCCCCGACGATAATCGAATGAGAATGATCATCATTGATCACAGCCACTTAATCGATAGTCCACGTGTGGCACCCCTCGAGGCTGGACATTGCCGTATAGGTTGTATTTTTGTTTAATAATTGTTTTATTAATTTTCTCCGAACGGAAACTGGGTGAAAATGGCGAAATTCGACTTGACGTACGTCCTGGCTCCTTATTTGGACAAACATCTCGTCTTCCCTTTGCTGGAGTTCCTGTCGGCGAAAGGGGTATGGCCAGAGGCAGCATAGCGTTGTCTAACTTTTTCTATTTTTTTTTTTAACTTTATCTTTATACATAATCATACAATAGAAAAGTTCGAGCTGACAATGTCAGTTTAAGACCTTTTCCAAGGGTGGAACATGATAAAAATTGTCTTCTGGGATATACAATCGATTTTTTAAGGTACTAGTCACTTGTATACATATGCTTCAAAGAATGACATTTTAACTTGAATACAATAACAATAGAACTATATATTTTTTTTTTTTAAATTACAGTAGGGCTTGACCCCTTTACAGTGAATACACAAATATAAAATAATTAACTAACAAAAATGCAAAATAATAAACAAATGATTGTTTGCAGATCGTGAGATGCGGTCTGGTGTTCATCTCATGATCTCCAAATATACATTCAAATATACATTGACTAACAGTCACTAAACACCACACGTTAATAAACAGAATTTGTATTATATTAACATAAACTGCACAAAAATGAATAGAGATACTTGTAATTTATTCTATTAATTTTAATTAATTTAACCGATATATTCTTGTTAGTTGGATAAGACAAAATAGAAAATACAAACCAAAAACAAACAACAGGCTTAAGGACAGTAAACGTGAAGATTCCTCATATTTTGAACAAACACCTTTTCTCCTTTTTAATCCAGTTGTATTCTCTTTAACCTTGGAAAGACATAATGAACCAGAAGGCCTCAATATTATTGTGATAGTGAGTGATCGATTTCACCGCCAAGTGCATATCGCAGAGGCAGTTGGCGTTTTTCAGAGAGTGGTCTCTCGGGCTTTGGCCCGAATCCGAGAGACTGGAAGTTACATATAAGGCCTGGTAGTGGATCTCAGCACATTACGACTCTAAAGGAGGACAGAAATATTGCCATTGCTGCAAGACAGAACCCTTTCCATAGTGCGAGCTTGATCCTAAAAGAAGAACAAGAGGGTTCAGCAAGGTCTTTATTGACACAAACGAGAGTCTACTGAGAACAGAGTTCCCAGTTTGTGCTTCCTTCAATGCAGTTTGGAAGAGATGGTGTAATTTTCTGGGCTGGGAAATACACTGAGGTACGAACTGGACCCCATTTTATTGGAGTCAACCTATCGCAGTCCAAGGAATACATCCCTCAAACCAAGGACTTCAATAGATTTCTTGGTGGCAATACCAGACCTCATAGAGGCAGAGTTGTTCCTAAATGTTTAGAAAACCTTTCCCATCTGCCCCTTTTCCCATTGTCTCCAGACCTCTTCCCAGTGAGCACATGCGGGATGCGTTGCAGAGAAGGCTTTTCGACCACGATTGACCTGTAACAACCGACTGCAGCGTTACAACATGTAAGGAGTGAAATTCCATATGAAATTAGTGACAACCTCATTAAAAGTATGCCTAACAAGTGCACAGGGGTTTTAGTTACAGAGGACATCGTACATGGTATTAATTGTTTAAAAAAATATTTTGTTCAATAAACAAAATTATGGAATTAACACCTTTTATTTTGTTATTTTTAAAAATCCCTTAATTAAATGTTCCTTCAGTAAAAAACATAATTTCTAATAAATTTTAACATAATACTACAAAATTGCCAATATCCCTATTCATTTTTGAACAGTTTATATCACAACAATATACATAGTCTAGATCTTGTAGTCAAGAGGTATTTGTAATTTATTGGTTGTTGCATTACATATATTTTATTTAAATAATGTCTTTTATATTTAAATTTATTATTCTCCAATATATTATGTTCCAAATCTACTGTTGCCTTACACACTGACTGCATATTACCTTTTTTTTTCATAAATAGAAAAGAGCCACTTAACCCATAGTTGCATCCCAATCTTGTTTTGATCGTACAATCCCTCTAACCAAATTTTAAATTTAAAAACCACGTTGTATTATTAAGCAGGAAGTTAACGAGTGGTAAATCAGACTTGTACCAAAGCATTGTTTTTTTTGTTTTTTTTTAGCCTGTATTGTTCCTTTTATTGGCAATCTTACATTGTCAGTTACCAGTGGCCCTATACCCAGAAGAAAATGTGTATATTCCTTTTAACTTTTTTAACACATTTAGTTCTTTTAATTGTTTTTAATTAATACAAAAAATTCACTATGCGGGGCAATAGATAGTTAGAATCAGTTTTGTGATTGATTGAAATTTTTCAAACTATGGCTCTTTAGAAATCTGAAAGGATAGTTAAACTTCTCCCAGATATTAATTTCAGAAACTTAGCTTAAGGCTCCTAAGATACTGATTTATTCCACCGAATTTAGCTCGTACATGCCGTTTTTGTTTTCTCCCATTGTCCCATTTTTAATCTATCTGTAAAAATTAAGTATGTATCCGGACAAATTAAATTTTTTATTCTAGGAAGCTTGGACTAACTAACTTCTAATAGATATAATCTGAAATGATCTCTAAGAACACAGATGTGGAATGTTTCATAATTCGAACGAAAGTTTGATTGAGGATTGTCATTGAAAAATATACCCAAAGATCCATCTAGATTCAAATGTCCTTTATGGGCGAACATAAAAGGTTTGATCTAATGTAATAGGACCTTAACTATTCTTAAACTGCTTACAAGCACTAATTATAAATCATTAAATTGCTTAAAACTAAGAGATGGAATTCTTCCTTTTCAATATTAAACCCTAGTCCCTTCTGGAGAGTAGTTAAACTATTTGCAGTTTTTACAAACAACTGCTGCACACTGGTCAAGAAAAATCCTTCAGCGTGCTTTATTATAAGCCCTCATTTTCAAATTTGATTTATTTTCCATAATAGTGTTTTAAGTGTTAGGTGTATTTGACCATTTTTGTACTTACAAATATTCTGGATCATTATAAGCTCTTGGAAAGTAGTAAGAAGAAAGCTTGACGGTAATTGAATTTGCTTTTCCATCAAGACCATACCATGATCTAGAGTATTCGTTCAGTAATTGTAAACTAGATTTTCTCTTGTTTAATCATAAAAAAAGAAAAAGTACTGAAGTTATTTATTCTTAGATCGGAGGATATTCCTAATATATCATTCCATATCATTTTTCTTTATGAACAACCTTATTAAGTACTGTTTCAACTTAGCTTAACCTCTTGTAAATAATTGTAGTTTATTTTACAAATTATTTGAAATTTGAATTGTGTTACAGATTTATAATAAGCAAGATATTCTACACGCGAAGAAGGATATAATAAACAGTACATTTATGGTCGACTACTCGCTCGACATCCTCAAGGGCGATCCAAACCCCGACAAAGAACTTCTCGAAGTAAAAACAAAAAACTTCACCGAACGTGTTATCAATGTATAATAATTTTGTAAAATTTTGTTTTAAGCAATTGGGAAATAGGAGGAAGGAAGTTCTTGCTGAACTGGAAGCTGTCAGGGAGGCAGCAAAGCCCATTACTTCAGTAATTGAAGATGACAATTTAATAATATACATAACGGGGCATAGAGACTCGAAAAAGTTGCTTACCTATCTAACTGAGATGAATAATGTAAAAACAAAACACTTAAGCCGAAAACTTTTCCCATTATAAATATAATTTTTGAATTTTAGTTTCAATTTGATAAAATGGACACATTAATAAGGCTTAGCAAATGCTTATACGAATGCGGAAGTTATTCAAAAGCGGGAATTTATCTTTACTTCTACCTTCTCGTTATGCCCTCAACAGATAAGGTAAAGTCAAAGTAGAAATTAAAAACTCGTAGGTGATAATTTTTTCCACTCCGGACAGAATTACCTCACGGTGCTCTGGGGGAAGTTGGCTTCAGAGATATTGACCCAGTGCTGGGAGGCAGCTTTGGAAGATTTAAACAAACTCAAAGAGTTTATCGATAGTAATTCTTTCTCAACATCGCTCCAGAGCCTTCAGCAAAGAACGTGGCTCATACACTGGAGCCTTTTCATTTACTTCAATCACGACCAAGGACGTGATCTTATTATTGACATGTTTCTCTATAGGCCTAAGTATGTAATTTGTGTTTATGTCGTAATTTTGATTATTTTGTTCAAAGAATTTTTGTTAATTTACTCATTCGGTTAATATTTTCTAGTTATTTAAATGCTATACAGACGATGTGTCCGCACATTTTGCGCTACCTGTCTGCTGCCATTATTGTCAACAGGGCAAGAAGAAATTGCTTGAGAGATTTAGTTAAAGTTATTCAACAGGTGAAAATTTTGTTAATATTATTATCTTAATTGTGTAATCATACATTAAACTTTGTATATGTAAACAAAAGCTAAAAGTTTAAATTACTGTGCATTTGATGTAATTTTGTTATGATTTCTCGAAAAATGTATTGTAAATTTGGTAATTTTATTTATAAGAAAACGATCTTAATTTTAGGAATCGTACACATATCGAGATCCAATTACTGAATTTCTCGAACACCTGTATGTCAATTTCGATTTTGAATCTGCCAGACAGAAGCTGCACGAGTGCCAGGAGGTCGTGTACAATGATTTCTTTCTTGTCGGAATTTTCGAAGACTTTGTTGAAAACGCACGTCTCATGATATTTGAAACTTTCTGCCGTATACACCAGTGCATTAGCATTTCGTAAGATTAATTGTACAATTGTTTGTTTTTTTTTTACATTCATCGTTCTAATGGGTATTGATATTATAGCATGCTCGCCGAAAAGTTGAACATGATTCCTGAGGACGCCGAGTGCTGGATAGTCAATTTAATCAGATCCGCAAGGCTCGATGCAAAAATTGATTCAAAGCTCGGCCATGTCATCATGGGAACCCAACCGTTATCGCCTTACCAACAACTTTTGGAGAAAGTCGATACACTTTGTGTCAAAACTGAAGCTATTTTGTCCCTAATAGATAAAAAAGTGAAAGGAAAAGTTTTAGATGTAAGTTCTGAACAAACATTTTTATGTGATGTATATATTCGATGAATTTATTTTCTGTTTCAGACACGTTGGGGTGGACAAGATTTTAATTAAAAAAAAAATTCTTACATTCTTTAACATTGTACATTCTTCTCATATATTTTTCGTACAATTATTAAAAACAAAAACAAAATAGTTGAGTTTTTTTGCCATTTTCACTTCTGTGTAATTGTTGAAATGCTGTGCGTTAATTTTGTAACATTCTTCCTTTGTATATTGAAGTATTTAAAAATATACAACATATGTATATTCAAAAATTGAGAGAAAAACCTGTGTTTGATGTGATAGTGTGTAAAATTCAATGTTCCTTCATATTCCTTTCACATTTTTAAATGAAAAACTGACATTTTTTATTTTTTGTTTTTAAATGATGTTTATTTATTATATACACGGGTAGCTTAAATAAAAATTATCATGCATATGGTAAATTTTTTTTAATATTTTATAACAATTTCATGTATTATGATAGAAATTTATTTAGTATCATCTTCTAACTATTATGAATAACATTATGAATCACCTACACAAATTACATTCTCATTTTTTGTGTGCTATTAAATGTTTTTCAACGTAAGAATTGCGTGCATTTATCACATCTGGCCGGTAAAATATTTATTGTCGTAACAGCACGGATGTCAATGTAATTTTTTTCTTTTTTTAAGCAACTCCCCCTCATAAAAAATAAATAAGTAAATAAAATGATTACCAAAATTGAGTTGAAATAATTTTAAAATAATAGAAGCGTTTGGCCTCCATTTTTTTTATTGATCATTTATATAAAACTAAATAAGCTCACCTTATTTTAACACTGGATTCCTGAAACATTTTCTTATTTATCCTGCTTTGTAACATCAGCGGAAGTTTTGCCACGTTCTTTTTACTAAAATAAAAGTTTCATAATTCCATAAGTTGAAAAAGGGTATATATAAATTTAAAGCTGTCTGGGCTGTTTCTTTCATTTCTTTGTTCTTTAGAATGGTTCTTTTTAATTATTATTTTAGTCATAGAAATAAATTTCAAGTGGAAATAATAAAATTTTAATTCTAAGGCATAATAATGTAATATTTATTTTTGGTCATATAAGTATAAAAAATATACATAGACATACAATACAAAAAATAAAACAGTAATTTATTTCTATAAGTATTACAATAATATAATTTTGGGATATGAATTATATAATTTAAATAACAATTACAGTTTCACGATTATACTAATAATTTTAAATAGATCTCAAGTATTTCTTATAGGTAGCCGCATCCCACATAAATAGGAATTTTTGACTATTTTAAGCTGGCGCAAAAATACAGAAATTAAACATAAAAATATACAATCATTTTGTACATATCAGTGGTATTGTCAATCGCTGTCTAATTCCGGCAGACACTCATAGCAATCCCTCCCGCCGTATTCAACATACATGCCGCCAATATAATGGCCCAAACTATCACGATTATAATCTTCATCGTTGTCGTCACTATTTTCTATTTCTTCATTGATGTAGTTACGGAAAGTATAATTATAAACCGCGATGCATGGCTCAACTGGTCGTGCTACCAAGTTGGTTCCCTGAAATTTAACAATACATATTTACCTGATTGTTTTTAAATTTATAAAATAACTGTAGAAACATTTAAATATTTTCAACAGAATCATCGAGTCTGATTTCTCAAAAGTAGAATTTCAAGGTATACCGTAAAATCTAATATATTTTATAGCACATATAAAACCACTTTCATGCTCACACTACCACATAGGTAAAATAATACAAGTAACAGTTTAAAAAAAAAAAAAAAAGACGGCATCTGCATTTTTTTTTAAGTACTCAGCCTTTGCAGAAAAAGCTTTTGAATTTAGGTTTGTTTATTCTTGGTAAGACTAGGCATTTTTCAATATGTAAAACAATTATCTGTTAGTTGGAGAATGGAGGGACATAATATTAAATAAGTATAAATAGATATAAATTAGGTAACTTACAGATTGTACAGGTATAGAGGGTAGCTGCCGGTGCCTCCTCAACCCGGCAACACCTTTGCTCGGCAGACCGGCTTTGTCACGTTTCAGCCTCCTCATTCTGCCGTATCCGACCTTCCTCAATTGAACCATATTGCGGAAATCTATTATGAACACGCTGCCGGCAAGGAGAACTTCTATTGTGTCCTCGTTAGCCTGATATGCCTGTTCGAGGTCTACAGTCGTCCTTGCATCGTATTCCCACCAACCTGAAAATAAATTTTAAATGATTGTACGCTATGGAATCTTACTACATGGGTTGGTTAGTATTAGATACACCACGAATTCACCAATTTTACTCAATTTTCCTCCCTAACATCACACGACTATGATGATGTGAGAAACTGAATTTTTTTTACCAAATTCTCAATCTTACAATTATTATTTTTTTGTTAGGTCTTGGTTCAGATGGAAAAGTTAGAGTCTCTTGTGGGATTTGAACCCAAGACTTTTGATTAATACACTGCTGCTCTAACCGCTTGAGCTATCATGTTTTCACTCTACTCAGACACCAACACCCCATCTTGACCTACAGCCTGTTGTATTTTACCTCTTTTTTTTTTTTTTGCCATTTTTCAAATTCAGGATTCGACTGCTTACTCGATTACTTCTTTACTTAAATTAATCCATGTATATTTAGTGGCCTTTAGTTGACCATATTAATTATTTCGATTCTTCTTTTTATGTAGTCTTGTTTGAGATTGGGGTGGGTTCGAATACCGTTCATGACATGAATTTTTCATCTCAACCAAAAACCTACATAAAAAGAATAATTAATTGAAATAATTGACATGGCCAATTAAGCTACTAAACATAAATCGTTTAAAATAAATAATTAACCAGGCATTGATTGAAAATTAATTTATTGCATTATCAAATAATAAATGATACTGGGATTGTCGAGGATCGGTAAAGATCTGGGCCTATTCTTTCTACGCTGGGCATAGAAAAACAAATATCTACGTGTCAACCACGGACGACCTATTCTTAGTCAGGTATGATCCCTATTCGATTATTGATTGAGCTTTTATAAACGAAAGCTTGTGTGCTAAACCACGCTTCAATTTCATTGTAATCATATCTTTAACACATTTTCAGGACTTAGGGGCAGATTGCAGAGATTAGTTCTGCAATCCGGACATCTAAGCTGAGTCTGATCCGCCCTTCTGTTACCGTATTTGTTATTTTATGGCTTTTTTGTTTTAGTTGCACATTATCTCGTGGTCTTATGTTTTATAGATTTTATTTGCATTCTTATTTCGTTTGTAACCAGGTATTGACACATATTAATAAATCCATAATAAGTTACAATGGCCAAAATTACAAATTTTATTACATAAAAATAATAATAATAATAATATAGGGGCAGATTGCAGAGGTTAGTTCTGAAAATTGGGATGTCTCGGCTGCAGCCTCTTACTCTTTGGTCCTATGTTTTATAGATTTTATTTGTTTGCTTATTTTTCTTTATTTTGCTTGTAATTAGGTATCAACACATATTAATAAATCCATATTAAATTACAATGGCCATAACTAAAAATGTTATTATGTAAAAATAATAATAAAAACTACTTTTACCACTTGAAAAAATAGTTTATATTTCAATAATCTAGAAGGAAATTTTTCCATCAGTCATCAGGCAATCCGATGTCGTTGGACGGCCTCACTGTGTCACAATAACACATCCAATAAATAAATATTTAAATTGATAAATGATTTAATTTTTTTCCATTTCTCTTTATTTTAACAGACAAAGCAGCTTTTATCAGTGTAAAATTATAATATATTAAAATAAAGGCTTACATTGTAAAAAGAGCCGTCTTGACACCAGTTGAAACAAGAAACGGCCTTGAAAGCCAATGGCGGGAAACGGCCATGGGTTCAAAGGCACTTTCGAGTAAATAAAAAAGATACTACATTCATCAAAATCCCTTCTAAATATAATAACGCAAAAACAGTAAAGAATATTTAAGAATTAATTGTTTATTTTTAAAGTGAAATTAAATAAATACTAAACAGGGAAATCAGCGACGTGCCGGGTCAGTGCCAACTTGACCAGATCGCAATACAGTACTACATTGTACTTAGATTTTTAAAACATTCAGACTTAATTAAAAAAAAAAACTTCCTTAAATTATTCGGCTTATACTATTTTCAAACATGTTTTGGAAATTAAATTATGAGAGAATCGTAAAATTAATTATAAGTTGGTAGGTAGTAATGTTGGTCCCGCCATTCGGCCTCTTTCTCTCCTGGCGGCCATAGATTCAACATCACATTTTCTTCCTCGAAAAAGGTATATCTAATTTTGGAAATTTATTAGTTTAAAAAAGTCTCGGCCTTTGTTTTTTATAATGAATTAAGTGGCAAAACGACAATTGATCAGTTTTCAATTGCTATTTCGTTCGAAAATGGAATAATTTTGGTAAAGTATCAACCGCCCTTCGGCTAATCGCTCTTTGAGCAAGCTCAGATGGCAAAGAATGTTAAAATTTCATTTAAACCTTCAAGAAATGTGTTTTCCCTTTATTAATAAAGAGAAATTGGTTCAATTTATAGTTGTAATGATATTTGAGAAATAGGCTGACATTTCGTATTAAACATGACCAATCTATGCCCAAGGTACAAGCTATGCACTGATTAACATTCTCCAATAAATTCATGATATTATTGATAAGAAATATTTTAAGACAGTTCATTAAAATTTGAAAAACTACTTTTGTGTGTAAACTAAGATTAATTAATTTATGCTATGGTCTATGGGGTATGGGCCTACCCAGGCTTTTAACCCCTCGGGTCCTAGACGCTCGCCCTGCGTAATATATATGGTATAGGTCTACATATTTGTGTTTTCTTTTTCAGGGGGTTTCCAGCGTTTGCCTCTTTTTTCTTTCTTTTTTTTCTCTCTCTTTTTATATAAGTTCCCACTAATTTGTATTTTTGCCCCATCAGGAAATATAATCCTGTTGGTATAATACTATGTGCATGTGCTATTGAAATTCAAATTTTTATACAGTTAATATTCCAAAAATACAACATCTACGATCAAACTAGGAAAGGGTGAAGTTACAAAAATATCTGTTTTCCCAACGATGTAAATTTTTTTTTTGTTTAAATCGAACTTTAATTACTTTTCAGCCTTTTTT
>CM077110.1:3128052-3174408 GCA_039619505.1 Cimex hemipterus | reverse complement strand
TGTGTAGGTAGCTGGTTCTTCGAAGCTGTTTTAAGGCGAGGATTGTTGCCTTCAGAGGGTAAATATCATTTATATAAACTCTTTTTATATAAGTCAGCATGTTCGTACTAATTTTTATTATTGCCCCATCAGCAAATATAATCCTGGTGGAATAATACTATGTGCATGTGATAATGAAATACTACTTTTAATATAATCTAATATTCATCTACCCCGCCTCCTTTAGAAGTACTCTTGACTAAAATATTCTAAATCCCAAAATATATGGTTTTCCAACAGATGAAGTTTTTCTTTTAAAACTGTACTTTATTGATAAATCAAATTTAATCAAATGTTATACAAGTAAACATTGGTTCTGTGCCAATGAGGAGGAATAAAATCTGACTATGCTGACCACGTCATCACTCAGAACATGGGCTCAATTCCTAGTTGTAAATAATGGCCAATGTTTTATGACAAAAAAAGATATGTCACTAAACCTATGGGAAACTAAACTGATTACTACTGAGTACTATTACATTTTCATCTTAACTGAAGACATTGTCAAATTGATGTTATTATTCTAATATATCCTGTTTTAAATTTGTCGACTTAATAGGACCGCAGGGCATTTTTTAAGCATCACTGTGACTGAGCCATATTGGTACAACAGCATTGTGTTTTTTATATATTTGTTAGGATTTTTATTATTTTTTTGAACATTTTTAAAATTCGATTTTTCCATCAAGTCTCCAGGTCTCATTAATTTAGTTTATAATTTAATTATGATCTATCATCATCTAACATTATTTTAGTTAATCTAATTGTGTATTATTAATTACGTGCTAATTTGTTGTTCTCTACTTAGTAGTCACATACTAAACTGGTATATTGTATCTATTAGATTTTCTTTTCTTCTCCAGTGAAAATTAGTAGAAAAGGTCGTTGAATATATAGATTCACTTTTTATAAATGATGGTTCTACAGATTTGTTGTTTGCAGCGACGAGAATTTGAGAATTCAAGTGTTAAAAGTTCATCATTATGTCGAATGAGTTACAAATTTAGTTCCCTCCCTTTGTTGAAACTGTGTAACATTGCTGTATTTAAATTTAAAGTGTGTTTTATTTCATTTGTGTGGTCATTAAATTGCAAAAATTTGTTCGATATAGGCAAGTGTTCTTTAACTCTCGTCTTATTTTCACTGCCACTTTGTCATATACATTCAATATTGCAATCACAACAATTAAATTGGTGAACCTTGCATTTTGACAAATTTGTTTTTATGTTTTGACTTTTCAATGCTTCTCTAAAACCTTGTTTAAGATTTTACCTTCTTTTTCTGATAGTTCATGTGGCATATAATCTAATCATGCATTTTTAGTAGGACGGCTGAGTCCGATTGTTACTTTCTTAAAAGTTAATTTTTAATTTTTTACTAGCAACCTATTAATAAATATTCCTTGATATCTATAGTTGAGGCTCTTCGGAGGACTCAATCAAAGACCCATTGTCAACTGTTATCAAGTTCAGATGACTCTGATTTCTGACATTGGGAAGCTAGTTGGCTAATTCCTGCTATTCTTATAAGAACGGGATTATTTATTCTTTACATTCAGGCCAAAGTCTTTTCTTTAGTTTTTTGCTAAGATATTTAGCTTTTCTTCCATGCTCATTTTATTAATGAGAACAAAATCTCTCCTTGTTTAGATTCAAGAAGTCACTAGAAAAAATGAAAAAATCCTGAATGGGTTTGATTAGGACAATTCAAACTATATGAACTTAAAAATCTTTTAGTGTATTGAAATTTTGGATGTAAAGTTAATTACAGTGCTCAATAATAAATGATTTAATTATTAATGTTTGAAAGGAAATTCACTAAAACACCAGAAAATTATTTAGTGATAGATTAAAATTTAATTAACAATATATTTCCTAGTTTTGCTCTCAATAATGTGTATTACCTCTGACCTCGGCAAGGGTCCTAAGTCTCGTGAATAAATAAACATAAAGATTTTGTCTTTTGTAAAAGAATCCCTTTCTTCAACAAGAGTGGTTTGAAGTAAATGGGGCAGTCCAACATCCATTAAGCATAGACCATTCCATTTTCCACCTTATACCATAACTGAGGTACAGCTAGGCTAGGGTAAAATAAGCCAGAAGGCTGCTGTGGCTGGGGAGCACAAACCCTGCTTCCTATTGTCTTCATCACCATAACTGGCTGTCTTTGAAAAGACACTCAAGCATAGCACATGAAACAATCCCAGTCGATTGCTGCAAATCAAACTAACACTCATATTTGAAGAGAAAAACCCCATGTTCAAGCATCAAAGCAAAATGCTGAATAGAGAGCGCCTTTCTACTCAATCATCTCCAATAGTAGAAAATCTAATGTGGGAGATCTACAGATGCTTATTCTCCAAAACCTTCTGAATGTTTTAGAAGAGCTCATGGTTAAATTGCAGACCATTCAGAGTTGACTATCTATCAAGGAAATTGTTAAATGATGGTGGTGTGGTACAAGTAATAAAACTATTGTCTCTAGCCATCGGTTCACACTACCTTCTCTTTAATTGAGAAATCTGGTGGCCTTAAATCGCTTTAGACCATAGTGGATATAGAGGGTGGCACACTCAGGACTTTGGACTATGTAATGAAAGTCATTAGCCACCTGACTAGACGAGATTTTCTAAGAAAAATTTAACATTTAAAAACCAATTAAAACATTCAGTAAGGATAAATGAAATAGAACTTATTTTCTTTAGTTTTCATTTAAACAGTATGAAAAAATATTTGAGGATGATTCTTCCATTGGTCCCATTGAATATTTAAATTATATCAATTAATTATTCTTTTTTATGTAAGGTCTTGACTGAGATGAAAAAGTTAGTGTCACGAGAGGAATTCGAACCCATGACCTTTAGCTGCTCTAACCTTTTGAGCTATTGTGACTTCAATCCACTGACACCAACTCTTAATCTCAACCTACATTTCAAATTCTCCCATTTTTAGCCATCTGTTAGCTGAAGGTCGTGGGTTCGAATCCCGCTCGTGACACTAGCCTTTTCATCTCAGTAAAGACCTTAGATAAAAAGAATAATTAACTGAAATAACTAAAACAGTTAATTATTGAACATGTATGGATTAATTGAAATTAGATTTGCTGTAAAATTTAAAAAACCAAGCACTACAGAAAAATTCGTTTTTCTCATATCATGAATGCACACTTCCAAGAAGTAAACATGAAAATTTAAATCAATATGATAAGAAAGAACTGAACGCTGTTCTGGCAAAAGTATAAATAAATAGATTTTTAACACTTTCTGTCTGTGCAAATGCAGCTTATTTTGAAGGCTAGGCTGATCTTCACATAAAATTAATATATAAGAAAAATGTAAAAAAAAAATTATTAAGATAATGAGAATATGAACTGCTTCTTTATTTTTTCAAGAAGACCTACAAGAATAATGAGACTCCCTTCAAAAATTTATTCTTATTCAATTATTTCATACATAGTTATTTTAAAAAGGTGAAGGTTTTCTCATTAAGCTTCAAGGGTTTAAGAGTTTTAATAACATTTTCCTAGAGAGTAAAGACATAAATACAGTACCAAGAGGACTTTCTCTTTCTCCCTACTTTAAGAATGAGTTATACTTTTTCTAAAAAAATTTAAATAATTTTCTCATAATTTTATATTTCAATTGATTTATTTAACAAATTACAAAAGAAATGTCCCAAATTGTAAAGGCTTTTATACATGAGATTTTTTTAAAATCCATCAGCCAATAAGAATAGTGCAATAGATGGTTTATGATAGAAACAAAGACGAGTAATGAAAAAAGGAGAAAATGAAACTTTTCATATAACTTTTGTACTATTACAAAACAATATATTTCGTTTATTCTAAAACTAAAACAAGTAGAAAATACTTTGTTAAAGAAAAAATCACAGTTAATTATATTTACAAATGAAAAATTGTTACCTTTTAAAAAGAAATAAGTAGGTTTAAACTAAGTAAGTTGTGTATGTAACTGTACATATTTTTGTATTTACACATTTATAATTTATTCAAAGGCGCGAGGGAGAGAAAACATGTTATTTTATTCCAGCGATTCCACGGTGTTTCAGCTTTGAAGGGAGCTCCCTAAGAATTTTCCTTGTTATCCAAGGAGTGGAGTGATTGTACTGCCTCATCATGTTGAGATCAATTGTATACAAACTCCCGCAGATGATCATCTCGAGATTTGTTATACCATTTTGGAAAGCCTCTTCCATATCAAGAGACATCCTTTCTTCATACTGCCACCACCCCCCTATATAAATAAACAAGAGAGAAAAATTAATCGCGCGTTTCAAAAAAAAAAAAAGCTTGCTGATTTAGGGCAAATAAATCAGCACATACCCAATTTAAGCATATAAAAAAATTATATAAATTAACTTAAAATTATTATTACAGATTAGAACATAAACAAATTTCCCATTTTGGTTTGAAAATTATATTTGTATTTGAAACTGACAAGTAAATTAATTCAGGGTGATAGTGACAGTTCTTTTCACATTTGAATTTTAGTATGTTATTTATAAAAAAGTTATGGAAAAACTTGATTTTTTAACCATCAGTAACATGTAAAATTGTCAATATAATTTTTGATCCCGCTTTGTTTTAAGAGGAATTGAATTTTACTTTTACACAAAAATACTTTTGCCTAAAGATCTTAAAAAACAAAAAACTCAATTTGCAATTTATTCATAATGAGAGGGTGGTGGCAACGGATGTCAGTGAAAAATAAAATAATAAAACTTACCATCTCGCCCCTCGTAGTACCACTTGTAAGTCCCTTGCCCGGCTGCCTGGGCTGGCTTAGGCACTTCGAGTATATCGGGGTTGTGAAGATAGTCGGCAGGAATGTGAGCCCGGCACAATGGACACTTACGGCTGTTCAACGTGACCCCTTTTATACAGAGGAAGCAGAATATATGTCGGCAGGGTAATCGCGCAGGATGACTGCACGATTGAAGGCATATGGCACAATCTGGCAATTTTGATTCAGCATCTTCTAAAAAAATATATAAAAAATATATATATCTTTAATATACTGAATTTATAGTTTACTGTTTAGTAAAGAAAGTTTTGGTACAGAAATATGGAAATTCTTTAAACTAATAGAAAGGTTTGGATTTCTCATTTGCATCGAGGGTATGTTTTTCTCTGTTCAAGATTATACAAATCACGTATATTTCTCAATTATTATTATATTTGCTGTTTGCATAAGTCCCAGAGCACATTTAGGGCCACTGTCCTATACTTGTGAAGTTCCATTATGGCTTTTTAAGAAGTCAGGGAGGAGATGATCGATACAGTAAACGGCCAAACACAATAAAATAGTGCCTGCTCGCTCAGGTCTAAATTATCTGAAATTTGTGACCAACCACTTTAATTATTGAGGGAAATTTGGATGAAAAAAGAAGTCAGTTTTATGGTAGAAATTATAACCCAGATAAGTCAAAATGTAAAGTTAAAGTACTTTTACCTTTCCTTCATCAATTTCTTCATCTTTGAGAAAAGTAATTAAAACAGCAATTACGCCTCTAAAAAGGATAATAAATGGAGTATATTTTGGTCTCTATGTGTGGAAATAGTAGTACCACCATTGTATGCAAGTTCTTCAATTTTGAAAAAAAATTTTTTTTTGAAAGTTCATGCTACTAAAACTATTATTTCACTAATATTTACAAGTTTAGTATTGATCACACAACGTAGTTTTCATTTGTATCAACAGATTTGTACAAAACATTTTAATTTTGGAGTTATTGTTTATTTGAAGCAAGGTTGTGAAATTTTAAAAATTCATAAAAACCAAAATAACTCTGAAACTATTGAGAATTGGATCATAGTTAATTAGTAATTTTAGGTTCCTTTTTGAATGTAGAATCTACTGGTAAAGTTTGTAGCGTGAGTAGCAGAACACCCAATATTTTTGTTGCATTGAATTTTTTTCTTTTGTTTGTTTGTTACAGGAATACTGTTTATTATTAAAAACAATGTTAATTAGTTATTATTTGAAATGTTGTACAATCTAAATTAATTATTCTATTATTAAACCCAGTTCGTGGTAGTTCAAGCAGTAGACATTCAGTCGAAGGTCATGAGTTCGAATCTCGCTTGTGACACTGACTTTTCATTTCAACCAAAACCTTACACGAAAGGATTAATTAACTGAAAGTGGTAATTTGGTCAATAGACCACTCTAGAAATATGATTATTGAAAACAAGTTGGTGGTTATAATTTTGTCGAGGAGAGTAGATCCAGTGGTGAAATCAAGTGTTGATCAACAAATGTTCAGACTAACAGAACGACAAACATCACCAACTTCTGATTAATGACAATTAGGCTTTGTTCACCAAGTCACTGATGATAGCTGTGATCGATATCATGGTGAACATGTTAGAACAGAAAAGCCTCCGAGACAATTTGATATTGTAAAATTAAACCTAATATGATGTTATATACCTTCTTTTTCCTCTTCATTGTCTGATAGTTCGACAGTCACCAGTTCTTTCTCCTGGGCTTCCACGGACGTCTTTTTACTCCTGGTGTTGTAGACCCTCTGGAATTTTTCAGCCATGTCCGGATAAGGGAAGTCGGGCGTACGAAGGTCAGAAATGCACTGGAGTCGAAAACACCATAAAGGTTTTGCTGAAGTAAACGAAACGGACAAAACAATAAACAACTCCTGGCAAAATAACCAATATGGCTGGTGGCCTTCTGTAAAGGTGACCTTAAATAAAAGCAAAACAAACTGATTTTTTGTTTTGTTTTATATCCACTCTTTCTATACAATCCGTTCTGAATTGACTTGTATAGTTATGTATATGAAGTTATGAACATAAAACATAAAATTTCACTATCTATGCGACTATCGATATAAAAACGTCACCTCTTTTGGAGCGTAAAAGCCGATTTTTAAAGAGTTCAGCATTGAAATAATCGAATACTTAAAAAAAACTTTAAGACAATTCATAACATAATAATACACGGCATAAAAAAAACAGATAGTGTTGAAAACAGACCGCGTTTAGGCCGACCATAAAGACTAAACATCATTCAAGAAGAGCAGAAAAAAGCATCTCCAGTTTGCTATATAGCACTTCAAGCTTTTCATATTTACTGATGAGAGCAAATTTAATGTTACAAGGATAGATGGAAGAAAGAGAGAACCTAACATAAAAGAATACACTACTGTTGGTTGAACACAGGGTAGTGGTGTGCTTGTGTTCCTCAAGGCCGTTTCCTTGGTCCCATTCTGTTCCTCTAATATTTTAACAAAATACCACGTCCCAAGAATGTAAAATTGGCTCTACATGCTGAAGGCTATACTTTTCTTTTTTTATGATAGACGCAATATTAAACAGATTAGACAATACAATGTGCTGCATAGGAAGTTTCTGTGGCCATTGGAAAATTTAAAATTAATCATAACAAAATGATGGCAATAGTTTTTCAGAAAGCATAGACAAGTGCTTTATAAAAAAAATTCAATTTGAAGTTGTAACTGGTGGACAATCATGGTCTGAGCCGGTCAAATATTCTGAAGTGATACTGTAAAGTTTCATTTCCCATGTCTGTGAGAAAGTGAACAAGGGTAATCTTGTACTTTTCCCTGTGCTCAGTTATTCTCCAATGAGCTTCTTTGTACAAGGTAGTGATCAGGTTGATGCTCCGATGCTCCTGTATGTGTGCCCATCCCGGGGCCTGTCACGTGGATGTAGGGTGTATGTCTAGGCTACATGGGCTATAGAGGAGTTGGTAATTTTTCTCATAAGACCAATATTCTAAAACGGAATTTAGAGGAAAGCATTATTAATTGGGTATTGGACCAAACACATGGCTTAGAACTACAGAAAACATAACTGAAGATGATCTAAATAAAGATTGAAACATTGACACAACAAAGAAAATGTTTTTCTAAACCTAAGTCATGCCAGAATCTACTAATTATCGAACTGTCACTAAATACTACACACTTATTAATTATATTCGATTTGAATTCTTCCTGTAGTTTAAGAATTATAAAAAGCTTCATCATAGATCCAAATCAATGAATGATTCATTTAGACATGCTGGGAAGTCTGTTCAATTCCCTTCTGCCGCATGTTAGGTTGTGCCACCCCTTTGTGTCTTCTAGCATGAAGAGTTGAACTTTTTTGCAAACAATCTTTGATTTGATCAAACTAACTCAACATTATCTTTTGCTATCCTCTTTTTCTCTTGTGAGTTATACCTACCTATCTTCTTCATTCAACTGTAGTAATATAACAATTTTTTAAATTACTTATTATTTCTTGTATTGTTTTGTAACTTTTTGTTATTTAATTATTTTTCTATTCATCATAAAGGGGCAAATTCCTATTATGAATGTTTTATAAATATATTTCTATTTTTATATTATTGTTAGTTTTGTTTTGTACATTTTATTATATTTTGTTGAGGAACAGTCAGAAATGAAGCAGTTTAGAAAAACATGTCTTTCCTTTATATTTTGCATATGATTCAATGACCTCGGGTCATCTTCAGGCATAGAATGTGGTGCTATTTTTGTGGTGCCAAATTTATGGCACCACACTTTATTCCTGAAGATGACCTGAATAAAGGCTAAAATGTAGCAAACAAAAATGAAAAAGGTGTTTTCTTCATTCTTGACTGCTCCTCATGACTTCAACAAATTATAAAACAACAGGGAATAAGAAAATCCCATTTTATTGTTGCTATTAATTTTTACTCAGTTTAAAAACCCAGACTTTATTTGTAAGTTATGTATATGTAAAGGGCATAAAGCTCCATTTGCACATTTAAATAGATAATTGATATAAATAAATAATGATGAGATTTCATACAATTTTAATTTTTGGATATTTTCCAGGAGTGTTTAAGATATTTATACGTAGTTGTGTGATATTATTGTCTGAAGGTGTCCCCCCTTGATTGAAACGTCCTAGAGTCGTAGTTTTGTCCTAGGCGTGCTGTCGGTTGCTTGGCGTACATGCTGCTCTCTCTCGGTCTGCTAGCAATTAGCATACAGCAACTTCCAACTCGATTCCCAGTCTCTCGATACGAGTTACTTTTTGGTTTGTCGACTGTGGTTTCACTTACGTCCTATTTTTTTGTGTGTGTGAAGCACGGTTGTTTTCGTGAAATGTGCCACTTGCACCTCCCAACCCGTTAGTTTTCTTTTGGCTTTTTTTTTTCTCGGTTTGCCTATCTGTTGTTAGCTGTGCTTCTGTCGCATCTGCTGTTCAAGGTATACAATTTATATATTTTTCATTGCTTTTTATTATTATTACAATGCACAAAATAAAGGATTCTAAAACGGACCGTATTTGATTTTTACAGGTAGGTTCACTGATTTTGTTTGGCATGTCATAAAAACCACAAAGCTGGGCGCAATCACTTGTGAGTTCTGCATAGGTTTTCAGCACAGGTTGATTTACTTTACATAGAATTTCAGCCGAGCAGTCTTTATTATTAATGCAATGGAAATATTATTTTTAAAAATATAAAAAAATCCTAAACTTTGTATGTTGTGTATCATGTGAGATTGTTACTGTAAAGAGAAAGGTCAACCTCTCACTTAGTATAACTGTATTTTCTATCTTGGCCATCAATCTTTTAAGCATTATAAAATGTTACTCATTATTTGAACTATTATAGTTCATATAATTTTATATTTTTCTCAGACGTTAAAACGGAAAATATAATTTATGTGTAAACAGCAACAATATCAGGTATTAAGCTGAAATATCAAGCTTTTTTTTCATTTTAATGGCCCAATTCTTAGCATTTAGCCTGGGCTACTTTATATTTAGTCCATTTCCATTTGGCACTTTCAAATAATAAATAACATATATGGTTAGAGATGCTTAAAAAAGAATAATTAATTTAAAAATCACTCAATCCTATTCTGTTTGACTCGTTTACATGTTAAATCCATTATATTTCATCGTCTGGTTGACCAAATAACTTCTTTCAATCAAATAATCATTATGTAAGGCAATGGTTGAAACGAAAAAGTTAGTTCCGTGAGCGTGATTCGTACCCACAATCTTCACCCTAATATGTCACTGCTCTAACCACTTGAGCTATCATAAAGTAGAGCAGCGGCGTGTCGAGCCGAAGGTCGTAGGATCGAATCTTACGCGTGACACTAACTTTTTCATCTCAATCAAGACTTTACATAGAAAGAATAATTTCTTTTAACATTTAGACATCTATGTTCGTGACTTAGATCCACGCTGAAACCAACTCCCCCATCTCAACCTACCTTTTGAATTATTTATTTAGAAATTTCGATTAACAGTAACTAATTACCACCATTTCTACCTTTCGAATTTTACCTCCTATTTACCATTTTTCAAATGTCGTGTAATCAGGATTCAATTCTTGGCAACAAATAAAATGGCCATGGAGAGCTTTACTGAAAATATACATAGTTTTACTTATCAAATCCACTATACTTTGTGGTCTGATTGATGAAATAACTTCTTTCAATTAATTAATATTTATGTAAGGCATTAGTTGCAATGAAAAAGTTAGTGTCACAAGCGGGATTTGAACCCATGACTTTCGACTATATCCGCCACTACTCTTTGTTGTCTCAACATAAAAAGAATAATTAATTGAAAGAAGTAACTTGGTCAATTGACTACTAAAACGTAAATTCGTAACCTAAATAAAACGTGATATTCTCTTTTTTATCTCAACTAAGACCTTACAAAGAAAGAACAGTTAATTAAAAGAAATAACACATTGCTGAAGATGCTTAAATAAAGAAGAATAATTAATTAAGAAAATCACTCAAACCTGTCCTGTTTGACATCATAATATGATTTATGCATTTAAAGAAAAGATATCACTCAAATATTCTTGCCTAAGTATATATATATTTCTGCCTAGGTATATAGTAAGTATTTTTTACAATGCAAATTTCATTGATTGACGCGTGATCATTCTGCCAAATATTTTCTTATTTTTTTTTACTTTTCAACCTAGTCTTTGTTCATTCTTTGGTGAAGAAGGAAACACTGGCTTACTGAAATTGGCAAGAAGGTGAAACATGGTGTGAAATGTAAACCACCTGTCGGTTAACACTATAAACAGGCCAAATAATCAAGTGCTGATCGCATCAAAAAGTGTTTGCAGACTGTAGACAACCATCTTTATATTTGAGTTGAAGTTTGTTTTATGATGAAATTAGAAAAATATTAAGAAAACTATATTAAAGTAACATAGTTCTACTATGAATGTGTCACTTTATTCACAAATTAAATTTCAATTTTAGCACATGCTTCATGCTTACTTTATTATGTTAGTCAATGGAAATAAGAAATGGCAAATAACTGGGTAGAATAAGTACCAGCTCTAAATTTATCAAACTATCAAGTTCATTGGAGTGGGTCAGTCCAATTTCTACATGTATCTAAATGTTTATGGAATCAAACAGAAAACAAATAGGATAGTCAAGTTAGAGTACTACATAAAATTTACTTAATATATCTTTAAATTAATTGTATGTTTTATCTAAAATCTTGGTCAACTGCTAAACATACATGGATTAATAACATTAATTAACATTAAATCTAGATAAATTCATCAACAATATATTAGGTGTGACAATTAGAATAGCTTGTCAAGCTTTGGTGGACTGCAGTAGCTGAGTGGATGGGACTCTTGCCTGTGCACTCTGTATTTGTGGGTTCCATTGTCACTCCTGGAATTTCTGATTACTTCCCATTCTTTTTTTTTTTTCAAAAATTCTATTCCTTAACACACGCACTGACACTGCAAAATTAATAAATAAATTATAATAATAATAACGGGTTGCAACGGTTAAGGACTCATCTTCTAATATCTTAATTAGTCTCTAAATTATCACTCATCACTGAATGGCTCCTGGTTTCGAGTCATGATGTAACTTTGAATTTGAACCCAACATACTTACAAATGGGTACTGCTGCCGAACCCTTGAAAAAAAGGTTAATAATAAATGATGTTTATTATTTATTTGTACTCAATAAGGTAATAAAATATTTAATTTAAAGATACTTAGGTGGTGAGGAAAGTTATTGAAGAATTTGTTTAGAAAATTATTTCCTCAATTTATGCCGCTATAAAATTAAACATTTTTAAGCTGGCAGACTAAAAGGTATACTTCTTGTTTTTGTACAATAGTATATGACATGGTATTGAAAAGACATTTAAATGTTTTAGCCTGATGTTTCTGCATTTTTTACAATATCCAGTTTGGCCATTTCCGACCATTTTGGTCTGCCTATTACTTGCCGATTTAGGGCTTCAGCCAAAACAGGATGAAATGGATCAGACCTTACAAGGGAGGATAGATAGTCCAAAATAATCGTCATTGACCAATGTACAATACCACAGACAACATAGAGAAATCTCAAAATTTATTGTCTGTAAAGCATCCTCTAGAAATTATAAAATGTAATTATGTTTTCATTTTATTTTTTGCCTTGTGTAAGATCAGTAATGCTAACAAAATTTATTATCATTCCTCCTGGTATACTTAATATATTAACCAAATTTCAGAAAATAAATGGCCAAACATAAGTTGATAAGCTTAATGGAGAACAATACAAATAAAATTGATTCATAGTTTAGATTCATCATAAATTGAGTGGGCTTAGACAAAAAAATTAAAACATGTAAAAATTTATGATGCAATGATGAATGATTTGCGGTTTTACTATATGTGGATTTAAAATTTTTAAGCATGTGACAAATATTGTTGTTTTAAATGAGATTTTTTTTTTATTCAGTATTGTTATTCAGGGTGGATATACTTACTGCATGTAAGGGGTTTGAGTTCAGTCGATCTTGTAATCTTAACATATTATGTGTCATGACAACTGCCCTATGTGCATTCGGTTTACTGTCTGTGCCCTCCTGTTTATGTTTTTCAAACTCTCCCTCTACTTCCCACTCGCTACGCAATTCCATTTGAAACTCCTAGGGCCACCTCAGAAATGGCTATGGTCGTTAAATTGTTTTTTGTCAACCAAAATTTATTTTAGGAAAACCAATTGGCTTTTCTGTGTATGCGTTTGATTATTTTGATTAATTATTTACCAGTTTTGCATGTTATGTAAAATAAAGGATTAAAGGGTAAGGGTAAGAAGGTCTCAAGAATATTGTCGATTAAGGCGACATGACTGATTCTTGGAATGGGAATGTGTAATAATCAAATATAATTTATATCATTTAATAAATAAATCTTAAAAAATTAATTTTTTAAAGAACTAATAGATATCTATGTTAGATTTTGAATTTTTTAAGGCTGGCAGACTATATAGGTCATCACCAGCTTTCTCTTCCTTAGGTTTACATTTCTTTATTTATCTTTCTCGCTAATAACTAATTTTCCATCTTAGTTTTGATATTTTATGGTACAGCGGTAACCAGTTCTCTCTTTTCTTTGTGCTATTGCTAGCCATTTTGTAGTTAAGGCCTCGTCAATTGTGGATAAAATAAAACAAATAACAAACACAAATACATAGAAACAAGATAAAAACATGATAAGTTAGCCTTCTCACTTCCCTATATTCCTCGGGGTAATTGGAGATAAACCCTACCATTCACACTAATAAAGTACATGTACGAATGTTACATTAAGTTCCTTCTTGAACAACTAAAATGGCCTAGCATATGCAGCAGTCAGAGTGTCAAGGAATGATATAAAATTGAAATTGGAAGATTAGGATTTTGATAATTGCCAATTGTAGTATTAATGTTATAAGAATTTTTTATCTGTTGAGTCATACATATTGATTTGCAATCCAAAAGTTCAATTAATAATAAAAAAAGTTTAGTTTAGCATAAAAATGGTGTAAGAATACAGTTTTCAATTCAAATGATGTGAAATAAAAAGAACTTGTTGGTGAAGTTCGGTTGGAGAGTAAGATTCCGAGGCAGACTTAAGAAATAATTGAAACTCGAATTTAACTTTCAACTAAAAATGTATAAATATTTTTCACACATATTGATTTACAATCCAAGAGTTCAATTAATAATAAAAACAAGTTAAGTTTAGCCTAAAAATAGTATAAGAATATAGTTTTCAATTCAAATGTTAAATACAAATAACAACTTGTTGCTCGGTTGGAATATAAGATTCCAAGGCAGGCTTAAGAAATAATTGAAACTTGATTTTAACTTTCAGCTAAAGATTGATAAATATTTTTTCATTACCAACAAAGAAATTTATAATAAACAATGTCGGTCAGGAGGAAGTAGTGATTCAAACTTTCAACATTTCTTCAATTGTTGACTGATGGAAAATATTGTTTTATCAAATACCTAATTGCATTTATGTGCATTTCATTGCCAAATACATAAGCCATAAAATAATTTTGATAAAATTAACCAAATTCAAAAGAAAAAGAGTAGAGATTCTATCTATCACCTTAATAATAAACATTAAGAAATGAATATATGAAAAATATGTATATATATTCACTATATATATACTATCAGATTTACACAGCAGTTTAAATTTTTTTTTTAAATTTAAACAAGTCAGCTTTTTACTGCCCAATGGTTTATAGTAGTTTTTAATTTCACAAAGTAGTTTTGGTTGAATTTGATCAAATTAAGTAGGTATATATGGATTTTCATGATTATTTGTAGTAGTCATAATTGAACATATTAATTATTTCAATTAACTACTTTTTTTATCTATAGTTTTGGTTGTGATAGAAAAGTCAGTGTGTAGAAAAGTCACGACCTTTTGCTGGTGGGTTCAAATCCCACTTGTGACACTGTCTTTTCCATCTCAACCAAGACCTTAGATAAAACGAATAATCATTTGAATTAAATTTATTTTTACATTGATTTATAATTTATTTTATTTAAGTGTGTGGTTGAGATGAAAAATTAGTGTCATGAGTGGGACTCAAACTGACAATCTTTGGCTGAATATGCACTGTTCAACCACTTGAGCCTCTCGAATTCGGTACTCCAGGCCATACTCTCCATCTCAACCTACAACTTTTTCTAAATTTCCCTCTTTTCAACACACATGAAATGGCCACGGGGAATGTGGATATTTCAGGAATTATTATTTTAATCCATATGGTTTTTAGTTGGTCCTATTTAACCAAAATAATGATTAAAATTGATTTATAATTTTTAACACTAAATTATTCATACTTAAATTAACAGTAATTATTAATTTCAACCACTTTACATAAAATTTATAAATTAATTTAAATAATTACTTTGGTTAAATATGACCGATTAAAAAACATTGATTGGGCAGTACAATTCACTTTTGACTTTTTCCCATCGGACCTATACTGTGTATGGAGTTCACTACACCTTTACATATTTAACGGGAACACTGAATGGAACGGGCTTAGGAAGGGTCACTACCATTTTCCGTCACATTTTCACCAGAATGTCATTGTATCCAGGCCTTTTTGAGCTTTTGAACCAGATATGAAGGCTGAGGCAAGTTAGGATTTTCTGGTTCAGTCAGTTTAGTTGGGGGTCTGAAGCTGATCCTGTCTGGAGAACATATTCAGGAAAGTAATAGTAGTGGTTGCTGCTGTTGCCAATAGAGGACTCTTTTTTCACTCATGCTAGTGCAGGTTCTTTCCCTGTCTTGCCTTTTTTCATGTCCACTCCTTCAGGTATTTCCTCTGCGTTTTGCTTGGGAGAATGAGGCTCTTTTACAACTCTATACCAGTACGCTTTAATTTCATGGGAATTTTCTGCCCCATCCTATTTGTGTGCTTAATAGTTGACAGTTCATTGCAAGTTTTTATAGTTTGGTTGTTTTCGATCATTCTTGGGCACCAAACCAACAAGAATAAGTGTTGGCAGATTAGACAATTAAAATTTTTCTGCTGTTTTATTCTGCTTTCAACTGGCTTTAAACAATAGTATAAAGATAATAATAAAAAAGCAAGGTTTTTATTTTTCGAATAAAAATGTTAAACATGCATTAAATATTAAACAATGATCTTCCCTAAAATAATTTTATGAATAGTGATAATACTTGTGATAATAATTGTGGCTTATTTTCTAATAAATAACTTAGTTTGGATGCTTTAGAAGAAATCCTTAAATATGACATGGTAATTTCTCCAGTATCATACCTTATTCTTTAATTTATATATAAGCACAAGAGTTTACTAAAATTCTGGTTGGCAAAATGTTTAACTAGTCAATCCCGAGTAGTGTTATCTAAATTTATGGTTTTTCTGTCAAATTGTGTGTTATGATATGTTCAGTTGAACTTCTTCAAAGAAAAACATTATTTTATTAATGTTATTTTGAAACTTGATCATTTGAATTTCTTGTTAATATGAGCTCCTCAAGAGGTAGCTTTGGTAAATAGAAAAAAATTTATTCCTTTTGATACACAAATATGTTTTGTAACAGAGGGAGAAAAGCTTGCTATTAATCGAAATTGAGCCACCCACTTCTCATCATTATAATTTGCACTTTTTCTTTGTTATATTCTTCTCAATTGGCGTGTATTGTTTACTTCCTTAGAGTCTAAAGTTTCTTTGAATTTTTTCTAGTATGCTCTTGGATCAATGTTTTGTCAATTCTCAGCACTGGTCACTTCGGAAAATCATTTAAACAATGTACATCAGGCTACATAGAAACAAACAATTTTTGAAAATAATCCATAACAACATTCAATTATAAAATTGATGCTGCTATTCATTACTTTTACTGTATAGACTGTACTTTATACACGTACAATTTAAGCAATAATTTGGAAAATATTATATTAATATTTATTATTATTATGTATTATTAACTCTTAACCATCTTTTTTTCTTTCCTCTTGATAATTCAAACATCTTTTTACGTATTTTTGTAGTCCCTTGGGTTTTGAATTATCAATTTACACTACCTGCTTTAAAATATTGTCACTCTTTAATAGTTTATTGTTTGATAATTACACGGTATGCTTATCCTTACTGACTTTAGTTAAACGTATTTTGGCATTTCGCCACCTTTGTTTGGGTGATTTCTGTGGAGTCTTTAATAATTATTTGTAATAGTTATGTTTTAAATTAATTTGTATTTTTTTACTCAAGTAAAAATCAGTTTTGTTGTTATTACATTAGGTAGGTAAAATAATAAAATAATCATCAATGCATATACAATTGGAACTCTAGTTTTAACATGGATATGTTTTATGCTATTTAATTTTCGAGTAATTTATGTGGATTGGTTTAAGTAGGGTTAGGGCAGGTCAGCATGAAAAGGAGGGTTTTAAATGGCCTTATAACATACCTATTAGTCAGAGTATGTATTGGTAAACATGTAAAGTTGATGTTTCATCATATATTTTAGGGGAACGTTAGTATGAAAAAAATGGTGTTTTTATTATATGGTAAAGAACCGTGTTATTAACACTTTATTTTAACTTTGCAATATATTGAATGTTTTGAGATTTTTCTTTGAAGTCTGCAGGATGATTAACCTATAGTTAGGTTGTTTCCGATTATCCTGGTCAAACTATCTTTGCACCTTTGTGTCTTTTAATTTTTTAAATATACTTTCTTGACTACTTAAGATAAGCAAAAAAGTATAAACTATTTTGTCCGATTAAATAAATCCGCCATTGTTGCGAATAATTGAAGTTAATCAATAAATTAATTAATTGATCATAATTGAAATCAACAAAAGAAAATACACATTATTGGTGTGACAATTTCAGAAATCACAGGAAACCAATTAAGGAATTTAAATTCACTGCATTAGTTATGTAAGAAGTTCATTTTTTCTTGAGCGTTTTTTTACACAAAATATTAGATATATATATTTTGTAATTCATGATTTGAGATAATTGTGAAAACACATCAGACAATCCAGAACAGTAAGATTAGGCTGACTCTATGATCTGAAATGGCCAAACTACTTGAAATATTTGTACCCAGTTATAACACTGCTACATTTTGTCTTTGGGGCCGATCCTCACTTCTGACAAAATGTATCAAATGTTATACCTGGCCATTCTATTTGTCTGCCTTGAAGACAGACGGATTATAATCTCGAAGAGTAATGATCAAATATACCATTATTGATAGGGCAGAAAGAAAAATAGTTTTATAGCTGAAAAAATATACTTTGTAATTTATTTGATTAGCAAATTAAAGATTTTTTTATTATATGGTCAGGGTTATATATGAGTAGTCATATTTAAAAAAAAAATTCTTTTAATTTTTGCATGATGCATGCTTAGCGCCCACTTTGTGTAGACTTTCTAAACAATTCTAAGTGAATAGAATCTTCATCATGGCTAACAGAACTGAAATTTCAGCAGGTGTGACAGAATTTGGGTTTAATGGCAAAAAAAAGTGAGTTTTAATTTATCCCATAATACATAACTTTTACTATTTCTATATATTAAAAGAAAAAACTATTTAACTTTTTAGGTTTTTAGGAGTGCATTGTAAACAGGGAGGAAATGGAGAAATTAATGTTATTTAATAGTTTATTGTATTGTAAATAAAAAATATTTATTTAAAAACTAAGGGCCTGTATGTATTTTTAATTTGACGTACCTTTATCCTAGTCTTCTGTTTTTATTTATTATTATTTATTATGATTTTCTTTTTTCTTTTTTTATTAATCCCACCTATCCTACAGCTTTTTCTACCTCCAGTAGTCCTTTTCCAAACCTAAATTAACCAACAGGACTTGAACTTAAAATAATATGATTTTTAGGTGTTCACGGCATAGTAACACCAGGGAATCCATTTCTCGAGGTGATATTTAACTCTACGGAAAACCATCAGGTGACAAAAGAGCAAGAGACCACCGATCACCTTTCAGAAAGATTCGAGTGTAATATTTGCGGCCGAAGCTATAAGCATCAATTCCATCTTAAAGCCCACGTCAGAGAGTGCAGCGTCGAGCCACTTTTCGGCTGTGAGATATGCCTGAAAAGGTTCTATCATTCGAGGAACCTCAGCAGGCACATGCAGAATGTACATAACCATCCGAAAAAGAAGTCGCTTCACCATAGCCATCACGCTCAAGAGGCGCAAAATCAAATGTCACAGCAGCAAATTGTTGAGCAAGTCACTGTCCCTATGATACTGATACCTTCAGCCCAGCAAGTTCAGCAAAACCCTACTTTCGCCCTTCCAGCAGATCCTAATTGATATTTTAACATTGATAACTTTTAAGGGAGAGGGATTATTGTTTTATGTTAAAGGAAAATTATATTTGGCATTTTTAATATTATCTTTGTTCAGGGATATTTTATTAGCACTGTACCTCACAGATTTATTTATTTATTTTTATTGTTTAGATTACTACTACTAGAATAGTTTATAAGATATAAAACCTTCTTTCCACAAGTTACATTTAATTTATTTTATACTTTTAAATCTTTTACTTTATACTCTTGTAGCTTATTATTTTCAGTTAAAACAAGGACATGTGTTTGAATATTCAATAACACTTTATAGAACTGTAATGCACGATGGTTGAGAAAATTTGTGTTTATTTAAGTTAGCTGTTTAATCTGAATCGAAAATTGTCACAATAAAATTATTAAATAAGAAGGCAAGTGTACAAAAATGATCTTGAGTGTAATCATGACTATTTCATCTTAAGGTTTTGAAAATGAATCGGGATACAATCAGAAATGATGATCGCCATAGGCTATATGCTTACATTGAGGATGGCTGTATTTTTTCAATTTTTTGGTGGCAGTAATGTTTAGCACGGTTTTTTCTACTTCGATGCTACACAACGGAAATTTCAAGCATCTTATAAAAAAATAATGTTAATCGATAATTGTATTTTAACTTGTTATAATTTAGCTTTGTTGTAATTTACAGTGTCTTTTGTTTTCACTGGGAATGATTAAGAATTGACTGTTTGAAAATGAAACGAAACCTTTATTTTAAGTTGCATTATTTCTTTTGTGGCTTACATTGAAAAATATTTATATTAATTTTTTGATCTGATAAACATCCTGTTGTATTTTATCATTTGGTATATTTGTAAAAATGAAAAAGTTATTAATTTATTATAAGAAAATAATAATTTTTATTGATTTTTTACATTTTATCCTAAATGTAGTTGGAATTTAATTATGTGTATATTATTTATTCATGAATATATAAATTATATATTATTATCAAATTTTCTTTGAAGATACTGGGTTGTAGGTGTTAAATAAACAGCCTTTTTTAAATTTAATTTACATTCTTAAAAATAATTATTAGAATGTATTTGAGTTTTTGTTAAGTCCTTATTTAATGTTAAAAATGTCTTGGGACTTTTTTTTTAAATAAATAAATAAAGTTGATTATTTTGCACAAGAAATGCCGATTGACGTTTTATTAATCGAATTTCTTAGCTGCCAGATTGTAAAAACGTTACAAATAAAGTAAAGGTGGTTTAGACAAAATCTCTTTTAATAGTGGATCACTTGTTTTTACATTCTGTGTACAAATCAAAATATGAAGAATGAATTTTCGATTGAAAATCACTGAGAATAATTTATTATATTCTGCCTCAGCCAAAATGGATATTTAATTTTGAATTTTCACCTTTTTAGGTATGTTATGGCTTAAATTATGCTGTAGTAATTGAATTGTGAGGAAAACTAATATTGTTTTATTGCAGGTAATTTGTTTTGGCAATGGAATTCTCAAGAGAAGAAATTTGGAATCTTAGTTGTGATGTTGAAAAAACTAAACAAAAACAAATGGTACTGATAAAAAAATTATATCAAATTTAAGTAAATAAATTAACTTGATGGAAAATTTAAAATAATAATAAAAAATAAAATGAAGAAATATCCTAAAAAATTTCACGAGAATCCTTTCTCACCCCATTTATTCTTTTGCACACCTTGTTTATTGTTTTTCTCTTATTTGAAAGAACACAACAAACTAGGACGAGCAACTCTTCTATAATTTTTCTTTTTTCAGGGCAGGTTCTGTATTTCTGCAATCGTTGTGGGCGGTCGTACAAATACAAACAGAACATGACCGCACATCAGAAATATGAGTGTGGACGTGAACCAAAATTCGAGTGTCAGATATGTGCAAAGAAATTCAAACTTAAGAGAAACCTCAATGCTCACTTGGCTATCCATCAAAAGATATTTTGATATAAAGTTTTTGTTTTGTGTTCTGATAAAATGAAATTTAAAGGTTCGGGATGTCTTGTTATGTTTATTAGGAATAAATTGTTTTATATATAATTTTTCTTTTGTTTTGTGAAAAAATTGATAAGGAAACCTATTATTTTTTCTTTATTTATTATTTATTAGAGAAAAAAATCAAGATGCATTTAATTCCCTTCTCCAATCCAATCTCAAACACAAAAAGGATAAAGTTCTGAAATTCTAAAGACTCACCCGTTACAAATGTTTTCCAGGTCAGCAAAGATTTATATGTGACTGGTGTGGACGATCGTACAAATACAAACAGAACATGACCGCTCATAAGAAGTACGAATGCGGCCGAGAGCCTAGATTCCAGTGTGTGATTTGCCTTAAAAAGTTCAAAGTCAAGAGTAACCTCAAGGCCCACTTAGCCGTACACGAGAGAATATTCTTCTAGTACGCAAAGTATAGCATGTCAATAAAAATAATAGAAATTTGGTCTACTTATACAATAACACACTGTGATATATGTAAATCAAATGTTCACATGTATATTATTACTGAAAGAAAATCGTTTAAAAGAAATGAAATGTTATATTTGGGCTCTGTATTTTTGCTTTTAGTTTTAAAATATATTAGGTTAAAAATAAACTTTACTGAAAATAAGTGTTTTTATCTTTTTTATTTGGTCAATGCTTTTCTTCTAATTCTTGTATTGTGTCAACTTTTAACAAAGTCCACTTCAGAATGAAAATTTTAAATTCAAAAATTAATACAGCTTCAGTGCTGTTCTTTCATCAAATATACGAGCTCTGCGTTGTAAATTTTGGAGTTGAAATTATCAAATTGTTAAAAATTCAGTACAGGAAGTAAAAAGGTATGTGGTGGTTAAAAGAAATTTTTATTCAATTTATTGTGCAAAGTACAATTCAAGTCATTTTTGTATTTTCTTTAAAGAAAATAAAACATAATTCAAAAAATTTCATTTGTTCTAATCTGTGGTCAGATAGAAATATAGATGATTATTTTTGCATGCTTTGATTGTTTTTGTTTTTATTATTTGTTGTTTATTAGTTAGTATGTTTATTATTAGTCTGTAGTATTAATTTTAACTGATCAACAGATTTTGCAGTCCTCAGGGAATGGAGAAGTTTTGTTTTTTTCAGGGAACTTTTACTGACTGATTCCAGATAGAAAAATGTCTCTTGAAACTTGTGTTTTGATTTTTAACCTTGTCCCCTGCACATTTTTTAATTTAAAGAATCCATTATGATTTTTGTACAGTTAAAATCCATAATCCCAGCCGCAACCTCCACATCTGAGGCTCACAAGCAAATAGGCCTCACCAAATATTTATTTTCAGGTCTCTTCTTTTGCACAAACTGCGGCCGTTCATACCGCAAATTTGGGACGTTGAGGCGGCATGTGAAATTTGAGTGTGGCCAGGAAAAGCAGTTCCGCTGTCACATTTGCACCAAGCCGTTCCACAGGAGAGACGTCCTCAAAAGACACATGGTCACTCACAGTGCAAATATTCTAACTGTACAGAGGATTTTCAATTGAAAATAAGTCAATTTATTGTTTATTATGTTGATTTTTAATGTATATATTTTGTTTTAATTTTATGAATTATATATTTTATTTTTGTTGATTTTTATTTTTATTTCCTCATTTTATTTTCTATATCGGTTTTTCTTAAGATTGTTTTACTCTCTCCTATTTAAATGATTTTCTGAGAATTACAATTTTTTAGTACATTTATACACTATTTAAAAAAGTTCTAGATTGTAGGGCTTAATGAGAGGATTAAAAGAAAAACACTATTCACAGGAATGAAGCAAACTCAGAGCATGATATAATCACTTCGATGACCTCATTTACATCATCGTGCTTTTATAAAAGCAGTCATCATTTTTGCATCATATTTTGGAGGTATCATATCCAAATCTTATCTTTGGTTGTAAATGTTTTTAATTGAAGATATATTTCTCTCATTGTTTTTAACAATTGTTTTTGCTAAGTTTCACTGAAAAAGTAAATGTTTTACAGGACTTGACAAGTTTTTCTGTGAAAAATGCAACAAAGGCTATTGGAGGGTGGCACACTTGAAACGTCACCAGAAGTACGAGTGTGGGAAGGAAAAGCAGTTCCGATGTCACATTTGCGCCAAGCCGTTCCACAGGAGAGACATCCTCAAAAGACACATGGTCATTCACAGTACAAATATTCTAACTTTCCAGCGGGTTTTCAATTGAAAATAAGCCAATTTATTGTTTATTACACTGGTTTTTAATGTATACATTTTAATTTAAATTATAACTTTATTTTTGTTGATTTTTATTGTTATTTTCTCATTTTATTTTCTGTATCGGTTTTTCTAAAGATTAAGTTTTATTCTTACTTTTTTGAATAAAATTTATACTCAATTTAATAAAAGTTGGAGATTGTAGTGCTTAATGAGAGAGGATTAAAAGAAAATCGTCATCTACGGGAATGAAACAAACTCAAAGCATGATATTCACTTCAATGACCATCATCATTGAATCATTTACATCATCGTACTCTTGTAAAGGCAATTGTCAATTTTTGCATCATATTTTGGAGGTACGTAAACTGTTTTTGGTTGTACATTTTTTTAATTGAACATATTTTTTCTCATTGTTTTAATTCTTGTTTTTGCAAATCTGAACTGAAAAAAGAAAAACATTTTACAGGACTTAACAAGTTTTTCTGTGAAAAATGCAACAAAGGCTATTGGAGGATGGCACACTTAAAACGCCACCAGAAGTATGAGTGTGGCTCTGTCGAAAAACGCTTCACCTGCCCTATTTGCAGTAAGGCGTTCAGAAGGAATGACAATTTAAAACAGCATATGGTGATCCATTTGTGTGACAAATTGACTCTGTAAGCAAGTGGTCTTCCCAAATATAAATAAATAAATTCCAAACACAAAGTACTATATTTTACAGCACAATAAATTATTTTTTTGGAGCAAAATGTTTGTATCTTCTCCCCGCACTTTTTTACACAATGTTTCCATTGATAATCTTTAAGCCGTACTACTTACGAAGTAAGTGTAAATTTGAGGTTTACACCTTACAATAACGACTTCAAAGTGGGATTCCAGTTTTTAAAAATCCACAATTAGATTCATTGTCAAAAACCACAATTAGGCTATAAAAAATTTGACTAAGTTTAATTACAGGAATACTTCACATGTGCCACTGCGGAAGGAAGTACTCGAGGAAGGATAATTTTCACCGCCACCAAAAGTACGAGTGTGGGAATGTCGTAAAACGCTTCATCTGCCCTACTTGCAATAAGGCATTCAGGAGAAATGACACTTTGAAACAGCACTCGGTGGTCCATTTCTATGACAAATTGACACTTCAAGCAAGTAATGTAGGATTCACGAACATAAATAAATAAATGCCAAACACAAAATACAATATTTTACAACAGAACAGTTTTTTTCTTTTTTCTTTCTTTCTTTTCTGAACGACATGCTTGTAATAATCTTGCAACCACATGTTTTTACACTGTTACCACTGAGATTCTTTTATGCCATACCAGTTACTCCATACATTTGAGGTTCGCGTCTTCACATCGAAAGATAATGATTTCAAAGTAGGAGGATTCATGTTTTTAAAAATCCACAATTTGGTTCATTTTGATAAAGGCCACCGTTGGGCAAAAAATTTTTTTTTGACTAAGTTTAATTGCAGGAATACTTTACATTTGCCACTGTGGAAGGAAGTACTCGAGAAAGGATAATTTTCAGCGCCACGAGAAATACGAGTGTGGGAACACAAGACGATTTCTATGCACTTTGTGCAAATGGACTTTTAGCAGGAAAGACGTATTAAAACGCCACTTCCTTGCTAGACATCCAACTGACAAATGGAATTGTGGAATTGAATCTTCTAATCACTGAGAAAAATCATAAAAATATTTTATTTTTCTTAATGGGCTTGTGAATTTATATTAAATTTTCTATGATAATTGAAATAATGATGTCTTAAATTATTTCCAAAAGATTAATTAATCCTGTTAATTTTATTATTGAGTATATTAAATGAAAATCATGACAAAACATATGTTTCAGGATATATGGATAATCAGAAAAGCTGTGGAAATTTTTTAATAAAAGAAGAAAAATTAAATCACTTAGAGGAGTTTGATATGTCAAAGGATGATTTCAAGTGGAAACAATCAGTTGTGCAACGTATGTCATTTCATTTTAATTAAATATCAATTATTGTAGCGAATTTCATTCTAGTGTCGAAGAAGTACAAATGCACCAACTGCCCGAGGAAGTACGCAAGAATTGGAACGCTGAAACGTCACTTACGCTTCGAGTGTGGCCAAGAGAGACGCTTTGCATGTCAAATCTGCTTCAAGACATTTTTTAGAAAGGACGTTTTGAGACAGCACATGGCTGTTCATACATGATTTTCATTTTGTGCCTGTGCTATGAAAATTGTGCAATTATTTATTTATTGCATATTATATTTATTTACATGTCAAAAAATGAAAAACCATTTTCATATTTGTTAAAACTGATTGAGAATATCATTGACAATACAAATATGATAAAACATTTCACGGCTCCAGAAATTATTTATTTTAATATTTGCCAGAATACATTAAATTTTAGAGAAACGTTATTTTAAAAAAATTAAGGGCAAACTTTCCTTTTAATTGTCTTTTTCTTTTTATTAGAAAACATCCACAAGTGCGGTAGGTGTGGAAAGAAGTTGAAGAACAGTATAGTTCTCTATCACCATGTCAAATATACATGTGGAGTGGCACCGCAGTTCCAGTGCTCTGTATGTCTCAAGAGGTTCAAAAGGAAGTTGAACTTGAAAGTGCACTGGATAAAAGTACATGCATCGAAAAATTATATATAACACATTAGAAATAAAATAAAAGAATACTTTTTTTAAAATGAAAATAATAAAAACTAAAAAAACTTTAAATTTATTTATATTATATGCCTATGATATCCATTTGATTTTCAGTTTAAAGATTTAATAAAACATTTTTCTCTTTTATTTATTTTTTTAAATAGATAAAGTGAAAAAAATTAGGATCGTATCGTGATATGGTGATCAGGTTGAGTATTGAAGGAGTTACTATCGTCCAGTACTGTCTAAAGGGTAAATAGCAACAGCGTCTAACAGCATTATATGTATTATTTCCAGGTACACTGTACAAATGTGCCGCATGCAGAAAGTGCTACCGATACGCCTCGAGCCTAAAGCGCCACATTAGGCTCGAGTGCGGCAAAGAGCCGCAATTTGGATGCAGGCTCTGTGGGAAAATGTTCAAACACAAGGGAAACCTTAAAGTCCACCTTATAACTCATAACAACAAGCTGACACCACACTTATTCTGACGAATAAAATGTGATTGATGCTATTAAATCAATAAAATCAGCTCCATTATATTGGTTTTATTTTATTTAGTTTTTATACCTTTATTTTTGTGTTTAAATTTATTCAATTTGCTTTTTGTTGTTAAGGTTAACATTTTTCTTTTTATAGGTGAAAAAATTTAAGCGCTGGATTGTGCTACCCTTCTAGGTTCAGACTGCAAGTCAAATAGTTCATACGTTATTTATGAGGAATGTTAGCGCGAAGCTTCCAAATGGTCTGTTTTACCTTAAAACAAACCTAGCTTTTCATTGTGCGTTGAACCTTTAACATTGATAATTTTCGAATATGGAAAATAATACGGATGCCACTGTCTGTAAATAATATTACACTTGCCATTAGGCTTCAGTCGTGCTTTAAAAATATATTGTTTTATATTAAAAAGAAATTTAAACCTGAACAAATGAGAAGGTGATTTTTGTTATAAACATCACTGTCTAAAAATTTAAAATGCTTACACTATGAACTTGAAAGTCAACTTCATTTATTCACAAAATCAATTTTATTTTTGCTTGTGATATTGTATTATGAGGATCATATTAAGTTGTATCATTAAAAAAGTATGAATGGCGATGGACAGGCGCTTAAAAAAAACCATCAAGGGTTTTATGTAAAAAACAAATCAAATTAGATGTTTTGCTTTATAGATATTATTCAATTTTACGGATTGTCTTTAAAAGTTAATCATTATGATTTCAACGGGAAAGGCTTTCAAGAATGAACTACTGTCTGAATTTGGGTTTGTAGGTTCGGTCAAAATGTAAGTACTGTGCTTAAAAAAAAAAACGTTACATCCATGCCTAATCAGATTATTCATATGGAATTTATTGTGATGGTACCAAATAAATTAGACTATATATTTAATTTTATGTTTCTACTTTTCGCTATCGAACCCTCTTGATTTTCCTTCACCTCATATCCTCGAGTGGATCGTATGGAAACATTTGTTTCAGGTTTTTAACACGATATATAGGGTAGGAGGAGAAAAACATTTTTTCATTGTAATCCTAATTCAATTGTCTTAGCAATTTTTTTCTTTTTCCTTTTTCAGCTCGCTTTGGAAGATTCGTCTGTCCCAACTGTAACAAGAGGTACAAATGGTCGTCCTGCCTGTCGCGCCACCTCAAACACGAGTGTGGGAAAGAACCAAAGTTCCAGTGCGAATTTTGCTCCAAGAAATTTTCTCAGAAATCCAATCTGAAAAGTCATGTTGCTCTCAAACACCTACCAATCTAAGGCAACAGCATGCTAATTAAAAAAAAAAAAAATTATTTATCAAAATAAAAAAAAATTAGACCTTTGAAACATATTAAATATAGTTTGTATTTTATCTTGATTTCTCAGGGAAATAACAACTTTTAACTTTAGTATTAATTATGTATGAAATTTTATTGTTATGATGATGAAATGTTGATTTTATTTGTTGTGTTCCAGATATTATTATATTTTGAAGGTTCAGTTGAGGTTTGTTTTTGAAATATTTCATTTTTAATCACAAATTAAATAAGAGAGAATAAACTAATAAAAAATTGCCAGTTGTTTTTATTTATTCTTTACAAACAAAAACAAAATTTACTATGCATTTTACATTTGTATTGAAATATGTAGCAATATATTTTAACAGCCCCATCACCAGAAAGGACACGTGTTTGAACGAATGAATGAATTTATTAATGTTTATTAAAACAGCAGGGAAAATTTTTTTTGGTCTTGACTTGTGAGATTTCTGATTAAGCAGTCCTCTAATGTGTTTTATTTTGACAGACAAAAGGTTCGTGTGTGAATGCGGAAACAGATATCGCTACCGATCTGGGCTCTACAGACACAAGAACTACGAATGTGGAAAAGAACCGCAGTTCTCCTGCGCTTTCTGCAGCAAGCGGTTCAAGCAAAAACCCAACTTGAAGATTCATCTGGCTTCCATGCACAATGCCAAGCTTCATCATTCATATATAAAATAAATTATGTACTGATGATTTAGCTACCAAAAATGAATCTCCCCGTTATTTCTTACATTGTTTTTTTTCCTTCTAACATTTCTTGTTGTTTAATACAGACAAAAGGTTCTTCTGTCATTGTGGAAACGGATATCGTTATCGATCAAGCCTTTACCGCCACAGAAACCACGAGTGTGGAAAGGAGCCACAGTTTTCTTGTCGCCTCTGCAGCAAACGTTTCACCCAGAAGACAACTCTGAAGAGCCACCTCGCTTCCATACATCACGTGTATGAAATGTCGGGACCAAAGCTTGAATATTTTTTGTGTGGATAATAGAATATTTTATACCAGCTTCATTTGTTGTTTTTATTTACCAGGATAACTGCTTTTTTTTCCTATTTTTTCCTCTTCTTCTGAATTGTCTGACATATTGACCGTGGGTTCTGCAAGTAGAATCATTAATTGACTAGCAATAATTGACATGCAACCTATTATGTAATTTTCCTGTTGCTTTGAAAGAGTTGATTTTTTTACCAAATGTATTGTGATCCTTTAAATACACGATATGTCTAAAATTTTTGCCTTAGTTTAGTGCAATTTATTAATAATAATAATAGTAAATAATTTGTTTGTATGTATAAAGATAAAATTGCCCACTATTATTATTTAATAAAGAGATATTTAGCCATCTTTCCATCACATAAAAACAAAAACCTGGGCTTTAGTAAAAATGGAACTATAAAATTACTTTTGTATATTTTTCTTCTGTTTTTGAGTTTTTAAACTTTAAACAAAATTAAATTAATCATTTTTTAAATATTTTAGTTATGTATGGTAAACATAATATAAAATAAATGTATTGGGCATTTTTAAGTATATCTATGTAAAATTATAAATTAATGTATTTGAATTTGTTTCGTAGCTTCCAAACCTTTCTGGTGCTGGGATTGCAGCAAGGGCTACAAATACGCTTCCGGCCTGTACCAGCATAAGAAACACGAGTGTGGCCAGGCACCAAAGTTCACATGTACCCTCTGCGGTAAGAGGTTTTCTCAGAAGTCCAACCTTAAAAGCCACATCGCCAATACCCATGAAAAATTCACCTTCTAATTGTGGCGATCGCTTGGAGTTGAAACGGACCGACAGTTTGTTTGCATTTCAGCTGAACCATGTCTGGTGTACGAGTGCGGGAAGAAGTGTAAATTTTCTTCCAGCCTATACGAACAAAAGAAGCACGGACGTGGCAAAGGACCTCAGTTCCTGTGCTTCTTGTGCTGGAAAATGTTTACAGCAAGTCAAATGTTAAGAACCATATGGCTTACATTCATAATGTTTCATGAATAAATCACATTTCAGTCTCTTTGACCTAGTCAATTTTTATTTACCCATTACTTGTTATTTTATTCTGATGGAAACTTTGTAAAATACATATTTGAAATCAAACTATTTTAATATTAGAGAATGTACTTTTCAAAAAAAATTCAATAATTAATTATTGTATTCTGTTTATGTTGGATATAAAGTCATCTTTTCACTTTTGTTCGCATTTTCTCTTATAGATAGTTTTCAATGGTTGGTAAAGTTAATGGCATAATTATTAATCACCATTTAACTGATATAAAACCACAATAAATTAAAGTTTATTATTTTACCTGCCAGTGGCCTAAAAACAGGGAAGAAATATAATGTCAGGTGAAAATTAACACAAAATATTTTTAAAAAACTCTAATAAAAACAAAATTGAAGGTGAAATTGAATTGCTGTCATTGTTTTTTTTCCCGCGAAATTTACTGAACATGGATTGTTTATTCTTATTTTTAAAAAACACATAACTTCCATTAATAAATCTATTTAAATTGCATCGTGACATTTTTCATGTGTAGATAACGGTCTGAGTAATTCCAAATTCATCAAGATTAATTTGATTATTGCACACTGTTGTCACATGGTGTTGTAAAGAATTACTGTTTCTTTAAAAGAAAGCTTTTGAAAGAAAAAAAAACAATATAATAATTATAACATATCTGTGAAGTGGATTAAGTGAAAAGAGTGAAATTCAAAATAACAAAACCACTTCACAAAGCTATAATATGGAGAAAATTATACAAGAACGCTCATTTTAATTTAGAGAAATTTTATCTGCTACTCGATTTAAAAAAAAAATTTAAAAACTTTAAACACGATTTCCCGAAAGTTAAAACCCACTTTCCTGATGCAAAATCAAACATGTTTATATGAGAAGTGTTAGTGATGAGTTATTACATTATTAAGAACTATTTTAACATTGAGTCTTTCAGTGATGATGAAAGACCAAAAAAATACAGTGTAAATTTTAAAAAAGACAAACAGCTTTAAATAAATTCATCTAAAAAATATTTTTATCAAACATGTCTTAATACAAAATTTTTATTACGTTAAGGAAACAAAATATCTGTTTTGTCATTGCATTCATTGGAGATTATTTAAAATTATTTCATTTTTATCCTACTAACAATACACACAAAAAACACTCCTCAAACTCATTAAAGGCCCCCCCAGCGAGGAATTTTGTTATCTTAAGTTTAATTTTTTTCAGGTTAGAGTTTAACATCATCTGATTATTAAAAAAAAAAAAAAAAAAAAAAAAAAAAAAAAAAAAAAAAAAAAAAAATTACACCCTGCTATTTTCAAGAGTTTTCACATTTTTTAAGGTTCAGCTGCACAAGAACTATTTTATTATAGTTTATCGTACAGTGATTATGTACAAATTTAAATTGTTTTAAAATCTCACTTGTTTGTAAAAATACATTTGCCAATAACAATTGTAAAATATATAAGCCGGGCGAAGTCAAAATATTTAATTTAGTAAAATGTTTCTTTGGAACATTCCCTATACTTTAAATTCCCTAAAATTCTGATTGTTTTACGTTGTTTTTTGAAGATTAGTTTAGCATGACTATAGTGGCTGATAAGAAACAACAATAGAAGAAAAACAATCAATTAAGAAAGATTCTTAAGATTGTCAACCACCGTGATTGATGTATGGTTTGATGAATGCTAGAAACTGAATCCCTAATATGTATTTTTCTATATCATTTCTTTTACTTAATGGACAAAACATGTTTTTTCATTATTGTTATCTTATTTATATTATCTCTCACCTCATCATGTTTACTTTTAGCCTGAAACTATACCCTAATATGCCTTATTCAAGAACGAACCCTTTTGCTAGAGACAACCAATGTAAAATTCTTCCACCGTAACCTAAAGCATTTCAGAAAATTTTATTTAAACAAATATTTGTATTTATTGTCTCCCATGCCCTTATGTGTCCTTTTCAATCCGGCTTCTGAAATTTTCGTAGGTGGCAGTTCTCAAACTATAAAGTTATATCCACTAGGGCATTGATAATAAATGTTCTACTTGATTTTTCTAATGAGTGTCTCTGTATATCATAATTTGTTTATTTGATTTTCTGTTTTTCTTCTACTGCTAGTAATCTGATCTTTTATCTGACAGAAATCAGAGAGTTAAGGCTTCATATTTTATCGACTCTTCTCTTTCAATTTCAGCTGATCTCCAAAGATCTATTCTGAGACCTTTACTCTTTTTGATGTTTGTAAATGAACTTCTATTAGCTCTTAATTTCTCTCAATTTTATCAAATTTTCTTTCTGGTGATGCAGCTTTTATATTTAAAGTTCCAAAGCAGAATCTCTAAAGCTATCTCTATACTCATCCACGATCTTCTCTCATTCAATAGCCAATAATATCACCATTATTTTAAATCCTAATATAATTAGCAAAAAAAAATGTATATACTGCCAACTTTTTTCTCATATCAATGGCTCCCCTATTAATTTTTGTCCTAAATTTAAAAATCTCAGCATTATTTGTATTAGGTATACTCCAAGTTTACATGAAGTATCCAGGTTAGTTCTATTGTTAAAAAGGTCTACTCTAGCTTTATTCTCTTTGACACCTTCGCTTTTTCACTCCACAGAAAAGTTTTCAATTATTAAATATCCAATGTATTCATTGTTTTCAAATAAACTTAGAGTAATGTACATATTTCAAATTAAATCCAATAAATCTCCTTAATATCTATCACCTTTTTCTCTCTGTTCCTTATCCAAATGTACCAATCATATCCCAAGCATACAACACTCCTCCAAAACTGTTCCAGCTTTGAACTTTTCAGCTGGAACAAAACCTACAAATATTTCTGTTTCTGTTCTGTTTCAGCTTTGACAAAACTACAAATATTTCTGTTCTGTTCCAGATTTGACAAAATTACAAAAATTTCTGTTCCTTTTCAGCTTTGACAAAACTACAAATATTTCTGTTCTGTTCCAGCTTTGACAAAACTACAAAAATTTCTGTTCCTTTTCAGCTTTGACAAAACTACAAATATTTCTGTTCTGTTTCAGCTTTGACAAAACTACAAATATTTCTGTTCTGTTTCAGCTTTGACAAAACACAAAAATTTCTGTTCCTTTTCAGCTTTGACAAAACACAAAAATTTCTGTTCCTTTTCAGCTTTGACAAAACTACAAATATTTCTGTTCTGTTTCAGCTTTCACAAAACTACAAATATTTCTGTTCTGTTTCCAGTTTTGACAATACCCACTAATATTTCTGTTTCTGTTCTGTCCCAGCTTTGACAAAACTCTCAAACATTTCTGGTTCTGTACCCTTATTCAGATTTGCACAGGCAAGACACAAGAATTTTCTTCCCCCACGTTATGTCTGCTTGCCAGCTTGTTTCAGGTCCGTTGACATCTGATCGCTTAAAAAGACAGGAAATATCTGCTTTTCGTCTTCCCATTTTCTTTCATTTTTTTCTCTTTAAGTTTTTATTTTAATGCGGTTTCATCATGCGAATATAATTGATGTTTTAAAGAATATATCATTGCCATTTGTGTGGTGATTAGTGACCGTTAATCGATGATTATTCAGAAATCGTGAGATGCGGTTTCGTGTGATGTAGGTTTCAGAAAAACATGTTCTTTTTCGATCTTTATTGAGATAGACCAGACCACCATTATTGCCATTATTATTTTCTATATTTTATCATTATTTTTGCCTGTTTTAAAACTAAATTTATTGTAACGATAGATGTAAGGGGGCTTAAAAGCATATTTGTACCTAAATTAATAAATAAATCAGTGAAAACTACGAATACTTTCATGTGTAACATGTAAGGTCACCGACCTGAAAATTGGTCGGATGTTAGATTGTGCAGAAACTGTGTTTCTCTGATTCGTTTCAATTGACCAGTTTCAATGACCCCTCGGAAAGCACGGCAATTTTGTATTTGTTTAAAAAAAATCTAAATCTTTGTGCTATAGAATTTTGCTCGGAAGAAATTTCAATGGAGCAAAACATGGTCAACGACCTCTCTCTCTTTTCTTTTGCCCTTGACATTCATATTCCGTACTTGATATGTCGTCACATTGTCTTTTTTAAGAAAACGTGTAATGAGGAAGTGCATTGAGAAAGAATTAAGAATATGTAATTTATCGCTTTATTTTTGTTAAAAAAAAGATCGTCAATGACCTTTGAAAATATGACAATATATGAAAATATGTTGAATATGTATGTGCCCTTGACATACATAGTTCCGTACTTCATCTTTCGGCACCTTATCTTTCCATGAGGGGATAGGTGATGAAATAAAATTATAAAATTAATACAATGTTATGTAATGAAGAAGTTCATAGAGAAAGATATTAACACTATGTAAATTATCGTTTCGATTTTGTAAAAAAAAAGATGGTCAATGACCTTTCAAAATATGGCATGAGTTCTCTCGCAAAATTAAACAAAGGTGTTCGACGATATGTGATATCTATCTCTTATTTTCGAGATTCTATCAAAAATACACCTCCTTGAGTTCATTATGGCAAAGAAATGAAAATACACACGATTTTTTCTATTTCTGTTCCAGCTGTGACAAAACGCACAAATAGTTCTGTTTCTGTTCTGTTCCACTGTTGAGAAAACCCACAAATATTTCTTTACAAAATCCACAACTATTTCTGTTTGTGTTTCAGCTTTGACAAAACCTTCAAATATTTCTGTTCTGTTTTCTACCATAGTCAAAACCCACAAATACTCCTGTTCTGTTCCAGCTTTGTCAAAACCCACAAATATTTCTGTTTCTGTAACGATAGTCCTAATTTCATACCCAAAATATGATTTATTTATCTTTCTATTTTGACAAAACAGACGGATGTTTCTTTTAGGGAGCATCGAATAATGATATTTATAAGGTACAATACAAACAAAGAAATCAATTTTTTTAAACAAGTAAGCCATGGCAAGTCGTGTCCTCGTTGAACATGAACATTTACTAGTTGACTTTTTGAAAAAATCAAACATAATGTATAACTATATATTAACTTCAGGAGGTGGCGACCTTGGCTGTGGCCTTTGTGGTAATGAAAAAAAGATTCCATCAAGGATACGTAAATGTGCTACTCTTCGTGATAATAAAACTCTATAACACAAAAAAAATCATTTTTTGGGGTGATTTTTCTTCATAAGACAAAAGTTTTGGAATATTTAGAATATACAAATTATCGAGAAGATTTTGCCTAATTTATTTTTCTAATTATTCGAACACTATCGGAAATGTTTCTTTTTACCCTTGGCAGTCAGACCTTTATCAATGATATTTTTATGGCCAAATGTTGAAATAGATGAGTTAATTCGGTTGACGTGGGACGTTTATGCTAAAGTTTGCCACGCGTCTGTTGCCGGTTTAATGCCCTTCAACCTGGGAGACTGTTGTGGTTGTGCGACTTGGCGACAGCCGGCTCGGGCTTAGGCACTACTTGCAATTGTCCACGGACTTTGCGATCGAAGTCACTCATCTGGTGGGGGTGATCGTACGATGCGCTTTGCCCTGGAAAGCCCTTTCGCGAAGGAGGGGCCGCGATGACGGTTGGCCGGCCGGGTCGCGTGATCCTCGCTCCACATCTCTTTCTCAACCCCCCTCTTCGTCGTGCTCTTTTTCAACCGACGCTCATACCTAGGAAAAGCTCCTGAAGTACAGCCTCGGTGTATCGGGTGAGTTTTATCTCTCATTTTCTCCCTTATCGGCGACGTTTTTTTCCCTCCTAAGAGATATGCAAAAATTAATTTCTATAATCGCACTTCGCCTGATAATTTTTTGCAATTTTTTCGATGATGCAATTCGTGCCGTGCATTTGATATTTACCCTGGTCTATTTCTCCACGTTTTGCATTGTGAAATATCGACGCAACTTGGGCAAAAAATTTAAAATACTATCATTGATTAAAACGCCAATTACAACACAAAACAAACGTGCGAATTCTGTGAGAATGAACAATCTCGTCTTGTCCAAATATCGTAAATTCTGAATGTTGTTGATTCTTAAATAGCTTTTAGGACCAAATCCGAAATTGCTGGCAAAACGTGCGAGGATGTCAATTTAAAAACGTCTCTCCTGCTTTTAGTTGTTGTAAGGGTTAACAACTACTTTAAAATAGTGTATTCAGTTTTCTAAATGTGAGGTTACAAGTTCAAACATTTCTTTAGTTATCAGAGTTGACAACTACTTTAGTTTAAAGTGTTGCATTAGGTTTTCTAAACGTGGTGTCATAACTTCAAACATTTCTGCAATTATCAGTGTTTACAACTACTTTAAAGTGGTGTATTCGGTTTTCTAAAAATGGTCTTATAAGTTCAAATAATTCTTTAGTTATCAGAGCTGGCTTTTACATTAAAATAGTGTATTCAGATTTGTAAACATGGTCTTGTAAGGTCAAACATTTCTTTAGTTATCATAGTTGACACCTATTTTAAAATAGTCTATTCGGTTTTCTAAATTCGGTATTATAAGTTCAAACATTTCTTTAGTTTTCAGAGTTGACAACTACTTTAAAATAGTGTATTCAAATATCTAAACATGGTCGTACAAGCTCAAACTCATTCTTTAGATATCAGAACTAGTAACTACATTCAAACAGTGTATTCAGATCCCTAAATATTGTGGTATAAGTTCAAATATAACGAAAGAATCAGAGCTGGCAACTAGTTTGAAGTAGTGTATTCGGTTTTGTAAATGTGGTGTTATAAGTTCGCACATTTCTTTAATTGTCAGAGCTGGAAACTCCTTTAAATTGTTATATTATCTAATCGTATAGTTTTCTAAACGTGGTGTTCCGGTCTCAAACATTTATTTTGTTTTCATAGCTGACAACTACTTTAAAATAGGGTATTCGGTTTTGTAAGTGTGGTGTTATAAGTTCAAACATTTCTTTAGTTATCACAGGTGACTGATTTAGTTAGTTTAACTAAAAGCTCCGTCATAGATGTCCAAAAAGTGATTGTCAGCTCTGATACAATCTAAATAAACAATAGAATACTAGCTATATTATTTAGTTTAACTGCTTTAGTTTGAAGTGTTATATTCAGTTTTCTAACCCCTTTTACAAGCCTGAATATTTCTTTAGTTATCAGAACTAGCATCTACTTTAAAGTTGTGTATTCACATCTCCAAACATGGTCTTATAGATTCAAACGTTTTTTCGTCAAAAAGGCCTTTTTTTAAAATTTTCCACTATTGAAAATCAAAATGTGTAAAGAAAAACAAAGTAAGAAAAAGACTATTTGTCAACTAATTTTTGAAAGCTTCATCCCGCCTGTACTCATTGTTAGTTTTGTGAGACGTATCGACCACCTTTGTTACTCATGAATAATCTGGATTGTCTGGGCTGAATAACATTTTCAATTGTTACTGCAAAACTCTCGATCTGTTTTAAGGTTCTTCTTTTCTTAATCTCACAAATGTTAAAGATCTACGAATCTATATAATCTATGTCTATGAATTTTTGACTTGTGGCAATTTGCCTTCAGACATCTTCAAGATCGTTTTACCACGACGATGACCTTAAAATAGGCCGAAAGCTTGGCATTAACAACTGAATTTGTTTTTAATCCAGTACCAATTTCGGGATTATTCATGATTATGGTTTGGGGCGAAAATACTTCCTTTTTATACAAATCATTTTCGCATTTTTTCAAATTTTTTCTACGTTTTTTATAAAATTTACCAATTTTCGGAATATTTTCAAGATGTCAATGTATTCAGTAAGTTTGTGCTTATATGCTTTTATATACCAAATTATTCTTGTTAACATATGATTGTCTCTTTTTGCTTATACTCTGTAATGACCTGATGTATGTACAATAATACAGAAATAATTTTCTAACGATCACGTACTCGATGTAATAGTGACAAATTTTCATAAATGATTTCTAGTCGTTATATTTGCAGATACCAATGACGAAGTCGATTTTTTCTTTAAGTTTGACCGTAGTAATTTAACTGAAATAAATTGATTAAAAGAATGATTTTTAAATTTTATATATATATATACATATTACATATACATATTAAATTTTAACTAATGATTTTGGGGTCCTGCCCGCCCGACGTTTCAGCTATCAATAAAATGGTATGTCCAGTTTTCGGCGGGGGGGGAATACCTAGCGTGTAAATTATAATTATAAAACAGCCCAAAGATAACAAATTTCAATGTTATAACAACAGAGAATAAATTTTGTAGTATTCTATTGTTTATTTAGATTGTATCAGAGCTGACAATCACTTTTTGGACATCTATGACGGAGCTTTTGTTCCTGTCAATGACGAAAACGTATTTTATTTATAAACTATGACTAAAGGCCGGATTTTCCAGCTGTAAAACATGCAATAAAAATCTCGAAATAAAAAAAAGGGTAATAAAGGTAATTTAACATAGTAAAAAGTGTATTGACACAATAAAATTAATTCTTGCCTTAAACATCGTTTATGATACGACCTGAAAGTTTATAAACTGCACCAAGAAAAAAATGCTATGAGATTTAAGAAGCTATGAACTTTAAGTAGTAAAAAACAGAACAATATTTTTCATCCATAAAAACATGTATTTTATTTATTTGTTCTTAACTGGCTCTGCTCTGCTCAAAAGCCGAAGAATTGTGGCAGTCGAAAATTTCTGCTTAAATAAATTATTTGCAGGCTTAGAAAAAATGACTAAACAATGGAAAAATCCGATTTTGGACAATAAGACGTAAAAACGCGCAAAATAAAAGTAGTAGAAATAATTAAGGAGGGGTGTATTGATCTAGAACCGCATCTCACGATTTCTAAACAATTAACGATTAACAGTCACTAATCACCGCACATTTTTATGTAAGGTTTTGGCTGAGATAAAAAAGTCAGTGTCACGAACGGGATTCGAACCCACGATCTTCGACTTAACACGCCGATGTTCTAGTACTACTTGAGAAGTCACGATTGCTCAAGTGGTAAGAGCAGCGGCACATTGAGCCAGAAGGTCGTGGGTTCGAATCTCGTTTGTGACACTGATTTTTTTATCCCAACCAAAACCTTACACAAAAAGAATAATTAATTTAAAGGAGTAACTTGGTCAATTGACTACTAAAACATAAATGAATTGTTATATGCTTACTATTTAATTACTGTAAATTTAATAATAAATTGTATGAAATGAAAAAGTTACCGTTGGAGTCTCCAATGGGGCCCCACTTTGTTAAAATTTGATGGACAATTTTGAAAAAATTCTTTTCAAATCAAATAAAAATTAGTTAACACTATTCATTTTTTATAATTGCTATGTAGACTAGAAACATATGCTATGTACACTGGTGGTATCTTAATGAATTTTTTCAATTAATTAATTTTTTACTCCCTAGCATAAATTTTCCATTGACATTGAAAGTAATTAAAGATGATTGTTTAAACTTTTTAGACTTTAAATTTTCCACGATAAATAATCTAATTGAAATAGACATATAGTAGAAAATCCACAGCTTACAGACATCAAGATACCAGCAGATTTTTCTCATTTATGGAACCCCTCAAAAAAAAGGGCTATAATTATTTGGCTCAGCCATATGCTGAAACGCCCATTAACACCTACCAACTATTTAAAAAAATGTAACGAGTATCTACACTGCATGCAGATACATCTGTACATGGATATGTCTTATGATGGCTATTTAAACACACTCGCAAATTATCAGGGAACGCTTATTTATTAATTTGAGGATCGTTTTTATTTGGAAGCTCATTACAACCGCGTCGCGTCACGTGCGTCAAAAGCGTCAATCGCGTCGCGTCCTAAGAATCAATCGCGTCGCGGCTTTAAAAGCACCTGCCCACCAGTTCGTTCTCGCGTATCCTTGGTAAATAGTGCACACACGCACGGTCGTGGTAACAGTTTTCGTGTTAAACTTTCGGACTGATCCCATGTCATACATATCCATGTCAAAATTACAAAAAATTAAAACCTTGGCTATAAACAATATCACGAAATATTGATCGATAAAAAACAGTAAAAAGAATAAAAAGCTTACTTTAAAAGGTATGATTTATGAATAATCTAGGATGGGATTTCCGGTGATGATTGTTGTTTTGATGTTTGCATATTTCATACCTATCTGCCATAGTTTCCAACACATAAAAGTAATTTAATAAGCTACTATCATGTCGTTATGAAACAATCACTTCAATCATGCCAGTCATTATCAAAACTGACAGTTTTTTCTTGAAATTATCCGTCACATCATCAGATGTCAAGGACGAAGGCTCATTTTCATTAACTAAGATTTTGATATGGTTGCATCTTCTGTTGTCTGAAGCTTTCATTTGTCGCATCTGAACTGTTAACAAAGTAAAGCATTTTTAATAATTATTCGTAATTCTCACTTACTTTGCTGCACTTTGCTCCACAACTTTGAAATTCTCTTGCGCGTGACTAAACCGTATTTGAACCTCTTTGACATATTTGCAACAGGATTCATGTTCAGAAATATTTATGTTAGCAGATATTATTTTATTTATTTAGTATTTTTGAGGTTATTGTTTTTCTTCTGAGTGTGTTTCACGTACTTAACTTTTTCCCTTACCAATTTAATTTATTTTACAACAGCGTATACAGGGCGTTCGGCTACTCGTGTTACAAACTTTGCCAGTCGATTCTGAATTTAAAATGGAAACAAAATGTACTAATTAACTATGGTCCGAATGTCTACAGTTTCGATTTAGTTCGCTTTTTCTGATTTTTTAAGATTTCACGATTTTGCTACAATAAACGTTGTTAATTCCAAAAATAAAAGGTTTTGGAAAAAATCGTTGAGACCACTGAAAAGTACGTTAAATTTCCAATAATATTTGATCAATATTAAGCTTGTAAACGTTAGTAAAATAAGCGTTTTAGTAGTGAGAACTTTGAAAAATAATTGTTTGAAGTTGAAAAAACTTACTATGTTCGGCGATGACAGCTGTTTGTCGGCCCATAAACTTCTTTACTATGGTGATTCTAAACTACTATTTCCAAACCTAGGGCCCAGTAAATTTTAGAAAACATAGTCCTTTTAATATCCTTTTTAGTGGTGTACTTGTTTTTTAATTAATTTTTTCCAAGATGAAGAAATTGATCAAGGGAAAGAAAAAAAAACCGTGGTTGAAGGATTGGTGAGGTGAAACATTAAAAAAATTACATAAGGAAATTTTGAATGAAATTATTAAACTTTTCTTAAATATAGGGTTTCCTTAAGTATTTTTTATTATTTTTATTTATTTATTTATTTTACTTAACAAAACCTCGGTTTTTTCTTCCTCTTGGAAAAAAATTATACCACTAAATAGGATATTATATGGAGTACGTTTGTTGAAATTTTGTAGTCTCTAGGTTTTGGAAATAGTAGTTTAGGATCACCATAGTAGGTTTTTAATTTTGAAAAAAAAAAAGAAAGTTTTTTTCAAAGTTCTCGCTACTAAATCGCTTATTACACCAAAGTTTACACGATTATTATTGACCACATATTTTTGGAAATTTAACGTAGTTCTCAATGGTATCACCGGATTTGTCCAAAATCTTTTATTTCTGGACTTTTCGTTGTTTATTTGAAGCAAGGTCGTGAAATCTTAAAAGTCAGAAAAGCGGAATAACTCCGAAACTGCTAAGAATTCGAACCACAGTTAATTAGGACTTTTTGGTTCCGTTTTAAATTTAGAATCTACTGGCAAAGTTTGTAACTCGAGTAGACGAACACCCTGTATACATTAACATATAAAATAGATAAAACCACAATTAAAAAACTTAAATAATAGAACATTATTGTATTATGAACATGTAGATTATTTTACTTCGACAAAATTATCATTTAAAGTTGGCCGTATAGGTATCTTAAAGTAAATATCCTATTTTTGGTTCACCTGCATCAATGATATTAAATTATGAACATAAAACAGTTTTGGGGAATTATTAAATCATTAATTTAGTTTAATCTTTAATTTATATTTTCACTAGCGATAAACTACGGCGTTATTTGTGACGTGATTTCGATATATTTTTTCTTTTCTATAAAATAACAGATACCGTTTCTCATTATGGCTAATATTATATTTTTGTTTCTGTTTGCTTACTAATTAAAAAGGCTACTTATTGAGAAAGTACGTAAATGAAAAAAACGTGACGATGCCCAAGGAGTCAATCTCTCAGCTCCTCGATAAAGCCCCAAAAGATCTTAAAAGAGAAAATGTACCACATGCACAATCGCTCCTGTGACTCGAATAAAACCTAGACGAACGCCACATTCTGAACCGAACAAAAAAGTACGATATCCAAACGAAAACTTAAACGCGAAAAAAGGCCATGTTCCAGTCACCCAAAAAAAAAAAAAAAAAAAAAAAAAAAAATTACCTATTTTATATCTACACTGTGGCCAAGTCCCAAATCCTTTTTATCCCATAACCTGAGAGAACTCAGAAGAAAACATAAAGGTTCTAGACCTCATACCAAAAAGTAATTTAAAAAAAATCAGGCTACCAAAGCAGTGATATCTACATTGCATCCATCCTCACTTCACCCAAAAATATATAAAGGTACTAGAATGCCGTCATAAAAAAAAGTCTGCCTATCAAAGTAGTGATATCTATATTATGGCCATCCTCACTTCACCCCTACTTTTATGAGCAACACAGTTCTTTTATTTTTATTGGTTAACACTTGGCCCATTTCTAAATGAGCAAAGAGGAGTTTGGATTTTTTTTTCTTGTCAATCCTCTACCATCATACCATCCCTTCGGTCACCTCTCCTGCGGTTTTTCAAACATTTTTTTTTAATATTTAAAAAAAATTTGGGGGGGGAGGGAAGACCTTTATTTTTCTTTAGGTTCTCTCAGGGCTAAAAATCAACAGGCTTGGCCACAGTGCAGATCTCGTAATGTATTTTCAAAGGTTAATTTTTTATAGGGATTTTGGAGCTTGACTTTATTTCGCGATTAGGTTTTTGTTGGGATACATGAAAATAAACATATAAAAAATAAATATATAAAAATATGAATCAAGGACAAAAAAAGCACAAATTTTGTTTTTATTTCAAACTATTATGTATTTATATTGTTACATCATCAAAACATACCATTTTAATGTAAACGAGATTAGAAATTCGTGAGTTTTAACAAAAAAATTAATCATACTTTGTCAGGAAATGTACCAAAACACCGGCAAACTATCTTTTCCTTCTTTTAATTGCTTCAGACCATCTCAATTAAATATTTTTTATTAAAACTCATGAATTTCTAATACGGTTCAATTTGTTTTATATTAAACTAACAAGTTGTAATTAATAAAAATTGCGAAACGATAAAAATACATGTAGGAAAACAAAACAGTGGTACGCTTTTTTTTTGGTTTGTGGGCATATAATAGTCCACGAGAATTTCGTTCTCATTGTCCAAATTTTTTTAGAGGACCTTCAGAAAGCAGGTTTGCCGGGGATTCCACAGTACATATATACGGTTTTTTTTAATGTGTGAAGATTATTAAATCCGTCGTCAGTTCAAACATTACGATCCGTGAAAGTGTTGGTTTAGGAACGTGGAAAATTTTGACCGAGTGGGATTTTCCCTGTCTGACGCGTCTCCGAGACGTTCAAAATTCAATCCCAGAAAGGTCGGTCACTTGTTTGTTTATATAAAAAGTCCAATTGATATCAGTACGAATTAAGGCCGGCTTTTGAAAACAGATTTCTCGCCGGAAAAAGTTTTGTAAACAACCCTTTCTCAGATTGTGCATTTCTTTCTTGGATTGTGGAGGATTTTCTTCCTAATTCTGTTTGTCAAATAGTAACAGCCTTTCTTCTACTTCATTAACAAAAGGTAACAACAAAACAAATACTCGCATGAAATTTTCGAACGGGAGAAATTGATTTATTTTGCAAAATTTTGGTGTTAAAGCATATTGACAATTTTTTGTTCGGTTGGTAATTTTCGTACAATTATACTTGGATTAACATTTATAACATAAATATGGGAAACGACGGGACTAATTCACATCTTTACCAATAGTATTTTGTTATTTTGTAAAACTGTAATTTTTTATAATTTGTGGATTTTTTTAAAACAAATATTCCAATATTTTTTTATTTTTTTTTTTTAAGTTTCTGCTTTATTCTTACATTACATTTTCTGGCATTTCGGTAATTTACACCAACAGAATCTTAAATTCAATACAATGCAATTACAAATAAAATACCTGAAGATAAGTCTTAAAAAAAACCATTTTGCACAATAATTTTTTAAATATTTATTCTTACACATATCTAGCAACGGTTCTAATTTACATCTTTATCAATAGTATTTTTTTATTTGGGAAAACGTAATTTTTTATATTAATATTTTTGTATAATTTACAGATTAAAAAAAATATTCCATGTGGTTGTTTTTTTAGTTTCTGCTTTATTTTTACATTACATTTTCTTGCGTTTCGGGAATTTAAACTATCAGTATCTTGTATTATCAATACAACACAATTACAAATATAAAAATCTGACGAAAAATCTTTAAAAAAATCCTTAACTAAATAAACTTTTGGAAAAATGTAATTCTTTTATATATACTTTTTTTATTTGTCGATTAAAAAAATATTCCATGTGGTTGTTTTTTTAAAGTTTCTGCTTTATTTTTACATTACATTTTCTTGCATTTCGAGAATTTACACCATCAGAATCTTATATTATCAGTACAGTGCATTACAAATAAAATACCTGAAGATAAGTCTTAAAAAAAAACATTTTGCACAATAATTTTTTAAATATTTATTCTTACACATATCTAGCAACAGTTTTAATTTACATCTTTATCAATAGTATTTTTTATTTTGGAAAACGTAATTTTTTATATTAATATTTGTGTATAATTTGTTGATTAAAAAAAATATTGCATGTTTTTTTTTTAAGTTTCTGCTTTATTTTTACATTTTCTTGCAATTCGAGAATTTACACCATCAGAATCTTATATTATCAATACAATGCAATTACAAATAAAAAAACCTGACGATAAGTCTTTAAAAAACTCAGTTTGCATAATACAAAATATAATATTTATTATTGTACCCATCCGTAAACACGTGTGTAGACGTTTACAAAAAGATACATCTAGCATTCAAACAATTATATTGATTTGATTGTTTTATATACATTAGTATGCGGTAGAACAAAATACTTTAAACATTAGAAAATGAGTTTAAACAATTTTTTTTAACGAGGTTCTTTTAATTTGGCATTTATTAATTGTGAAACAGGAAAATAATTATTGTAATAAGCGCACGTACTAGGCGAATCTGCAATGATAATTTATGCAAAATACTTATTAGTAAATTTGCCATTTCTTTTTTTGAAAAAAAGTTAAAGGGGATTTTTTTGTAATACCTTTATTATAATATAACAATGAGAAATTACAACTAACCTTGCATTGTTATGATTTGTTATAGTTTTTTTTTTCAACACGTGTTCGCAACTGCAAAAGCTAGATTAACTTCGAGGTGCTGGCGTTTTTGAAAAAAAAAATCCCATTTTGTATGTCGGGTTTGAATGCATGGCCGCGGGATTCGAACCCGGGACCTTTGCCGTGGCGTGATGAACTCCGTGCCTTTACGGCCACCGCCACTCATTTCACGCCCTAACATCCAAACATTCTATTTTAGGTTAGCTATATCTCTTCTGAGTGCTATAAAGCTATGACTCCAAACATTCACTCGTAATCTAATTTATCCTACTGCCATCCAAGGTTTGATTTACTTTTTCAAATTCTTAATTCAGAAGGCCAAATTACATTAAATTTAATAAAATTATAAAATTTATTTCTGTTATTAAAATTGTGAGTTTTTCATAATTTAAAATTTCCCCATAGGCTTGTATGGCTAACAATAATAATGAAGTCAGACTAGCATCCGTCTCAGGATGATTATAGGCTCATCTTTATCCTTTTATTCTTCCATTCAAGTATGTTAATTTTTTTTTTGAAGGAGCTTTTTTCTTATTTATCGGGTTGTCCGGAAAATAATGCAGGATTTTGGTATTAAACAAAAAAAAAGAAACTAGTTACTTTAAAGCAATGTTCTTTAATCAAAATAATTTCCCATACTCTCAATACATTTCTCCCAACGTGTTGGTAACTTATTAATTCCGTCTGAGTAGAATTCAGAATTTTTAGAATTGATAAAGTCAATAAATGCATTTTCCAGTTCCGTTTGATTTTTGAATATTATGTGTTGTAAGTAGTGGTCCAGGTGTCTAAAAAAATGGTAGTCAGTAGGCGAGAGGTCCGGAGAGTAGGGTGGGTGAGGCAAAGTTTCATAGCCAAGCTCCAATAATTTTTGTGACGTTACACGTGACACATGTGGTCGAGCGTTGTCATGCAACAAAATGGGCCCTTTCCGATTGACCAAAGAGGGCTTCATTACTGCCAATTTCTGATGCATGGTATTAATTTGGTTACAGTATGATTCA
>CM077110.1:3087879-3118052 GCA_039619505.1 Cimex hemipterus | reverse complement strand
AGAGAGAGAGAGAGAGAGAGAGAGAGAGAGAGAGACGTTTGTTTCAATTATTAGTTTGTGGCTTGTACGATGCAGAAAGATTGTTGTTTATGGCAAAAATTTATTATTAAGCCAAGTGCTGTTGTTTCTATGAACGTACCACCGGGCCATTGTTTACTCAAGATATTTTCCTTTGGTAGGCGTTGCTATTGTCTGATCAAGAAAACGTGTTGTGCAAACAAGGGGACAAAAAACAAATTGAAATGGGTCGAACAATCTAAAATAATTGTCCGCTGGGTTAAAAGTCCGCGATATCGCGAAGTAGGGAAAAAATACATTTTTCACTTTGTATCGTCCCAAATAATGAAAACAACACGCGCCGATCATGCGATATATCAATATCGGTACAAAAAAGCGCCGAGGAAGGACTTGTTGACCTACGGCATCGGAAGTTTATGGAACACTTTGCTCCACAAATCCAAAGTTCGTATTGATTTCATCGATGTTAACATGATATTCGGCCGGCAATTGACGCGAAAGAAAAGGGTTACGAAAAGGAAAAAAAATAGGAGAAACCGAATTAGAAGGTCTCCATAGAAAGGACGGGCCATCGACCTCTTCGCAGATTGACGACGGGAAACGAGAGCGGTCACAACCGACATTCTACCCTTTAAGAAACAAAGAAAATTAAACACCTCCAATAATTAAAGGCTTTTTTTTTTTAAATTATTTTAAACGTGACATCTGCAAAATTATAAAGGACAATGAGGGCGGACCAATATAAAAAAAATCGTAATCGAAAACAAAGTAACATCACTATATAAAATTTTAGACGTATTCTATGTACCTATGCATTATACATTAAATAATTAAGTGTTTCTTATTAAGAATAAGTAATATTTTAAAACATTTTTTAAATTTTATTCGTGCTCTTTTGCAATTATTATACCCGGATAATACTTTTTAGCTCCACAAACCAATATTTAAAATAGTACTTTCTATTAATTATTCTTTGTATGTAAGGTCTTGGATGAGATGAAAAAGTTTAAAAGTTTAAAAAAAAAAAAAAAAAAAGGCGTAATGAATCGAAGGTCTTGGGATCGAATACCGATCATGACACTAACTTTTTGATGTCGCGATATCTTAAGTGGTTAGAGCAGTGGCGTACCGAGCCGAAGGTCGTGGGTTCGAATCCCGCTCGGGACAGTTGCTTTTTCATTTCAACCTATTGAAATAATTAATTTGGTCAATCAGACCACCTAACATAATAGATTTAATGGTCGAAAATGGATGAATTTGATCAGATATTTGAAAACTGGTGGTTATTTATTGTTTGGCCTCCAAAAGGAACATCTTGGAAGTATTTGATGATGAGGAATGTAGTCAAATAAATTATTTTTCTGTTTATCGCTGTCCAGCTCAACTTTATGGAACCTACAAATCAACCATTTGTGATAATTATAAAATTCAAAAGGCAAAGAGTCCGAGTCCGACACAGAAAGAAACTCGGAGGCAAAAGTGGTGAAAATAGTTTTTCCCCTCGGATTAGAGACGCTTTCCCATTTCTTTGGTAGAGATCGATTGTATTCAGCTCTTTCAGATTTTCACACCAGTAGTCTAGAATCTCCTCTAACCGAACGAATAAAAAAAAAAAGGTTTTTAAGGATAAATAAATTTCGATAATTGTACAAAAAAAAAAAAAAATGCGCATTGACATATAACATATACATTCTGGCGTGTCGTACTACTTAAATGGTCTAACTGTTTTACAGCTCCACCTGAGAATAGAAAGTAGGCGTACGAGATTGAAGCAGCAAGGTTCTCCTGCAAATTCCGACGAAATTGCCTCCTAAGGAAGAGAAGAGAAGAGAGAAAGAAAGAAAAAAAAAACACAGAATCACTGCTTTAATCCCGTTGGCTGGTTGCTCGTTCGATTACCACAGGCCAGACTAGAAACACCCAAGCATATTATTTAACGGTGACTAGCTTTTATGAGGAAGAAATTCAGTTTCTTCTTTGTTTAAAAGGGATACGAGCAAGAAAAATGGTCTACAGTGCACAGTTTTGTCTTGGGTCGTTGAAAAGCAGCGGATTGTGAAAAAATTCAGGGGCATAGGTCATTGCTGATCAAAGATCTTGTAACTATTTTTATTTTATTTATTACATGCTTACATTATGAATGCTTAGGCATTGACACGGCCGTGCCAAAAACATCGCCACCCCGAGGGTTGGCAGACAACAGACACAACAGACTTCGCTGTTGAGTACCCTCGTTAAAATTATTTGAATCCGCCCGTTCAAGAAGCATGACATTCTAAGTCATTCGTATGCATGAATAAAAGTTCAATTGAAATAACAAATTATCACCAACTAACAATTATCAAAAACTTATAATACAGGCAACCACATAAAAAAACCAACTATATAAGATTAAATAATAATAAAGTGGGAAGTTTACGGACCGGCAAACGACTGAGGTCGTCATAGATCTCTCCATGTTTTCCTTCTTTTTCTCTTCTTTCGCGCATGTTTTGTTTTAAACAGCAGTAATTTAAGCGACTGGATCTGGTTACTGACTCTCCGATTTCAAATGTACAATACGTTGGTATCTAGAATACTGGTCTCTCATTTGTACCTCAGGTTGGCAAATACAGAATAGAAACAATATATATATACACATCACCACAAACGTAGATGTGGTCACATTCACTCCCACAGAGTAGTCGATATTCCTCGGGGCGGGGTTATAAACAACCCCTTGCTTTCACGCTAATAAATTACTGTTATTCTCCAAACGTCATACAATCACCCCAGAGTACTCGATATTCCTCGATGCGAGGTTACAAGCAACCCCTTCCTTTCACGGTAATAAGTTACTTTTACTCTCCAGACGTCACACATTCACCTCGGAGTACTCGAAATTCCTCGGGCGGGGTTATAACCAACCCTTTCCTTTCACGCTAATAAATTACATTCATTACAATAAATTAACACAAACACAACATTCGGTAGAAACATACAAGTCTGGTCACATTACTCGATGTTCCTCGGGGCGGGTACAAGGTTTATCACAGTGCAATTTATAAGGGCCGCCCAAAGCCCTTCCACAAGCCACCAAAAGGAGGAGGAAGGAGACTTCCACTGGAAGAAGCCTGTTAGGTTTGCGCTGGACTAGGGGCGACACGGTTGATTTTTCTGGTGAGAAAACAGCGAAAATCAACCTATTTTCATCTAGCGAGAATCATCAAGTTTTTTTTTTTAATTTTGATTTGTTTTTTGTGGAATAGGATTTTTTATCATATAGTTGACAACAAAGAGTCCATTTTTCTTTTGTTTGATCAACACGTCCGTCTTGCAGTTTGTTTATTTTATTTTATTAATAATAACTAGTTAATATAAGAATTATTTCTGTTTTTTTTTTTTTAATTTTATTAAAAAGAAGATAGTAATAATCAGTCAGATTCCTTTTAAAAAATTGTCCAATTGTTAATCCCAAACCTTTCAAATGTTGTTAATTTCTCAGTATAAGAATTGTTTCTTTTTAATATTCTTTTGCTCTTATTCATTCATTTATCAAAACAATGAAATGTTCCACTCCCATGGGGAAGGCCCAAAAAGTAACGCAATAGGTTAAATAACAAAAAAAAAAATAGTTAAATTAGAAAATTGTCATAGCACAAGTTCAATTTATATAGTCAAGTTTTACCTAATTCCCATAGCTTTTGACAAAAGTGGTATCCACCGTCGAACTTTTGCTTGAAGATCCATTCAGCAGGTTCACGAGGCTTGCGGAGTCTGAAAGGTTTATAAACCTCATTAAATTAAATCAAACCACGGTGAAATTAAATTAAATCAAACGATGTGAAAGGTCCCCCTTTTCGGCTAAACGGCATAGGGAGAAAAACGTATTAAGATCAATCTGGCGTATCTACTTGGAAATAAGAAATTTTAAGAAATATTTATTACAAGAAGGGCCTGAAGTGCGGTGTTCAATCCTTTTTGAAAAGATTTCGAGCTTTTAGCTTATCATATTGTAGAACTCCTTCAATCTGATGATGAGCTGAAAGCTCGAAATCCGGTGTTGAAAAACTATCTTTTCAAGACTTTATCTCCAAAGGAGCCCTGTTCAATATCTGGGCACGAGTGAAATAAAGATTCTAAATCGATGAATAATATTGTAACTTGTAACAATTAATTAATTTTAATTTGTAATAATTAAATTCTTTTAATTTTGGTCTTTTAAGGAATTTCCGTATAAGACTGTAAGATTAACTGTAGACTATTTCTGAAAACAGTCTCATTATTACTCGGGGTAGTCAAAATACTGGGTACTCTATTTTAACTCATAACTGGTAACCTACACATCCCAGGGCGTGCTTGAAAACAACCGAAGAAATGTGACTTATGACAGTTTCAATAGAAATCATTCAGATCGAGTGGTTTTTATCAATGAAACAATTTTATTAGGGTTCCAGTAAGCCAAGATATTTTAAGACCCTACACCGGTACGCAATATAATAAAGGGAATTTGAAACTATGGAGCAGGGCTTTCCTAACTTTTTATTCAGCTGATTCCGTTCACAGATCATCCAGGGCATATATCCGTATTTAAAGTTTAAATATGTGTAGAAAATTAAAGTAGTCTAATTAGGTGATGGAAAATGAAAACAAACATTAGATTGATATACTTTGTTTACAAAATGCGTAACACAAAAATCAAATTGGACAGAACGGATCAGTAGGTACGTAAAACTCGAGCCATATTCAAAAGTAATGATTTGATCATCACTTATTAATTTAATTTCAGCTTCGGTATTTAGTTATGGTTGCTGTACAGACAGAAAATCCGGGTTTTGAATAGGTGATTTGTGGCTGGAAGACGAACAAGAAGAAATTCAATTAAGCGTTCAGTGAGTTTTCATTGTTAGCTTTTGGATGAGTTTTGATGAAGGTTTGAGAAGTACCCAGTTCAATGGGCTTCCTCATGGAAAAATAATCAGTTTTCCCCAGTTCTGGGTGTGCACCCTCAAAATGACGACGAATTCAGCTGAAATCATTGAACCGGAAAGACTTTCGTACAAATCACACAATGAGCTTTACCTCAGCCTCCATACCAAATTTAAGTATCTCTCGTGGTACCTATGCTTTTTAGATGTTCCACCGGCTTGATGTAATTAATAGTTTGAACAGATTCATCCAAAACTTTCTTAAAAGAGGCTGGCTTTTATAGGTAATGCTTGTCTTTGGAGGATGACTGCTGCTGCAAAATTTAAACAAACTTTTGGTTATTAGTTTTTTTAATTTTATTTATTCATGCTACGTTTATTTAAGGAGTTATTTATTTTTCTTGACGTTCGCGGGCCCCTAGGCAGGGTAGGCGTTCGGGAAGTCCTGGAGTGTAAGGAGTGCATCAAAGACGCGTTCTACTGCTGTATGTCTTAGCTGTTGATAGTTGGTCCGTTTCGGCTCGTTGTTTTTTAGCGATTAGCTAATCAGATTCTCCCCAGCATTGTTGACACCCGAGGTGAGATGTAGGTTTTTTTTCCCCCTTACGTATTCAACTGGTTGTCATGTCACTCGGGCCGTTTTCACGACCATCAGGGATGATCATGAACTGCCCCCCCTCCAGCGTCGTCCTTGCGCCAGGGGTTATCACAAAACCGAATGAAGACCGGTCGGCCACAGCGGAAAATTCGCAATCGGGCTCAGACTGTCTTCGGGTTTACGACCCAGCTCGTTTTTTTTATTACACGTTTTATTATTTATCCATCGACCTCCCCCCCCTCCCAGTGCCGAATTTGCAGTGGATTTGGATCGTCCGATTCGAAATTAGAGCTTTTGAAATATGGAAAGGTAAGTTCGTTATTTTGTGCAAATTATAAAAAAATAATTCCACAAAGCTTCCTTTTGCCTATAATTTCATTAAACTATCAATTCGTATATTCTCAATAAAGCTTATTTTCTACCCTATACAATAAATATTCTAAATTGAGAAAAAAATCAGGGATGAAACCAGAAATAAAGAAAATGGAGGGTATATATACCCCCATATATAGGGGACTTTGAACTTTGAATTCATCAGGGCTTTGAAACTTTAATTAAAAATTTTGAAGCTTTCGTTGGCTATAGATGCACAAGTGTTCAATCTGATGCCTAAGTACCATGCGATTTCAATATTTAATCCCGTTCTGCTTGATGCTTGAAACCGTGGGTGCTTGAAGGCTTCACGAAGAAAGGTCTTTTCTTTCTAATCCCCCTTTGTTTTCCCTTATAATTTTGCTAATATATAATTATAATTTAAAGCTGAACGTTATTGATTTTTGGTCGTTGTTTTATTTGTCTGTTTGTTTTAATATTTGTAAAAAAAGTGCTTCATGCTGAACGGTCGGTCAGAAAATTGGTCGTTTCTTTTTCTCCGTTTTGGTCCACTGGCCAGGAGAAGACTTTGCGCACCTGCTCGAGAAAACTTAAGCTCAGGGGAGTTTAATCGTTCTGTTTTTTTTTGTGTTTGTTTTTGTAATCCGTGAAGAATTGAAAGGAAGAAAAGCTGGACAAAAGATAAATACCGGTATTCAATTAGAAGTGAACGATCAAAAATTGAATTTTTTTGTGAATCCCCCCCCTCTCAGGCCCATGGAGCATTCTCCAGCCTTGGCCTCGAGATAGACTTTTATCGCAATTCTTAAATGCAGATGAATCAATCAGATAAGATTTTTTTACGAGGTTTGCAACATCTGGGGCCATATCAACCCTCAGGGTGCCAGTGTTAAAAAAAGCCCGTTTGTAAGTATGTCGGGCCGCTGGATTCGAACCTGGGCAGATAAGTTCAACCCTTGGTCTTAAGAACGACAACCGAAAATACGATTTCTGGTCATTTTAAACGGACTTTGACTTTGACACAGTGGTCAATATTTTACGCCATTGTTCATTTAAACAAATTAATGAATACATTTGTAAAAAAATAAACGTAGTAAATCTCAAATTTGTCTTAAAAAAACCAAACACAATTTGTTCCAGTGGTGAAAATTTGTTTTCTTATAAATAACAGTAAATTGTTCAGAATTTTCTATTAAATTTCTAGGGTTTGTGTTAAATAAGGATGCAATTTGTCATTTTGGATTTGTTACAATGTTTTGGAATAACATTTTTCTACACAGCCAGTAAATCTTAGGATATTATTTTGATTCGAAATTGTGTAGTAGTTGTTTTTGAAAAAAGTACGTTTTCAAAAAAAGAAAAAATCTTATTTCATCTCCTTGAATAGCAAAATTTCTTAATTTAATTTAAAATTCGGGGGGGGGGGGGAGCAAACTTTAGCAAATATTATCCAAGAAAGAAACGGAGTCAGTTTTGTATAAGTACTATTGAAGAAATTTACTTTCCAACTTTTTTTTAAAAACAAAATGGCAGCCGATCCATTCTGAATTTTATCTTTTGAATAAACGACAAATTCTACTTATTCCCTTCTATATTTTTATAGGTTTTTACTAACATTTACATTTCAATGGAACCACCGCAGTAGCTTTAAACTTTATCAACAGATCTTCGCTGGATAAAAAACGATTATATCTAACTTTTTATCCAGGATTTTCTATTAATTTTCTAGGATTTGTATTAAATAAGGGTGCAATTTGTCATTTTGGACTTTTTGTTACAAGGTTTTTGAATAATACCTTTTTTTTTTAAACAGTTTGTGAATCTTAGGATCTTAGGAATCATTTTGATTCAAAATTGTGCAGTGGTTGTTTTTAAAAAAATCGTTTTTCATCTGATTGAATAGCAAACTTTCCTAATTTAAGTTAAAATTCGAGAGGAGGGAGTTAATTTTTATATACAATCTAAGAAAGAAATAGTCAATTTTGTATAAGTACTATTGAAGAAATTTACTTAACATTTTACTTTACAAGAAATGCCAGCCGATCCATATAATATATCCATATATCTTGCTTTTTGAATAAATGACTAATTCACTAATTCTACTTATATTCCTTCTATTTTTGTAAAGGTTTATACTACTGTTGCAGCATATCAAAATTTTATTCAGCTGGATGCAAAACAGCTATACCTAAATTTTCATCCGGTGAATAAAATTATAAATTGTACTAGCGAATTTTTAAATTTTACAGTAACGGCTTTGAAAATTGTTGAAATTTGACTCAATGATTATTTATCTTTGTTGTTCCAATGTAATTCAAAGGTACAAATATTACAGCAAAGCCTCTATTCTGAACATTATTTTTATGTTTACTCTTTAAACTTCTGTTGTTTGTACTTGTTGTTAAACTATTGTTTCTGAATTGTACTGTGATTATGTAGTTTCAGTTTCTGATCATGATTTTATCTCTGATTTTATATATACATGTTTTGTCCCGAATATAAATAGAAAATTATTTGTTTTAATTTGAATTTATATTATGATGCGGTACTTCAATTATCTGTGAGTTGGTGTTTTTTTTTCTTTTTTTTTTAACGTTTTTATAACGTATTGAAGAGTTGGATTTTGTTTGATTATGATTATGTCAGGTCATGAGTGAAAGTGTTACACGCGTTGTCAGGATGATCTTTTAAGTGGCTTATCTTCAACCAATTTGAATAAAGACCGGCTACTTTTTTTACATTGCCGTTGTTCTCATAAATATCAACTGGAAGTAAGTTCATTTTAATTCAGGACTCTCTAAATGGCTTTGTTCATTTTGCAAATTTATTATTTTAGTTAGATAGAATTGTTTGTTTTAATTTTCCTGGTGGGTAGTTTGTTTTAAATTTCTTTGGGTATCAACCTCTCAGGGTTTCATTTTTCAAATTATTTTGATTTTTAGCATGAATTTGGAAATTTTTTTTTCTTGGTCCTTTATACACAGTGGTAATGGTTCATGACCTCTTGAGACATTGGCCATCAGATTACACTTAAGGATTAGGTAGATAATGGCAAAGAAGAAGAAAAAAAAAAAATGACGCCATAATGTAATATTTATCAGGATCGAAAGACGAATGAATGCACCTTGACCCTGGGTTATCCTCGTCTTTTGACCCGCAAAATCATCAGATTTTAAATTGCTTCTTTATTCGTTCATTCGCAGAACGATGCCGGCCAGGACTACTTCAGATGCCCACGGGCCCGAACTCAACGGCTTCAGGGAGATGCAGGAGGTGGCGCTCTGCGGCATCTCCGGTGCCTTCCCGAGGTCAGACAACATGGAAGAATTCAAGAACAATCTTTTCGAACATGTCGACATGGTAGAGACCGACGTCAAAAGGTGGCCAGATGGTAAGATAAAAATAAAAATTCTACTATATACACATTTATCTGGGTGTGCAGAGTCTGTGAAAAATAATACAATAAGTATTGACTTTTATAACAAAACATTTCAGACAAAATGTACATCTACAATATATACAACAGGCGTATAAGTTAACAAACTTATTAACAGAACAAATCAAAGAAATTAACAAGTTCTTCAGAAAATGGCTAACCCTATTCCATTTATTTGCATATAATAACCCTTTTTTGATGTCTTTTAGCAAAAGAATAAAGCTTACTAAAATAACTAAATCCTTTCTTAGGGAAGAATTAAATAACATAAAAAAGCATCTTGTAGAATATACTGAAGAAAAAGCACAATTTTTCTTATGCCAAGAAAGATGCCTAATACGACCTTAATTTATAATTAAACAAATTAACTAATATTTTGTGGAGAGGCATATTATTCATTGTGAAGACTTCATAGACTTCTGACTTCATATTATTTATTATGAAGCAGCCCTTTAATTTTGATTTTTATATAAATTAATGATATTTATATGAGAGAGGAGGCAAGATGATAAGGCACAATATATAATATATTTATTATATTACATTCAAAATAAATAATAGGGTGGATCATAAAAAATGAACAATTTCCTTTTCTTAGAAATCATCTTCACCTATAGGTGTTATTTGATCTCCAAACCAATTAAATTTTGTACCACTTTAATCGGTGGACTATAATAAATGAATGTGTAAAAAAATTATTTCATCATGCATTCAGTTTGATAATATTATGCCATTATTGGTAGCTTAGTTTTTCCAATGCAGAAACATTCCGATGAAAATCATCATTCGATGAGCAAGCTCTGTCGGACTCTGATGATGCAGATGCAACGAAAGCACTCGGGAATCAGCAAGAGAGCTTAGAGTTTCCCAATTTATCAAAAATCGTGGACTGCATAACTTGAGGAAAAACGAATCGTTCAATAAAATTGGTTCCTCAAGAGTTGACAATTGAGCAGGCATGATGCCAATTAGGAATGCCATCGTTTTTGCAAAAACCCAAATAACCTTTGGATCCATCAAAATAATAATTACTTGGAATAAAAATTGGATGTATTGGCGAAGCGCCAAGACCAAGAAACAAGGGCAGACCACCATCAGCCTGCTCTATATGTCACTAAACAAAGGCAATACAACAAAAAGAAATGCCCTCTGTATTTTGGAATTACGAAGTCATAATTCATTACGAGTTCATTCCAGAAGGTTGAACTGTTGATTCAAAACTTTTTTTTTCAACAAGGTAATACTTGACCATTCTCATTGCACAAGAGGAAAAATTATAATTACACTAATTATTATTAAAATTATAATAAGATTTTGATGGAATTGAGCTTCTCCCTCACCCTGCTTACTGTCCAGACTGAGCATTAAAAAGTGGTATTGTGAAGGAATCCTGCACCCGGCCTCAAGATGGCATACTTTCAATATTAAAAACAAATTGTGTTAAAATAAAATTATTTTCAAATTAGCAAGAAAAACTGTCATTTTTATGACACCCTACTACAGTACAAATGATGCCTTCTGTCATAGCAATGCACACAAATCCAACCGTAAATTCCGTACAATTTCTTTTGGGAAGAAGCAGGCTTTTTATTATTTAAATTTCAGAATAACCAGAAAAATAAAAGACTGGAGTAAAAATCTACTTATTAAAACTATCATAAAAGTGCTGGCTTATTGACAATTGATTACAATTCTGGAAACCAAACTATAAATTTGGATGGTGAAAGGATGCAAAGAAAACGTTCCTTGATGGATCTAAATCTAAAAATGGACTGATTCTGCTATTTATTATTCAATATATAAATTGAATTTTGGTTTTATCGTTAAAGATAGTTGTTTATTTTAATTTTTTAAATTCTAATATTACCATGGTATGAGTGGTGTTGATTAGTTGTTTGTTTCCAACTTTCACAGTTTGTTTATTGTAAATTTCTATGAGTTAGAAAACCTCAAGAAACTGAAATGTTTGTGTTATTGAAAATAATTAAGTTGAGTATTTGATTCCAGGTTTATACGGACTCCCGGTGAGAGTTGGTAGGATCAACGATATATCAAAATTTGACAGTAGCTATTTTGGAGTACACGCAAAACAGGCGGACGCCATGGACGCTATGATGAAGCTCCTTTTGGAGAAGTCGTACGAAGCGATTCTCGACGCAGGTATGAACCCTGAGGAATTGAGGGGTACCAAAACCGGCGTGTATATCGGAGTTTCTACAACCGAGTTTGGCGATCTTTTAAATCGTAATGTCGACAAGATAAGCGGTTACAACATGACCGGCGCAACTTTGTCCATGATGGCAAATAGGATATCGTTCACTTTCGACTTTAAAGGGCCTAGCTTTATTGTAGACACCGCTTGCTCTAGTTCTCTCATCGCGTTTCACCTTGCGACCCAGGCTATCAAATCGGGAGAGATCAACGCCGCCATCGTAGGCGGTGCGAATATTCTTCTCAAGCCGGTCAACTCGGTCCAGTTTCAACGACTTAACATGCTCAGTGCTGAAGGAAAGTGCAAAGCCTTCGACTCAACAGGGAGTGGATACGTGCGTAGTGAAGCGGTCGCTTGCGTATTCCTGCAAAGAGCCCAGGACTCCAGAAGAGTATATTCGTACGTTCTTAACACCGGGATTAATATAGACGGAAACAAGCAGGAAGGCATTACATTCCCAAGTGGAAAAATGCAGAAAACACTTGTTGAAAAAGTATTCAAAGAAGGAGGACTTGATCCTCTGGATGTCACCTATGTAGAAGCCCATGGGACTGGGACAAAAGTAATATAAAACAAAATACAATGGCTTTTTAAAAACCATTCTATTTTTTTATTGTTGCATTTTTCAGGTAGGAGATCCTCAGGAAATAAATTCAATTGCAGACTTCTTCTGCAAAGGAAGGAAATCACCTTTACTCATAGGATCAGTTAAATCCAATATGGGACACTCTGAACCAGCCTCCGGAGTCTGTTCATTAGCCAAAATAGTTATCGCAATGGAAAGTGGAAAAATACCTGCAAATTTGCATTTTAAAGATCCAAACCCAGATATTCCTGGTTTACTCGATGGAAGATTGAAGGTAGAGAAACATCCGTGCGATATTCTAAGCTCACATAATAAATTTGTCTTTGTATCCAGGTAGTCAATGAGAATCTCGATTGGAACCCAGGTCTGGTTGCAGTTAATTCGTTCGGTTTCGGTGGAGCGAACGCACACGCTATTCTTAAGCCTAATACAAAGCCAAAAACTCCTCCTGCGAAGGATAACGTCCCAAGGCTCGTATGTCTTTCAGGGAGGACAGAAGAGGCTGTCGATTCTTTCTTGGAATATGTAAGTTTGTAAATCAAAATTGCTTCGCTTAACATTTTTCACATTTTTCCTTTTCCCCAGATGGAAACGACACCACGAGATGATGATTTGATTACACTTTTACATACTACTTATAAGAAACACATCCCTGGCCATCCGTTCAGAGGCTACACTGTTCTAGGCACTAAAGATGGGAAAAATATGCGCGAAGTATTTGTAAGTGTAACGTACAATAATTTTGCCTATTAAAAAAGTTACAACTTTTACAAGTTTTTAAATATAAAATATATTTTTATGTAATGTATTATAGGAAGAGCCAGGCAGGAGAGAGATATGGTTTGTGTTTTCTGGAATGGGAGCTCAATGGCCTGGAATGGGACTAGCATTCATGTGCTTCGAGCCATTTGCTGTTGCAATTCACCGATGTGCATCGATACTGAAGCAGCAAGGATTCGATCTGCTAGACCTATTGACCAACTCTACTGAAGAGACTTTCAGTAACGTAGTCAACTCGTTTGTCGGCATCGCTGCAGTGCAGATTGCTCTCGTCGATCTTCTGACCGCCCTTGGTATTAAACCCGATAAAATAATTGGCCATTCAGCCGGAGAGGTCGCATGTGGTTACGCAGACGGATGTACGACGCTCGAAGAGACAATACTCTCAGCTTACTGGAGAGGGAAGAGTGTTTTGGACGCTGGTCTGATCGAAGGGGGCATGGCCGCTGTAGGACTCACATGGGAAGAGACTAAAAAACGATGCCCTCCTAGGGTTAATGCTGTCTGTCATAACAGTGAAACCAGTGTCACCATTTCTGGGCCTAATGATGACGTAGAACAATTTGTTAAAGTTCTTAAAGCTGACAATATTTTTGCTAAGAAAGTTGCAAGCTCAAAAATAGCTTTCCATTCCCCATACATCAAGGATGCTGCACCAATCCTTAGAAAAAACCTTGAAAATGTAAGTTTTAATAACCAAACTTTTGATTTTTATGTTATAATTTTTTTTTTTTAATTAGACTATTACATCGCCGAAAAAAAGAAGTGACAAATGGCTCAGTTCATCCATCCCTCAAGCTGGCTGGGGCTCTCAGATCGCACAACACGCCTCTCCAGCGTACTTTGTCAATAATCTATTATCACCCGTACTCTTTCACGAAGTGGCTACGATGATTCCGGAAAATGCGACTGTCGTTGAAATTGCACCTCACTGCCTTCTCAACTCAGTTCTTAAAAAGACAGTTCCCAAAAGTTGTATCAACATCGGTCTTGTTAAAAGAGGCGTGGAAGATGATCTTGCCTGGTTCATGTCTAACGTTGGAAAGTAAGTAATGTTTTATTTATTTATTTATTTTTTTTAAAGATAGCTTATTTTTACAGTTATTAATGTTTTTCTCTTTCAGGATGTTTGTCTCAGGCTTGAACCCAGATTTGAGCCTTTTCCACAAGCCGTCAAGCTTCCCTGTAGCCAGGTCGACTCCGATGATTTCCCCTCGTATCAAATGGGACCACTCTCAAACTTGGCTCGTTCCAGATTACAAAGCGGTAAGGAAATCTATTTGACACTTCAATGAACTTTTATGATTTAAAAATGATTTCAGGGTGACTCCAAAGGCGGCATGGAAGTCGTAGTCAGTTTGGAAGATGAGAAAGATGCCTACATCTCTGGCCACAATATAGATGGAAGGGTTTTATTCCCTGCGACCGGATATCTTGTAAGAAAAATTATCCGTACTGAATTGTTAATAACGTTTCTTGTTTTTTTTTACATGGTTGATATTTTATAGACACTTGTATGGAGAGCCTTTGCTAAACTCAAAAATAAAGATGTTGAAAGTACCCCTGTTAGGTTTGAAAATGTTAACATTTTGAGAGCGACAATCATGCCTAAAGACGGTAAGTTATTTACATATTTAAAGCCTTAATCTTAATTAATAAGTGATTATATTTGTTTAGCTTCTGTCAAGTTTTTCATTAACATCAATGACGTTAGTGGAAGCTTTGAACTGACAGAGGGCGACGCATTGGTCGTTAACGGTAAAATTGTGGAATCTTCTGGTCTGGAAGTGGATGGTCTGAAGCTGAGTGCTCCAGTTGTCAAGTGCGATAAAAAACAACTAGAGAAAGGAGAGGTTTACAGAGATCTACGTCTCAGAGGATATGGCTACCAGGGACTTTTCCAGGGTATCAAGCATTGCGACAATGTCGGTGCTAATGGCGTTCTTGAATGGAAAGACAACTGGATTAGTTTCATGGACACGATGCTTCAGTTTTCTCTCGTCGGCATGAACACCAGAGAGCTTTACGTTCCTACAAGGATTCTCAGGGTAACCATCGATCCAGCATTACACTTAAACCTCGTAAAAGACACCAATGGTAAAATTTGTTTTAAAATATTTTATCTTATTTCAAAACAGATTATTGACTTTATTTTCTACAAACAGAAGTTCCAGTTGAAATGCACAAGCATAGTAAAGTTGTACGATCTGGAGGAGTTGAGATTAGAGGCATGATGGCAAGTCAGGCTCCAAGGAGGATTGGCGTACAAGCGCCACCGAAAACTGAACAATACAGTTTTGTACCCTTCAATCAATCGAAAGAAGTCAAATTTGAAGACGCAGTGACTTCAGCTTTACAGTTAGTTTTGGAAAATTCTGGAGGTGCAAGGAAACTGAACGTAGTAGAGGTTTACCAGGAAACTGTACAGGCAGACAGCCTACTTGCGCCGATGGTCGTTAGCGTTCTTGAATCGGAACCACAGTGCAGTGTCGATTTGGGCTTTTCATCTCCAAATTCTGACAGTTTCAAAGATTTATTGAACAACTTAAACGGAAAAGTTTTGAAAAAAGAACTAGGAAAGGAAGCTGTCGGAAACAACTTGCACCTTGTGGTAACTTCCAACGTTCTTAAGGACGGACAGCTTCTTAAAAATGCACTCGCTTCTCTTAACAATGGTGGTTTCATTATGACGTTTGAGCATCCGAAAGTAGATCTTATTTCAAATGGAAACTCTGTTGAAGTCGTATCAAAAACATTAACGCCCAGAGGTTCATTTGTGCTTGTTAGAAAGGTAAGAGTAAGATAATAAAAGGTTTCATTCTATAAAATAATTTTTATTTATTTAAATTTTACAGGTAGAGGGCTGGAAATATCCTAAGGTAATTGAAATTGATTCAAATTTTAACTGGGTCGAAACAGTTAAAACGGCGATGAAAGATAGTGAAAAAACAGGCGAGAAATACCTTGTGGCTTCACTCAAGGAGCCAGAATCTGGTATTCTTGGGTTTTTCAACTGTCTCAAACAGGAGCCCGGCGGTGAGAACTTCAGATGTGTGTTTGTTGCGGATGGTTCTAAATTGGACCTTTCGTCTCAACGAGAACAGTTGAAGAAGGACTTGCTAGTCAACGTCTACAAAGGTACGCCGCCACTGAGCTCGTTTTGTCATGAGTGGCCTAAAACTTTCATTTTTCAGGTGGTGAATGGGGAAGCATGAGACATCTGTTGGTTGATGTGAAAGATATCACATTGGACGTCAAACACGCTTACATCAACACGATCACAAAGGGTGATCTTGCTAGTTTACGATGGATCGAAAGTCCGTTAGGTTTCAACAGGTATTACATTCGTGAACACAAATAGTTTTACAATGCTAGTAATGTTTTTTTTTTTTTTTTTTTTTTTTTAATATATTTATAGGCCAGAACATAACAAAGATCTTGAACTGTGCACTGTATACTATTCTACGTTAAACTTTAAGGATGTCATGCTTGCATCTGGAAAACTGCCGATGGATGCCCTTCCAGGACGCCAAGCCGAAGAGGTCAGAATAAACTGTTTTATTAATTATTCCTAATCTAACCAACTGAATGTTATACAGGAATGTATCCTTGGTTTTGAATACTCTGGGAGGGATTCTAAAGGAAACAGAATCATGGGACTGGTGCGGTCTAAGGCTATGGCGACATCGGTTCTTGCTGATGTCAACATGAAATGGCCTATTCCGGCCAAATGGACAATGGAAGATGCTGCTACAGTACCTGCTGTTTACGCTACGGTATTTTTTATTGTGTTAATCATCAATCGCTTGAAATTAACTGCAATCATTCACTTCAATTATTATTATTTTTTTTTTTAGAGTTATTACTCTCTTATTGTCAGAGGTAAATTGAAAAGAGGTGAGAAGGTTTTGGTGCACGCGGGCACAGGTGGTGTGGGACAAGCTGCGATAAGAATAGCCCTCAGCTTGGGCTGTGAAGTATTTACGACTGTGAGCACGAAGGAGAAGAAAGAATTTCTGCTGAAGGTGTTCCCCAATCTGAAAGAAGAGAACATCGGGAACTCTAGGGATACAACATTCGAGCAGCTCGTATTAGAAAGGACGGGAGGTGAAGGAGTCGACGTCGCTCTCAATTCCCTCGCCGGCGATTCGCTCCAAGCCACGATCAGGTGTCTCGGTGAAAATGGTAGATTTTTGGAAATAGGCAAGGCCGATATGTTCAACAACACTCCCATCGGTAAGTTCAAAAATTTATTTTCCAAACTTGTTCTCTCGCTACAACATTGATTTTCCTCCCACAGGAATGTCAGTACTTAAAAAAGGAATTGAAGTGCATGGTATTCTTCTGGATGCAGTTTTTGAAATTGAAGGCTCTACAGATGAAAAGAAACAAATTGTTGAATTATTGTCGAATGGAATTGAAACTGGTGTAGTCCAACCGCTTGTGAAGACTACTTTCCACCACACGCAAGTAGAACAAGCTTTTAGGTATATGGCCAGTGGAAAGCATATAGGAAAAGTTCTTTTGGAAATCAAGAAAGAAGAGTGTGAAAAAGTTGTCAAGAACGTCAAACCGCAGGTCGTAACGGCCTTGCCAAAGACGTATATGAATCCAGATAAGTCGTACGTCATTCTTGGAGGTCTAGGAGGTTTTGGACTCGAACTGGCCAACTGGCTTTTAGTACGAGGAGCCAAGCATGTGATACTCGTATCCAGGCGAGGCGTTACGACCGGATATCAGGCCATGTGTCTTCGTAGATGGGAAGAACGTGGCTACAATGTCACAATCTCGACTGAAGATGCTACTACATTGAAAGGAGCAAAGAAACTTTTGGAAGATGCAAACAAATTAGCACCAGTCGGTGGAATCTTTAACCTTGCTGCTGTAAGTAATAATTTAAATAAAATAAACAATTAGTTGATGATTTAACTTTAATTTTTATTGTAAAGGTACTAAGGGATTCTTTTATGGAGAAACTGACCAAAGATGATTTCGTAGCAGTCTGTAAAGTCAAAGTAGATACTACTAAATATCTGGATTTGGCTTCAAGGGAGTTGTGCCCAGAGTTGGATTATTTTGTTGTTTACTCTTCAGTATCTTGCGGTAGAGGAAATGCCGGCCAGACAAACTATGGCTATGCAAATTCTGCTATGGAGAGGATCTGTGAGGCTAGACAGGCTTTAAGCCTCCCTGGGGTATGCTTAAATTTATTATTGTTTATATTCTTCAAATTAATCGGTTTAATTTTTAGACTGCTGTTCAATGGGGAGCTGTCGGAGATGTAGGTTTAGTTATAGACGGGCTGAAAGGAGACAATGAGACTGTCGTTGGAGGCACACTTCCTCAGAGGATCACATCTTGCCTTGCCACTTTGGACTCGTTACTGCAAACTGCCCATCCTGTTGTCGCTTCGATGGTGGTCGCAGAAAGGAGACGTAAAGGAAAAGAAGCCAGCACCGCTAATGTACTCGACATGATCTCCAATATTCTCGGTATCAAGAACGTACAGAAAATTGCGGATGCCACTACCTTATCCGATATCGGTATGGATTCGCTTATGGGAGCCGAGATAAAGCAGGTGCTCGAAAGGGGTTTCGATATCATACTCAGCCCTGTTGAGATCAGAAATCTCACATTCGGCAAACTGAGAGAAATCGCCGAAGGTAGAGAAAGCTCTTCGGCACCTGCTGTGAACAGCTCCGACGAAAAACTCATATCTTTCGAATCGGAACAACTCCTCCCGGAAGAAGTCATGGTCAAACTGAAATCCGGAGACAATTCGAAAAATGGGCCTTGGTTCTTTGTACACCCGATTGAAGGGACTTCTGATATTTTCAAAACAGTGGCACAAGCTATGTCAGTCCCTGAAGAAATTTGGGGGCTCCAGTGTACTGCCGATGTGCCCATGGATACAGCTCAACAAATGGCAGAATACTACACTAAAGTAAGATAATTATGTCAATGCATATTTGTTCAGTAGATTAAAACGGAAAATTTCTTTTACAGGAAATCAAAAAAGTACAACCAAATGGTCCTTACAGGCTGGTCGGTTATTCTTTCGGAGCTATGGTAGCTTTTGAAATGGCTCTTCTTCTTGAGACGTACAAAGAAAAAGTCACTCTCGTTTTCCTGGACGGTTCGCCAACATTTGTCACCACGTACACAGGGCGGTACAAGGAAAACCGCAACAAAGATGCAAATGATGCAGACGCTTTGGCTTACTTTGTCGCATTGTTCAACCCTGCCACCGATATAGAACAGACTCAGAACGACTTAAGGAAACTTCCGAATATAGAAGCCAGGCTTAAAATGGTCACAACGCGGCTACAAGGACACACTAAATTCAGCGATGAGCAGATATCTCAGGCTGCGTTCGTCTTCTTCAAAAAACTCCTTGTCGCCTCTCTGTACAAACCCAACAAAGTCTTTACAGGCAAAGCGACCCTCATCAAAGCTAACGAAGGTTTCGTTGGAACCGACATAGTAACCAGTGTCACAAATGTGAGTTAAAAAAAAAAAAAAAAAGTAATGCAAATATCCCTTACTTATTATAATGATAATAACTTTTTGTTTTTCTAGGTGTGCAAGGAAAAGCCCGATGTTCACACAATGGAAGGTGACCACAAGACGATACTGCAAGGCGAGTCTGGAAATAAAATAGCAACAATACTTTCAAACTTAAATTAAAAAAAGATCTCTTTCTAACTGTACATACGGTTCTAAATTATGTAAATTTTCTTTATTTTGTAAATCTAGGTGGACTTTATTTTTTAAGTGTTACTGTTTATTCGTTAATAGACATTTTTGTGATATAATGAAAAGGATGTTTTTGTTTCTAAAACTATATCAATTTTTTTCCCGAAATATCCTTGCCGGCTCTTTATTTACGGAAATGTGATATAATAATAAATGTTTAACAAGATGGGATGTAAGCAAAGGTAAAGTATATTTTTCACCCTGTGTTAACTAATAGAAATTGAAAAATTGTCGAATATTTTTTTTTTAAATATAAATATCTTAAGTGGGAAAGTGAAAACAAAAACAGCAACCTCATAATATAACAGTTTATTTATTAGTTTTACAAAGTTTGAGGTGTTTCCTTTGAATATTATAAATTAGAGACAAGCCTGGCGACTTTTTTGCCATTTTCCCCTTGAACTATTGTTTTGTGATCTCCTTCGATGGTATGATAGCTAATGGCCTGCTTACAAAGCTGTTAAAAAAATAAACATCAACTTAATTTATCAAAACAAATATAATATTAAAGATTAATTAAAACAGGTATTTACTTTTGAGAGCTTGGTTTCGAGGTCGAGAGTTATATAATTGTCCATCGAATTTATTAAAATGACTTTACTATTAATCACTCCAGTAGGTTTGTACGCTTCGGCTAGGGCAAGCTTTTTGAAAAATGCGTACGCTGCATCCGATATTTCTTTTTCGCTGTATGTTAAATTTTTCAAGAGTGAAGTCGTATAACTTAATTTCGCTTCAAGATCGGGGAGAGACCTCATTGTCATTAAGGCTTTGGCAAAATCCACGCTCGGATTGTGTTGACACACAAAGTACACAAAAGCGTCCACCTCATCTAATTTTTCCGTTTTTCTGGACTGCCTGTAAATTTCGGTTGCGGTCGAAACCATATACGGCGCACCGTCTAGGAATACTAAAAGACTATAATCGCCGGCTTTCTCGAGTTGGGACGCCATTTCGTACGCTATTATACATCCGAACGAATAGGCGAATATCTTGTACGGGCCTTTCTTTTGTATCTTTTGAATTTCCTAGTAACAAAAGATAAAGAAATCAAATTCATACAATGGCTCTTAAGTGATTTATAATTTTATGTAAATTTGGTCGAGATGAAAAGATTATTGTCATAAACAGGACTTGAACCCATGATCTCAATATGCCAGTGCTCTAACCACTTGAGCTATCGATAAAATTATAAATCACTTAATCATTGCTCTAGTTCAGCAGTAGGACCAATTAAAAAACACTATTGACTTTTTAGTCGATTTAAGGTTGCTTACCTTAATATAAAATTGTGCCCACTCTTCTATAGAGTTCAAAGGTACATCTTCGGTACACTGCAACCCCCAGATATCTTCATCTGTATCCATTGAATCTGCTATGAACTTCAATGGTTCCACTTTTCCTTCAATAGGATGGATAAAAAACCAAGGGGTTTTATTTGGCGAAGTTCCTGATTTCATTTTTACCACTTTCTTCTTTGGAATCAAACCTTCCGAATCGTAATTTTCGTTATCGGCGTTCAAAACATTTTCAACTTTCTCATTTGCATTTGAACTGTTTAAAAGTCTGAGTTGGTCGAATGTTAAGTTTCTGATCTGTGAAGCGTTGAGAAAGCAGTCGTAGTTGAATTCCAAAACTTGTTTGATTTCTGCTCCCATTAACGAATCCATTCCGAGATCACCTAGCGTTAAAGAACCTGGTACGTTCTTTGCCGACCTAATGCCTAAAATATTTGCAATTATGTCTTCTATTTTCGAATCTTTATCTTTTGACTTTTGTATTCGGTCCGCGAGAACTAATGATGACAAAACTGGATGCTTCGTCTGCAAGAATGCGTCCAGTGTATCGAGGCAAGAGGTGATTCTCTGCGGAACAGTACCTCCGATTACAGTTTCATTGCTGCCTTTCAGACTGTCGATTATGAGACCCACGTCGCCAACCGCTCCCCATTGAATTGCAAGCTACACACGGTTGAAATTAGAACAGTCATTCTGAGACAAATTTTACAACATACCCCTGGTAATCCTGCTGCATGACGTGCTTCGCATAACCGTTCCATGACGGAATTAGCGTAGCCGTAATTTGTCTGACCAGGATTTCCACGTCCACATGATACTGATGAAAAGACGACAAAAAGTTGGAGATCGGGGCATAATTTTCTAGAAGCGATGTCCAGATTTTTTGTAGTATTGACTTTCGACCTGCAAACCTCCTGGAAACTTTCTTTTGATTGATTTTCAAACAGTGCATCTTGCAAAACCTAAAAACAAATTACAATTAAATAACACAGATCTTACAGGATTTATGTGTCAAGACTTCACAAAATTAACAACTAGCACTTCTTAAGAATTACCAGAAGAAATCATTATTAAGATTTTTCCCCATATAATAAAACTTACGACAGCAAGGTTGAAAATTCCTCCAACAGGTGCCATTTGATTTGCTTCTTCTAAAAGTTTTTCTGCTCCTGACAAATTTGTTGTATCCTGAGTTGAAACGGCAACATTGAAACCTAATTCTTTCCATCTTTGCAGACACATCTGTTGATAGCCTGTTTTGACTCCTCTACGCGATCCGAGAAGGATGTTTTTAGCCCCTCTTGACAATAACCAGTCGGTGAGCTCAAGACCGAAGCCTCCCAGGCCTCCTAGCACGACATAAGACTTCTTCGGATTCATGTAAGTTTTTGGTATCGCCGGTACAACGCTCAAGGTCGAATTGTTCTCAGACTCTTCTCCGCTTTTAATTTCCAAAATGACTTTTCCAATGTGCTTTCCAGTCGCTAAGAATCTGAACGCTTGTTCCACTTGTGAATGGTGGAACGTCGTAAACGGCAACGGCTGCACTACGCCCGCATCGATTCCTTCCTGGACCATATCGTGGAGTTTTTTTAATATCGGAAACTGATTCTTATCGGCCATTAAATCATCTATATGTATTCCATAGAAAGAAACACTTTTCAAAAGACAAGCCATACCTAAAAAGTACAAATTTTTGTTTATATTGCAAAAAAGAAATTTTCAGTAATGATTTTTTTACCAATTTTTGTGTCTTTAATACTGTCAAATTTTCCAATTTCCAAAAACCTTCCGTAATATGCTAAACATCTTATTGACGCATGAAGCAATTCGCCTGATAGAGAATTTAGGACAAGGTCGACTCCTCTTCCTTCTGTCCTCGCCATGACTAACTGTTCAAAACTTGTGTCACGCGAGTTTCCGATGTTTGCCTCTTTCAATTTTGGGAAAGTCTTCAAAAGGAATTCTTTCTTTTCTTTTGAACTGACTGTCGTGAAAACCTCACAGTCCATGCTGAAAGCAACTCTGATAGCCGCCAGCCCTACTCCTCCTGATCCGGCGTGGATCAAAATGCTCTCATTGCGCTTCAGATTTCCTCTTAAAAATAACGAATGGTACACCTGAAAACAATATAAACTTTCAGCTTGAGCACAATAAGATGTAAGTTTAGTCGTACCGTTGTATAAACCGTGGGTATCGTCGCTGCTTCTTGCATACTCCATTTGGCTGGTATTAGCCAGGCCAGTTCTTTAATATATTGAACATGCGTCGCCAATCCCGGAAATATAGTCGGACTCATTATTCTTTGGCCATTTGTGTCAATACCGGCAATTTCTATACCAAGGTGCCATTCCTAGAAAACTTATCAAGTCAAGCAACTTGAATAAATTTATCCGTACAAATTCACCTTTTCGAAACTTTTGGGAGAGAATTCTTCATTGATGACTAGCTTTCCAGTGGCTATCATCACATCCTTAAAATTTAGGGGCGAGTAGTAAACAGTGCATAAATCAAAGCCTTGTCTATAGTTATTCGAAGGACTTGTAATCCATCGGAAGCTGGAAAGATCCCCGCGTACAAGTGTGGATATGTAAGCATGAGTCGTGTCTACTGTATCATTGGATCTGTTCTCCAATATATGTCTCATGCTGCCCCATTTTCCGCCTGTAAAAAGTTAATATGTAAAGTATAACAAAAATGAAGGGTATTGGGAAAATTACCCTTGTATATATTCATGAGCATGTCTTTCTTGAGCTGTTCCTCGCAATGATCTAAATCCACATCATCATTAAGAAACAAACACCTAGAACATGCGAATTTTAAAACATCTTTAATGATAGTTTACCTTGAATTATTATACCTAAAATTTTCTCCACCAGGTTCTTGTCGGAGACAATTAAACATTCCAACTAAGCCAGAGTCTGATTCTTTAGCAACAAGAAGGTATTTTTTACCAGTGTCCATGCTGGTTTTCAAAGCTTCTTTCAAATTATCAATCCAATCAAAATTAGATTTAACTTCTAGGCAAATTGGCATATTCCAATTTTCCACCTGTTTTCAGCAGAGGAATTTAATATTAAAATGTAAATAGCTTTCCAGTGTTTACTTACTTTTCTAAATAATGTCATTGTTCCTTTTTCAGTGTTTATTCTTGAGATCTTTTCGAGAGAGTAATCATTAAAATCTTCTTTAGTTTCACCTTTGTAGGTGAGAATGAATCCATTTGTGCGTATGGCATTGACAGCAGCTTTAACATTTTCAGTTAAGTCTGAGGTAACGACCAAATCGAGATTATTCTCTAAATTGTAACATTTTATGTTTAAAGGTTCCAATGATTCTCGGTGGACAGTTAAAATATCTGAGTGGACCAAAATTTCTGCATGCGCCAGAGGCTCAGATTCAACGATTTTTAACACTTCCGGTGCAAACACATTTTCTACGTCCTGATGAAATTCAGCGATTTTCAACCGGTTTCTTGAATTTTCCAGTACCAAATGTACCAAAACAGTTAACGCCTCCTGCCAAGGTACTTCCTGAAATGATTATTAGTTTTCATCTGGAGTCTCCGGTTTATTAAAAAGTTTTACCTTGTCGGGGTTATAAGGCATAAAGCAATACCGTTCCAGTTTAGCTGTTTGTGTACTTGTTTTCTTTGACATTCGGCTTGCCTTCAAACCTCTAATTTCAACTCCTCCAGCTCTAATAATGCCAGTAGTTTTCATTCTTTGGATCGGAATTTCTAAAATTTCAATAGTTATTTCATTTGTGCAAACGGATTTTGTAAGAAAATGACACAACCTTCCAAACCGTTCAGGAGTTTTAAATGTTTTTTTGGATCGATTATAATTTTCAAAATCTTTGTAGGTAGGCAGAGGTGCCTTGAGTTGACCCCGATAATCATAAACTGGAGCATTGTGTCTATGAATGTTACCCAATTATTTTTCCACTCCAAAACACCGTTATCACCTATATCACAAAAGAAAAATGTAATATAAATAATACTTGTATTAAAATTGTGTTGAAACATGATTTACCGAAAATATCACACGTTTTTATTCCCTTGAACAGGCCGTGATAGTTATAACCTCTGAGATGAAGATTTCTGTAAATCTCCTCTTTTTCTAAATCCTTGAACTCTGACGTTTGTTTTTTTGCCATTGGGCCAACTGTATCGTTTAAATTTTCAAGGTGTGAAATTTGTCCGGTTACCACCAAAGCGTTGCCTTCGGTTATTTCAAAGTTTCCAGTTACGGTATTAATACCAATACAAAAGGTCACCCCACCTAAAATTATCGTTATTTTAAATTTTATCCAAATTGGTTTGAAAATAAAATATTTACCATCATTTGGCATGACTGTGGCCCTGAGAAAACTGACATTTTCTATTGACACAGACAAATTTTCATCCTTTCTGTATAAAAACCATACATATGTTTTCCATGCTAAACACTTAAAATAAGTTTAATTAATTTGAATTTAAAAAAAAAAGAAGTGTTTATAACTTACAAGATAGCCCGCAGCAGGGAATAAAACCCTTCCATCAATAGTGTGACCTTTGATGTAAGCATGGGTTTCATAAGACATATCTATTTCAGCCCTGAATTCCATCGAGTTCAAACCCGTCTAAGAAAACTAAATTATTATCGTCATTTTTTAATTATATTGAAGATTCGTACCAATATCCGGAAGTCTGCGACCTTCCACGTTGCTGAATGGTCCCATACGACACGAGGTGATATCATCGGCGTTCCAGCAGGTACAGGGAAGTCGGCAGGGCCGTGAAAAATGCCCAAATCTGGGTTATGCCCGGCGATGAACAGTCTAGAAAAAATGTATAAAATTTTCAATACGAAGGGTTTGAATTAAGAGACAACTCACTTTCCAACATTGGCCATGAAATGAGCCAATTCATCGGGCACTAATTTCTTGGTGAGGCCGATGTTCAAGCAGTTCTTTGGTGTGGTTTTTTTCAGTATGGATTGAAAAATTGAATGTGGACCTATTTCGATGACTAAAGCTCCATCGGGGATTTTTAAAGCGATATCATGGAAGAGCACAGGTGAAAGAAGATTGTTCACATAATAACTGGGTGATGCGTATAATGCTTTCTCAGATGCCCATTCGGATTCCGGAACAGAAGAGCTTAGCCATTTTGTGCTTCTTGCTTTCGGAGTTTGAATCACCTTTATAAAAAAGAAACCATTATTATATTACTCCAAAACAAAAATGAAGCGTTTGACAAAAAATAAATAAATAAATAAAATTAAAAAAAATAAATAAATAAAAAAACACAACATACGGTTTCTAATTTTTTCAAAAGTTTCGGTGCTACATCAGATATATAGCAGGAGTGAAAAGCTATGTCAGAACTTGCAACCTTTTTTGTGAATATGTTCTCCTTTTTAAGCTCTTCAAGGAATTCCTCGACTTCACATTTACCGCCGGAAATTGTGACGGAGTTTTCACCGTTGTGACAGGCTGGATAGACAGAAGGCGGGCATCTGCGTTTCGCCTCTTTCCATGGAAGACCGATGGCAGCCATGAGACCGGGTGATAGTTTAGTGTCCAAGGTGCTCTTGCCTCTCCAGTACGCTGAAAGTACTGCTTGCTCACGTGTCATACAACCATCGGCGTATCCACAAGAGAGCTCTCCAGCCGAGTGACCGATGATCATATCCGGCTTAATTCCCAGTGCCGTCAAAACATCAACAAGCCCAATCTATTATATAAAATTGTAATTTTTTAAAATGTCGTTAATTTTAAAACCCATGGGCGACAAGTTTACCTGTATTGAAGTTATGCAAACAAAGGAATGAATAACTTGGTCGAAAGTTGTTTCATTCGCATTCATAATTAGATCTAACAAATCTACACCGACGGTGCTAAGAGCTGCAGCACAAATGTGTATTGCATCAGAGAATGGTTTCAGGCACATAAACGCTTTTCCCATTCCCGGCCACTGGCAGCCCATACCGGTGAACATGTACCATATTTCCCTCCTTCCAGATTCTTCCTGTTTCGATTAAAAAAAAAAATATATATATATATTTAAAAAAATTTACACCTAATTTGAGCGGTAAAATCGTACTGAGATTTCCTGAATTTTTTCATCCGCCCCGAGTATGGTATAACCGCGAAAATTATGCCCAGGTATGTGCCTCTTGTGGATGTTATGTATTAACGATATATATCCATCATCTCTTGGTAATTTGTTCAGCTAAAACAAAAAAAAAAAAAAAAAAAAAAAAAAAAAAATTGTGGAAGAGTTGAAACATCCGTGAGCAATTATCACTTACATATTGAAAAAAGCTTTTGATGGCTTCTTCGTTACGCCCAGAAAAACAAACCGGCACGAGCCGGTGATTTTTTAAATCGGCCTTCTTTTGTTTGGGATTGCTCTTTAAAATGATATGTGCGTTCGAACCGCCGAAACCAAAAGAATTCATGGCGACGTATCCGCCATTCCATTTTGTGTTCTCAGTAACGACCTTGTATTAAATGTAAAAGTTAGTTTTTAATTCAAAAACTAAAAAAATATTAAATAATGAATTTGATTGAGTCATTCAACATTGTAATATTTTCTAATGTTTTATTTTATTTTATTTTTGTCGTTAATATTAATGTGGTTTGGTGGAAAGATTTAAATCATTAGTATTCAATAGATCACTGTTTGTTTTTTAATTAACTGTGTTAATTTAAGAATTATCAAAAGACATTGACAAAAAAAGGTCAAGCACAAACAGAATTAGAATATTTAGAATGATACATATTCATTTGTAATATTTCATATTCAATTGCATAAATGAATGATAATCTTTTTTAAAATATTTTCACCTTTTTTAATGTAAAAATAAATAAATCTTTACTTGCCTAATATTAAACTGAAAGAATTATCAAAATAATTGAATTATAATTTAATTTCAAATGTATAAATTAATCTGATGTAAATTACTTTTATTCTCCCGTCGATCAGTGCAGGTAAGTCTGGATTTGGCTCATTGAAATGTAAATTTGCTGGTAAAATTCCAGTTTCCATTGCTATGATGATTTTCGCAAGGGCGCAGACTCCCGAAGCCGGTTCAGCGTGGCCCATGTTCGATTTGACCGAACCGACTAGAAGAGGATTCTTTCTGTCTTTGCAGAAAATCTCTGCTATACCAGCAACCTCTTCAGGGTCCCCGACCTAAAATAACAAAAATGTTATTCACCGTCTGCATGTGGTCATATGTAATATATTTACTTTTGTTCCAGTGCCGTGTGCTTCTATATAAGAGACCATATTGGGATTTAGATCGACTTCGTCGAAAACTCTTTTGATCAGATTTTTCTGGCATTTACCACTGGGATAAGTAATGCCTTCTTTTTTGTTTCCGTCACAGTTGATTCCTGTGTGTACGACATAAGAGTAGATCCGTTTTGCATCTTGCGATTTCTGGAGCAAGAGTACAGATACAGTTTCACATCTGACATAGCCATTTGCGTCTTTATCAAAAACTTTGCACTTTCCATCAGGGCTCAGCATGTTTAATATGTGAAACTGATACGTGGTGACGGGTTTTAAACATATATGAGACCCACCCACGATTGCAGCGTCGATTTCACCGTTTCTTATAGCATTGGCTGCCATATGAAAGGCCAACATTGAACTCGAGCAAGCTGTGTCCATGATTAAACTAGGACCTTTCAGATCAAACGAGAACGATATTCTATTGGCGAACATTGCCTTTGAAGAACCGATCAATTCGTAGCCAGTCAGGCCTACTCCGGACGACATAAATATTTCTCCACTTTCTGAATACGAAGCACCAATGTAAACTCCGGTGTTCGTCCCTCTCAAATCCTCAGGGTTGACGCCTATGGTTGATTAATTTTATTTTTAAAAACATTAAAAGTTATGTTAAAAAAAAAAAAAAAAATGCACCTGCGTCTACCATCGCTTCGTACGTCAACTCCAGCATTAATCGTATCTGTGGGTCTAGTACTTGAGCTTGTTTTGCGTGCACGCTAAAATAATTTGAATCGAATTTGGACAAATCCTTGATTTTTCCGAGCCTTTCGGGGGTGCCATAAATTCCTAGAAAAAAACTCTTATACTATTAATCATATCAAATAATTGTGAATGGCTATTATCAATTTTTAAAAAATTAATGTATTTGTACAACACTACTTTTATTAAAAGAAGAAAAGAAATTGTTTAAAAATGATTTCAACTACCTTTAGGCCATCTTCCATCAGCAGTTGTCACCATATCGACATTGTTTAAAAGATTCTCCTTTAATTCCTCCATGCTGTCAGATTCGGGAAATCTTCCAGAAATTCCCGATATGACCACTTCCTGTCGCATTTTTTTCACCTTTTCATTACCTAACCGCATCTCCTCTAAGTTTGAAGACATTTTTCTGCAATCGTACTTGAATCAAGGGGAAAATATCGTATGCCAACCACTCTTTATAGATTAAAACCGATCATCTGAAGAATTTGAATATTAAATGACATACAACTTCTAACAGTAATGTAACACGGCACTAAGAAGAACACAAATATGCCGAGGGAATTTGTCTTAAATACCTATGTACCTTTCGATCCCTACCCTTTTCACACCATAAAAGTTTTATTGTTTTAATTATAATAAGCTGACAAAATTAATGGTAATTGAATTGAAGGTTAAGCTCCTTTTGTTGACGCATTACGAATCTATCACCCTTTGCTATTAAAATATTCATTGTCAAGTGGTTGACAGTGAATGGCTTGTCTTTTATGTTTCCTGTATCCTCTGTCCTAAAATGGGAAGCATTGAATGCAAATAAGTTCAGGCATTCGATTTTTATTAATTTAATAACACATTATTAATATTATATTAATAAATATTTTTTAATTCACAGCAGAGAATCGACTATTACTAAACGACCCCCTAGTGGTTAGAAAAAAAAAAACTTTCAAACATGAAGGAACAGTCTACCAAATAAATAATTTTCCACTAAACGTAACTATGTAAATTAATATTTTATTATACCTGTCTCTTAAGTAAAGTAGCTATCTCAATTTATGTTTGACCCACTTTTTCAGTTTCGTGTTGCATTTTTATAATTTATTTTAAAATTTATATCAGTTGTTTAAATTTTACCTTCACTCTGTCAAATATAAAATATCTTGAAGTTTGATGTTGAATGAACACAATTTGTAAATACTAGTTTATTGGGGGGGACACAAAAAAAAAAAAAAAAAAAAAAAAAAAAAAAAAAAAAAAAA
>CM077110.1:3071000-3081615 GCA_039619505.1 Cimex hemipterus | reverse complement strand
AGATGTGTATCCCCCCCCCCCCCCTTTAAAAACTTAGTGTCGGGGCCGATTTTAAAATTTACAATAAAATCGAATGATTTTAAAAGTTTAAAGCAGTTATGTTAACACACTGATACGGTTCGAAGTATGTTGACTCATGGGTTGTCCAGATTCAACCATCTCCTATCCAACCACCTTCTGGTCTATTTTAAGCCTAATTTATATAAAGTTTGTGTGCTTTAAACAAACTTTACAAATATGCCTGCTCAGTCAAAACGACATTTTTCCATAAAATGCTTAAAAGCTGCTAAAAAGCTAGCCCTTATGGTCTTCTTATTTAGTGCCACTAAACTACCTAAGTTGATACACCAAAAACAATAATGCAATATTCAAATTGTTCTACAACGTAAAGTTTTGATTTTTGCATTTTGCCAAAAGCTCTTTGGATTGTTTATTGCAGCAGTTTTAATACTCCAAAGCTAAACGATGCCAAAAATCCTTTTTATTCCTTATAAAATCAAGTTGAGTAGTAGTAGAACACCTAATGACTACAATTTTGTAGATAAGCAAAATTTTGTGAACAATTTTTTTCTTTAAACAGAAAACACTCGGGTTTTTGGAACAGGCTGTATTTTTTTGTGACAATGAAAGTACAGTTCACATATCTTATCTTTTCAATGATTGAATGCCACTTGGAAACTGGAAACTGTTTGCTTTATTTGGAGAAGTGGATTTTGTTTTAAATCTGATTATTCACGTAAAAGAAGTATGTACTTAGTTTTGTAAGTGAAATTACTTAAGACTCAATTGAAAACTTCTTAAAAGCAGGCAGATTAGTTTGATTCTGTAAGAATTAATGCTTGCTTGTAAAACGTACGCTCTAAACATTCAACTGGTATAAATCTTATAGATTATACCATTTTGAGAAATAGCAAATTTTCAAATTGTGAAATTTTAACATTCACATTGTCAAAAATTGAAAGGACACAGTTACTCGAGATAGTACGGATCCTGGTGAGCTTCCACTGCAACTCTCCGGTGGAGTTTGCCAGTAAGTCAAAGGTGTCAATTTCAAATATGTCATCTAAAAAAATTTATGTCAAATTTGAACAACGCTTGGAAAGATTACAAGAAAATGACTGCTGCGTTCATTTGTTTAAACGATTGCTCCTACACTTGGCACTTTGAATGACAAACTTTAGTCGATAAATTTGCGGCTAAATTAAAGTTGTCATCGTATCAGGTTTTTAAATCGACAGTTTTTTAATTTTCTAATTGGCCAATTTGTCCATCAAATTTTTCCTTACAGCTTTTCAGTATGGTATATAAAAGCTAATTTGATTAATTTTTGTTGTCTTCAAGTTGACAAATTTTACAGAGCTAGTCAAATAAAATTAAAATTATTCTCCAAACAGAGCCGGCATGTTTATATTTTGTTTATGTTAATTGGTGGTTCAGTGTTATAAAGACCTATTTTAATCAAAATTGCCTGCTATAAGAGAGCAGTCCTTTCGCATTTGTTTTTGAGAGACTTAAAAATTTCTTATCTTAGCCTTATACCTTGTGCTTTTATCGAAAGCTGGAGTGTTTCTTTATTAAACCATTTTTCCAGTTAAAATATTAGCATATGCTCCAGTGCACTTTTGTGGTTTCTGTCCAATGAGAAGGCTGGCCCTTCTCTGGCTAGTTGGCCATGTACTGTGTTAGTTTGTAGTTCAAAGTTATAGATGCCTTTGTTTTACTCAAAATTGCTGCTGTAAGAGAGAAGTAGCTTCACCTTCATTTTTGACTGATTTAAAAATCTCTCATCTTGCCTCATGTATAGCTTTGTTAAAAAGCTCCAACACCAAACCTCCAGCACTTTCTCTGGTGCACCTAGTGTGTGTGGTTTCTCTCTGATGAGAGAGATATAGAGGTTAATTTTACTCAAAATTGCCTGCTGTAAGAGAGGAGTCCTTTCACCTTTGTTTTTGAAAGACTTAAAAATTTCTTATCTTGCTGTATATCTTGTGCTTTTATCCAAAGCTGGAGTTTTTCTTTCTCAAGCTACAACACCAACATTAGCCATTCTCTTAGGGGCCATGTTGTGGTTCGTGTCCTGCCCCCCCCCTTTTTTTTTTGGTTAGTTGGCTTGTTCTTTACATTGCTGCCCAGGAATCCACCTCAAGGTTACCTTGTTGCGTTTTCCTAGTGCTTTTATAACTGTCATGCACATTTTTTCTTCTTCATCAGCTCCTGTGGACAGGTGGACCTCAGCTTGGCGTCAAACAGTAGTATATAATATAATTTTTAAAAATAACACTTCCCATTCCCAGAATTTGATCGAGTGAAAATTGAAGGTCAAAGTCGAGCAAGAACCTGCAATTTGACATCAAATTTTCTGCTTATAGTCCCAAATTAAACTAAATTACAACCGAAGGTTGAATTGTTTGAGGTCTTCCTGTTGATAAATATTAATGACAAAAATTTTAAACTCGAGTTTTTTTTGTTGTAAACCAAACTAAAGTAAATATGAAACGAAGGTTCGCGAGGTGACGAATTCCCGCCAATCCGCCTGACGAAAAGACGTATTTTTTGTCTGTAGATATTGTAAAACTAAGCGATACTTTATAGGGTGTCGGGCTATTCGTGTTACAAACTTTGCCAGTAGATTCTGTATTGAAAATGTAGTAAAAAAGTAATTGAACAAAACAAAAATGACACCACTAAAAAGGATATTAAATGGAGTACTTTTTCTGAAATTTGCTGGTCTCAGGTTTCGAACTAGTAGTTTAGAATCACCACAGTAAGTTTGTCAGCTTTGAAAAAAAATTCAATAGACGAGCAGGATTCGAACCACGATCTTCGGCTAGATACGCCGCTTTACCTCTATCCGCTTGGACATTAACTTCCCATCTCAACCGCACTTTTCGAATTTTCCCTCCTTTTTTCCGGATCGAGGTGACGTAGTTCATGTGGTAGAGCAGCGGTCTATCTAGCCGAAGATCGCGGGTTCGAATCCCGCTCGTGCCATTGACTTCTTTATCTCGACTAAAAAACGTAATTAATTGTAATATATTAATTGATCAAGCGGAAATTTTTTTTTCAAAGTTAAAAAAAAGCCCTACGGTGATTTTAATCAACTATTTCCGAGCCTAGAGATGAGCAAATATCAGAAAATGTACTCCATTATTAATTTTTTTAGCGGTGTAATTGTTTTTTAATTACTTAAATTTTCTTGTTTCTCGGTTTGGAAATAGTAGTTTAGGATCACCATAGTAAGTTTTTCAACTTTGAAAAAAAAAATTTTTTTTCAAAGTTCCGGCTACTAAAAAGCTTGTTTCACCAACGTTTACAAGTTCAATGCTGAACTTGTCAACCTTCGTGAAATACGCGTTTTAATAGCGAGAACTGTGAAGAAAAATAAAAGTTTTTTTTTTTCAAAGTTAAAAAATATAAGGTGATTTTAATCTGGTATTTCTGAGCAAGACCAGAAAATGTTCTCCATTTTTTGGTGGTGTAATCGCTTTTTTAATTACCTTTTTTCAAAGATGTTTTTCATTGATGGAGGAAAGGAAAAAAACCGTGGCTGACGAATTGGCAAGGTGGAAAATTAACAAAAAAAAAAAAAAAAAAGAATTAATTTATTAAACTTTTTTTTTAATTTGGGTGATTTTGCTTATTTAACCAACTTTACAAGCTTAGTATTAGTAGTATAGTCGGACTTTTTGGTTCCATTTTGAATTAAGAATCTACTGTCATGATTGTAATACGAATAGCCGAACATCCTGTATATTCAAAATTCCTTGCAAGGTTTTGGGGGGGGGGAAGAAAGACAAATTCTCATTGGTATTTTGTCTGTAAGAGATAATTATTCACCTAAAAATTGTTTTACAGTCGTTTAAACTATATTTTTAAAGTTTGGTTAATTTTTAAAAGCGGATTTGAATCAAGTAGTTTTGGCATAATTGTTTCAATTTTTTTCTTTTCTGCATACGTGTCAGCTTTAATCTTTCTCTTCGGTACAAAAGATTCGCAACCTCTGCCTTGTGTTTTTGCATTGGTGTTACTGTATGTTGGTCCTCGTGATGTAAATACAAAAAGCATTGGCTCGCGTTTCGGGAGTGTTGTCAATTTAAAAAAAAATATTTCGCGTGTGGTTCTTCTTAGTGGCAAGACACGGGGAATTTTGCTTCTTTTTTTTTGTTTATTTAATTTTTTTCTAAACTGGTATCAATCTTAGTATGAGAATACCAGTAGACTGGATTTTATAAATAAAACTTTACGGTTTTTATGTGCTTAAATTTAAACAATAATTGTTTATATCAAGTTTGCTACTGGGTAATTTGATCGAATCCCAAAGCTAATGTTAACCATCGGAAGAAATGTTGAGGAATTATTTTTCAGACCAATCCGGCCAAAGTTCTCTGTTCTGTATTGATTAATAAAAAAAAAAAAAAAATACAAATGCAAATTTTGTTGTTTTATAATTGATAAAAGTTTACCAATTTAGCTTGGCCTATCGAAAATACAAAATAAAGTCCAAATTACTCGCTATTCCACACAATTCTCCACTTCTATTTCATTACCTAAAAAAAAAGAAGCAATATTCCTGAAACTTTCAACAAAATTTACCTGTTGACGCAATCTACAATTGGTGAGTGAAGTTTTAATTATAAAGCAGTACCTGTCCCACAATACACCTACAATATAAAATGCATAGTAAAATAAAATTAGAAAATAAATAATAATCAATTTGTGTAACAATAGGCTTGAAACTGGGAGGAAAAGACAAAATCATTTTGTTCACCGAATCTTTGGCATTGTATCACCACAATCAGTGCGATTCAAACTTTAATTAATATATACACAAATTAAAGTTTGTATAGGCCTGATGATGATTATATAATAACCGAAAGTTCGGCGATAAAACGATTTGGTTCCGTTAGACCATCTATTTCATCCCGAGTATTTCAGATACATTCGCGAAATCTGTGTATGACATTTGAAATGAGCATTTATTTATAAAAGACGGAATTTTCACTGACGATCTAGCTATTTTGTTTGGTTTTTAAATTATTATTATTTTTTTAACACACGAAAACTATCATTCGTACAGGTACTGTTTGCATGTTGCATGAATTTTCTCTCTTTTTTTTTTTTAGTTTAAAGTTTAGCTTCTATAGCTGAGCAGGTTGGGAAAAAGAAAATCCCTTCAGAATAAATTTTAAAATAGGAAAAAAGCAAGAAGTTTGTAAATTTCTGTCGTTAAAAATTTCAAAACTTCCAATTCGAAAATGATTTTACATTATTAGTAATTTAAAAGTAGACTTTAAATACAGTTGGTGTGGTTTATTTTATTTTTTGCCCATTGGGTTTGCGTTTTTGTCTTAGGAGATGAAAATAAACATCCATCCAATCCAAGAAAGTCAAGAAGGCTTATAATAATAATAATATGAGGCAAAAATAAAAATAATAATAATATCCTCTGCATATTTTTGCTTCTTTTTTCTGGTCTTTTCAGTTTTCAACCTTCAGCCATTTGAGCGTCTCAGTCTGTTACTGACCCCTCGACATTTTTTTAATGAAAATTTACTTCGATATCTTAAAATACCAGCCTATCATGTATACTCAGATTTACCAACTAAAGAACATGTATAAAACATATAAATAAATCCCCCCCCCACACATCAAACAGAATTTGTTCACAATCACTCTCCCGGAGTACACGATATTCCACGGAGTGGGGTTAAAACCCCTTCCCTTCACTCTAATAAATTACATTCATTCCATTAAATTAACATAAACACTACGCAAACACTATGCACATTTAAAAATCTCTACAGCTGTGTGATACCGGAAAAACGATTAGTACAGCTGCCCCATGACTAGGAAGAAAGTTTATACAAATTTGATCAATTGTATTAGTAGAAATGATTTTTTTTACGAAAGTTCGCAACAGCAGAGGTTCCCCACCCTCAGGGTGCCGGTGTTTTTGAAAAAAAGCCCATTTGTAAGCCGCTGGATTCGAACCCGGGACCTTTACCTTACAGTGATGGACGCCGTGTCAAAGATTGAACCTTGCTGCCACCGACGCCCCTAGAAATGATTATATAAGATACTCCTTGTATCTCAAAGAAGCCGACTCATATAAAATATCTTTCTGTTCCCGACTTCCCTCTCCACCCCTCCAAAATCCAACGTATATAAACATAAAACATGAATATCTCACCGGTACTCTCAACACGGCACTCAATAATGACACATGTACACAGAAAACGAACACTTTGATTGAATCTAAAATTTCTCTCGTTGAGTAAATTCACATTTTTCACATCCTACAGGTATTTGTAAAATTTAAACAATGTAAATCCCAGGCCCTGAAGATGATCTCAATAAAAATCGAAACGTAGGCACGATAAAGGAAATGTTTGTCTAAAACGTATGTCACACCAGACAGCATCCCACGATCTCCAAATAATTATTAACGAACGGTCACTAAACCCCGCACATTTTGATCTTGGGAGGCATGGAAGACTATCCTCGAATCCAGTTGGGAAGGTTTTTAATCAAGTTGTTCATAGAAAATCGTTTGACTTTGTATGAACTTAAGTATATCATGGGTGGTTATATAAAACTTCTAGATTATAAGATGGCCAAAAGGTTGGATTAAGTTGAAGTTACAATTTTTAAGGAGTCACAGTTTTGATGAGGAATAAGGATTTAAAACAACATACTCGTGAAAGACCAGAAAAAGGAGGAAAGCAGAGGTGATGACCTCAGCTGCTTGCCGGCCTATGAAACTTCCGCATTTCAGTTAATTTGAATTTAAACTTTAAACCAAATCTGAGGTGACATTAGAGTAAATTCAACGCTAAGACCTGTTTCATTAATGGGAATTCGTGATTTGTTCAGAGCCTCCACTGTCATGTCTTGCAACGCAAGACCGCCTACGATGTACGCGACGGTCTTTCAGCTTTGATACTTTTATCTTTTGCTTTTCTATCGTTAAAATCCTTTCATTTGAAATATTGCAAAAATGGGAAAATACAGCCTGCTCAGTTATGGAATTTGATAGCAGGATTTCCTGAGAACTTCGCATGAAGATCAGAAGGTAGGTGGGACGTTTTATTATCCCCAGCGAAATATGAAACAAAACGTATCGTGTAATTTTTAAAAATATACAATACATATTATCTCTTCTCTATAACGATATACGTTTCGCCCGCGAGTGTAAATAGTGACTTGAATAGAAAAGATTTTGTTCGTCTCGACAAGGTAAGTAGTACACATTTCTCCAAGCATTATTTGACCATTCGGAAAGATCTCAAGGTTAAAAAAACATCATGCACACTTCATTCCTCATTGTGTGCTGCAATTACTCAGTTATTGGAAATACCAATGAAAAATTAGTTGTTACTTGTTATAATATTGAAGATTTCATTTGGCCAGGATACCATCCCTGTCAAAGTTGAACTCAGCAATAAACATTCCGTACATAGTACTTAGAAGTAGTACTTCTTATGCTTACGGCTATACTATACCTGTTGAGCCTGGAGCCGTCCATTTCACTGCAACAATTGGACCCTGTGGATCTGGACATAATCCACCAATCAACAAAAATATTTCCACCTTTTCCGTTTGTAATGACTGAGTACAGCTTGAAACATAAAGAGAACTCTTACTGTAATATGAACTTACTCCTTCATTCTACTACTTCTAGCGAGGTGATAGACCTTTATCCTATAGACCTGTAGCACATTGGTCTACTTCTACCTTTGACCATCTTTAATTGTTATTTTGTGTTCTTAACAATAGTACTTTTTTTATGCTTATGGCTAAACCATACCTGTTGAGACCCTTTTCTGCGTTTCTGCGATTCAGTTCCATTTCACCACACAAACAGTTGATCCCTGTGGAGCCGGACATAATCCATCAATCAACAAAAATGTTTCCACCTTTTCTGTTTCTGACGACTGTGTACATCACGAAACATAAAGAGTAGAACTCTTGAAGTGATATGAACTCATTCCTTTAATTGTAGTGTTGAGGTCTGCGAGGTGATAGACCTGTAGCACATTCGTCTCCTATTTTTGTCTGCTTCAGAATTTGACCATCTTCAATCGTTGGCCTGTCTTCTTAACAATAGTACATTTTTATGCTTATGGCTAAACTGTACCTGTTGAGACGCCTTTCTGCCTCGAGCCAACGGCTAACTAGCGTCCATTTCGCCACACAAACAGTTGAACCCTGTGCATGTGGACATAATCCACCAATCAGCAAAAATATTTCCCAATATTTAATAATGGTCTGCAAGGTGATCGACCTTCTATATGTTATAGACCTGTCGTCTCTTATTTTGGTCTGCTTATGCATTTGGCCATCTTCTGTTGTTGGTCTGCTTTCATTGGTATTGTACGAATGCGTGTAGCAGGTGTAGGCTTAGCGCGGTGCGAGACCTTTGACCGTAGACAGTGCTCACCTAGGGGGTGGGTAGCAATCTCACTTAAATCCGAAACCGTTGCCGGGGCGTTCCCGGAAGTTTCTGCGCTGGAGGAGCCTCTACACTCAGAGAGATAGAGTCGCCTTCTCTATCTAGGGAGTACGCGGGTGAGCGGGCCGATGTATTTCGGTCTGCTGGCCTTCCGTGCGGCATTAACCATTCTGACGAGGTGGTAGCAGCCCTTCGGGGTGTGAAGCCGCCACATCGTCGCTAAGGAGACGGTGCGTCAGCTCCCATTTTGAGAATCGGACTGTCCGGTAAGAGCTTGATTGCTTAGGTACGGACGTTAAAGATCCTCATGTCGGCCAGAGTATGAGTCCGGAAAGAATGTCTTCATTTGTATTCCCATAGACACATATTTATATTACTATCACTCTATTTGTTTGATTACTTTTCAAATTAACCAATAATTTCTTTTATAAAAAATAGTAATTTTAGAGTTAGTAATTCCATAGTTGAAAATGGTGGTCCATACTTACAAAGAGCCACTGTATCATATGAAGTTCATTATTATTATTGAATAATTATTGTATTTATTTAATGATAAGGGTTGGTATTGTGTAGCTTGATTGCAGCCCGTATCCTCTCCCTAGATTCCCCGTTTTCTAAATTTCTAAGTTTTAAATTTAGGTTACTGTCCTTGATAATGTTGGGACTTAGGCTTTAAATAAATTTCAAATAGTCTGTGAAAAAATCATGTCGATCTGTAGACCTACTAAAGACTGGTCTGCCTTGATGATGACCTTAAAATAAGCCGAAAGCTTGGCAGTAACAATGGAACTTTTTTTTTTATCAAGACCTTACTGTAAGATAGAGTATTCTAAGTTTCACTTACAGCCTAGATTATCCGAAAGGTGTATCTATGGAAAACCAGGTTATACCTACCTAAATCATATGAATACAATATTTACTTCAGCTGTTTTTGCAGAGGTACGGTGGATATAAAACCACAATTCCATCCCGTATTGTCTGGGTTTAGAGTTGATGATGATCGTTGGTCTGACAATCGGTGAACTCATGCTGAACCGGCATAGGGCCATTTATTGGATTCGTCTCCATTCGCACATACACAGTTCCTCGTGGGTGAAGACAGACCCAGTAAGCGACCCTAGGCCGTTTCGGCATGGATTGTCGGTTTAGTTAGGAGTCACCTGACCTGATTGTAGATGTATTGTAGCCCGTTGTTTGTTAGGCCAGTTATACTACCTGTTGTTCCCAACCTGTTAACTGGTTATATCAATGAATTGTGTATTCTCGCCGTATGAAAATCTCGGTTCTATACTATCGATAAATTCGTCGACGGATCAACTCATTCGCATAGGCATGATCGACAACAGCCAATTTTCAGGCTCAAAACCTCTCAGACAACATGGAGAAATGTCACAATTTAGCATCTACAAGTTCTATTCTTATGATAATGACACATTTCTTCCAAGTGATAACACTTCCAGTATAACGCATTTTTAAAAAGTTTTTATATAAGATGTTGATTAAAATGAAAAAGCCAGTGCCACGAGCGGGATTCGAACCCACGGCTTTCGGCTCAATACGCCGCTGTTCTAACCACTTGAGCTTCATTTCAACCAAGACCTTAGATTTAAAAAAAATAAATTAATTGAAGTAATTTGGTCAATCAAACAACTAGACATAATGGATTTAGTAATTTTTAATCTTGGGATCAACTCCGTAGGTCAACTAGACAATTCATAAGTAACGATTTGAGACATTTTTTAATAATTGTTTGTTTCAGCTCAACCGAATTGTTTTTTTTCCCATGGATTCGAGGTCATTTAGTACTCATTTGCGATAATAATTTCATTACATATAAATGTTTGTATGCTAACGATCTATTTGTGCCCTTATCCGCAAGAGAGAATACAAATGTACTCCGATAGTGTAAAGCAAATTACTAACAGGGAAAAAAGCACTTTTTGTAAGAGTTTTTTATTTTAAAGGATATAGTTTTCAGGAGGCAGTAGAAACCAACAAGGACAAAAGCTTCCTACCTCACGCGCAAAATTTCCCTACATGATATTTCATGGTTTCATTTGTCTCTGTGTGTGTGTGTGTGTGTGCGCGTGATGCGTGCTTTGGGCGAGAGTCACTTATAGTATATAAATATATATATATATATATATATATATATATATATAT
>CM077110.1:3052476-3070600 GCA_039619505.1 Cimex hemipterus | reverse complement strand
AGATGTGTATATGTATATATATATATATATATATAATATAGTCTGGCTAGGCACAGTTCATGAGGCCATTGAAAAAAAACTAATAAATTATTTATCTTTGATATAGTGTTGAAATTTGGTCTGCTTTGTTACTTATGAACTGCTTAGATTTGCCGTAAGCACAGTAACATACAACATGACAAGTCTATGTCATTTCCGATTTTCCCGATCATGGCTGTGGTTTCTAATGTGATTTTCCATTCCACAGATACAAGCCGGCGTCCTGCAAGGGAGCATTCTATATCCCATTATATGTATCATTTATACTGACCTACTTGAACATCCCATATCATCATCATCTACGCGGTCGATACATCGATTTTGTCCTCTAACTTGATAATCTATCCAAGCTACGTCTAATACTCAAAAACACCTTGGGTTTATCGTAGACTGGTGCTAAATGAGGATGGCAAGACTGAATGAAGTGAAATTGACTCAGTGGACGGTCACATTGATTAGGTCTTGCTCTGCACTGTACATCAACAGCAAAGAGATACAGACTTTCACTCAAGTCAAACACCTATAGGGATTATACGTAGAAAGCAGACTGACGTGATTTCCCAGCGTAAGGCTTAAGAGGTAAAAACTCTTCAGAAGACTTGAACAATTATGAATATGACCGACAAAAAACTTCGTACACGACATTACTGCGACCACTTTGGACACAGGGAGTGGAGCGTGGAGTTCTGCCAAGCCATCCAACGTCTGTTCCTGCCATTAAGGAATTCAATTATCTGGGTTCTGCTGAGCCTGCTGTGACCTGTGTGGGGATATCTAAATTCCAAGAGGGTGGGGCATACACCCAAGGAATAGATTACATCCTCTCTTTCTCTGAGGTTATAGAGAGCACAGATGGATAACTCCCTTACTCGCCGCGGAGTGTGGTTAAGATAAAGCAACTCACCTTTTAATTTAAAAAAACAGCTCAACTCCTTGGGCGAAAGTTCTGTATTTCTTGAATTAAGGGACAGCAGTGTAGGAAGGGGGTACTGCAGGTCTTAATGTACAAGAACTGGAGAACAGAGTTGGACCTTTCGAGCCGATCGCGCACACTCTTCTCGGTAACATTCGTCCATCCTTCGGCATATGACCATCATCTGGGCACACCATTTATCCCGATCTTGGAAGTTAGAGTCAAAAGGGCATGAGTACTTAACAAAAGCACACAGCAAATTAACCCAGTGCTTGAACCAGAATGTTTTTTCCTCCATAACCTCAAAGGCCAGAGAACTGGAAATGTGCAGGCAGATTCATAGTCTTGATGCGGTATCTAACATGGAGACCGAGGGTGAAAACATGGACCAGAGGTTCAAGTCTCAATAGAAACCGTGTAATTTGGTGTTGTGAAGGGGAGTGTTAAAGAAACGTTGAAATTTTTCCATTAAGTCATGTCGTCGGAACCCCCAACACTGGGCACCATAGCACACAATTTGACGGCAAACCGTTTTGTTATATTTGGTGGAAGGAGGGACTTTACTTACAAAGAGGGCATTCTAAAAACGATTTGTACCAAATTTAGCCGATATCCTTTCCGTAAAGTGACGAGTCATGGACAGACGGGGGTCATGGTATTTTCAGATTTTTGTAATGGTTTACGACTTCAATACGATTATTGACATTTCTCATTAGCAGACGACCTCGTTTTCTGAACACCATGATCTTAGGCTAAATTGATTGTGAAGTTTTATAGATTACAGTAGCGTTCTAGGATGTTTGTGTTGTTCTGGAAAGTAAACGGTTCTTCAGCGAGAAGCACATTATCTGCGTACGTCATGATCTTCACAAATGTTCCCGCCACTCTGACACCTCCTTCAATTTTCACTAAATTTATAACTAAAGATGCACGAACTTTATTAATTGAAAAATTTGTTGTATTTGCGATACAATTGTTGCATACTTCTTAAAATGGAAGCATTAAACAATAAGCCAAAACAATTTTACAACAGTCCAATTAATGACCTGATTAAGGTAAATGGTGTGACTCTTAGCTTTACGGTTTTTCTTCTTTGGGACATTTTGCCTGTTAACAATTCATTTGTCGGCTAGTAGATCTTTTAATCAAATTACTTTGCATGTAAGCCTCCCGTTCGAGCGCACAAGACCAACACTTCCGCAACACTTACACGTCTTGCGGGTTTAGCAAACAGGGTGTTCATTTAAGACCCTTAATTGCGAATCTAATACTTGCATTGGCTAGAAATGTTCAACTTTCGATGTCCTTTTATTATAAATACTAGGGCTGTGAAATGTATGCGTTTGCATGTTTTTCCTGGTTAACTAAAACATCCAGTTTTAACAAACTATATGTTTTTGTTTGGAATCAATTTAAGCTATATTTATTTTGCATATTTGTGCATATGTTACCATAAACTCATATGTTTGCATAAGTGGGTTATAATTGCATGATTTGTTTACGTATCCGGCATATCGTTGGCACGTGAAATTTTAATGTTTTTGAGCAGACAAAGAAAAATGTTCAGTTGCTGCTCCTCATCTTTTCACTCTTGATCCTTTGCTTCTCTTGGAATCAAAAGAGAAAGGAATAGTGTTTGTATGCAAACTATAAACGTTCTCTTGGAATAGTTTAATTGGATTCAAAGAAATGTACGAAGATTTTTTTTATATTTTCTAAAGGAAAAAAAATTAAAACGTTTGATCCTAGTCTGAATATGTACCACACTGGCACTTTTTTTTAAAAATAAACTGTTATAAAATATTAATGGCTGGCGACCAATTTTTTTTAACCATTTCTCTCCTGAAGAAGGGTTAAAATAAATCCGAAACGTGTGGATAAAAACCGGTTGTGGTTTTATTGAGATGACCTATAATCCCACCTTCAAGAAGGAAAGATCATAAGATTCTCTTTTTTCCCTGCCATCATACTTTTCATCTTTATCCAGCCGCTCATGGGTTTTCCATCGTGGAATATTATCTGTGCGTTGTTAACTGACAACTCCTAAAACGCCAAAAGTCACCGCAAAGACGGAAGATCTTTTCAAAAGTGTGTGCGTGAATTTTCATGTGAGACTTTTATGAGCTGTGCAGAAATTTTATACCGGGTCGGTTGTGATAAACCATAACTGGTGACACAACGCCTAAAGACAGGACAGCACAAGGAAAACAAAGTTTGGAAGTTGAAGTTTCAACAAACCTTTGTGATACAAGCTGCCACAAGAGCTGGAACTGAAAAGTCCGGTTATGTCGGGCTTTAGTCAGAGCTGACATAACCTTTCATAAATTACGCCACCTTGAATTTAACGGGTTTTTTGAGAAATACCTAAGGGGAAACCATTCCCCTCAAGAAATCTCTCCTGGATCTTATGTACAATGAAACCCTCCATAAAATCAGAGTTCAACGAATGGACCGATCTGGATTTCAATGGATGAGACGACGGATTTTTTAAATTTAACTCTTTTTTTAATGCGTTTTTGATTTTTTTAATATTGGCAATGTAATTTACCTCTTGCCACAGTTTCTCTTTTCATTACAAGTATAGTATTAATTATTGTGTAGAAATTATTGCGGATATTAGTTTTATAGGGAATTTTAACTCTTTTCTTTGCCATAAGATACCTTCGGCCAGATGCTAAAGCTAATGATCAATGGACTGCGCGCGACAAGAAGCGATCAAACAATAATCCTTATTACTCAATTAATTATATACAATTTTTTTTTAAATGAAAAATTTGTGTCACAGGCGGGATTCGAACTCGCGACGCCGCTACTCTACCACGAGCTACCGTGACTCCGATCTCCCAGGCCACCAACTTCCCATTTCGTCTCCTCATTTATTCCAATTTCATTTAGAAAAAATTGTGTACGATTAATTGAGTAATTATGTAATTAAGAACAAACTGATAAAAATAATTAAAAAGTAATTAATCCTAATATCACAGGCATCAAACGTTGTTTTCATTGTTATATTGTATCTCTTCTCCAAGGATTGTCTTCTGAAGGCCAAATGTTTTGACAAACTTTTACAGAAAAATCATTTTTCTTTTTCAAATTTAATTGGTTTATTGTATTTTTTTTTTCAGTCGCTCCATTTTAATGTTAGCAGAGCCAAGTATTTCAATATTTCACTGAATTTCTAGACGTTATGTAAATATTCGACCGAGTACTCCTACCTCTTTTACTAGTCAACACTACTAGCCGGATCTCTCCTCTGGGATCGATGGCTTGAGGTGAGAATCGACACGATTTTTCACCCGTTCAATCGAATCTGGCGTTCCACGACGAAATAGTCCATCCTCGTCACTGCTGTCGTACTACACGTGCAAACGCACAGGACGATACCGCAATCCTGTCTGCGCACTTTAATCCCATCCTAGACCCAGAAACAATCCAATAATATCCGAACTAACTGGTGCCTTCGGTTGAACGAGCAGAAAAGCGAAACGAGTAACGTTTACGCTCAAACGACCTTCCCACCAGTACACATAAACAAGGTAAGTTTACATAGAAAGCAGACTTAAACGAAACTCACAACAAGATGGAAAAGTCAAGAACTTAACAAAAGATAAAAATCAACACTCAAAAACGCTCATCAGATCTTTGTATTTATGGTATCGAACTGTAAACCTTGGCCAAATCCTACGCCATCAAATCAGATGATCTACAAAGATCTTAAAATTCTATCCGTGAAGGATCTGATACGAACGCTCTCAATTTCCACTCTAAGCTATCCCTCCCTAACCCACATTTACCCAAGACTTTCCCCAACAGCCCATCCTTATCTTATATTCCTCCACATCCAAACCGACGATGGCATATGACCTATCTTGTTGTTCCCAATTAAGTAAGAAATAGTTCCAGCGGCGGCTGGTTTCTCTACACTCTGGTCTGAGAGACCTGTCAGATTTGTAACCAATTATCTATTTACTCGTTGTGTATTTATTTTTTACAACGAGCAATTTTTTTTATGAGAGACCTGGTCCTAACGACAGACCGCGATTAAATTACAAAGAAACAACCAACCTATTTGTTAATCTTTTATTGTTTGGTGGTTGGTAACCGTTATTCAGTGATTATTCAGAGATCGTGAGATGCGGTCGGGAGTGGCGTAGGTTTTAGAAAAACGTTTTATTTATCGTTCCAACGTTTCGGCCTTTATTGCGATCATCTTCAGGGCCTGGGATTTACAAACATTCACTTTTTACAAACATTGATTAAATTTAACAAATACATGTAGGATGTGAAAAAAAATGAATGTTTGTAAATCCCAGGCCCTGAAGATGATCTCAATAAAGGTCGAAACGTTGGCGAAAATGTTTTTATAAAACCTACTTCACACCAGACCGCATCTCACGATCAACGAAGAATCTTTTATCGTTTGTTTATATTATGTTCGGATTTCATCAAGGTAGTAGTTTTTATTTGTATTGCAATATGTTTTGTTTATTGTAGCAAATAGTATTAAAATACATTTTCTATCTGTAAGTAGTGTGATTTAAGTATAATTTATCATTTAAGTATATGTGTGTGTGTGTGTGTGTAATAGTAAATACAATTTTAGAATGTATGTTCAACCAGCATCAAATAAATAAACAATATAAGTTTTTACGTAGTGTTTTTATTTATAATTTCCCATTTCACTTGTTGCATTAAGACAGCGATGACGGATAATTACCCTGCAGGTGATAACTATCGAACATTGAGCTCGCTGATTGTGGAATTTTGAATTTTCAGGTCCGACGAAAAAGAAACCGGGGAAGAAAACTGTCCAATGCCAGTTTTGCCCCTACACTGCCCCCTACAACAGCTACGTAAAGAGGCACGTGTTCAACAAGCACTACGATAAGGCGTTAATATCGGCTAAGAATCTATCGTCAAATTTTTGATTGTACAAAGCTTTAATGATATACATGTAACGCATTTGTAGAAAAAACTGTTTTGAGAAATATTTTTGTTTCCAAACTTTTTCTAAATCCCACTCAATATCGTATAAATTAATTTGAAAAATTGAACCGTATCGTTAAAAGAGAAATAGCCGACCCTAAGCAGGAAACTATTTCTGTCTTATACTTACCCGTATTTAAAAAGAGTAAACTAAACTTAGTTAATATTAAACTAAAAATTGTTTTTATTTTTGCCCTTTACTGTCTTGTGTTGCTGTAGCTTTAACATCAGCTCAGGTAACTGTGGATAGGAATTCTGACTAAATTCTATTCTGACGAGTTCGTCCGAACAAACAAATACTTGTTTTCCAACGAGAGTGTTTTCTTTGGGAGCGAAATGCATATCAGAACACTCACGATGTCGTCAGAACCTTTCCAGCGGTTTTTTTCATGCGTTCTACGTTTAACTTAGACAGTTTTGGTATTTCACCACGGATATAGATAAACTGATTTGTCTTGTGTTTGAGAATCGGCGTTTGAGGGACATGAGCGACAAAAAATACCACAACGGATCTATTTCTTGTACAAAGTGAGAGAAAAAAACTAAAAAAAAAACATATTTGGTTAGTGGTCATAATTGATTATATTAATTATTTTAATGAATTTTTTATTTAAGGTTTTTGGTTGAGATGAAAAAGCTAGTGTCACGAGCGAGATTCGAACCCACGACCTTCGGCTAACAGCTCGCCGTGGCCACTATGTTAGGTGGTGTTCTTCACGAACATTTTATTGAAGTTTCAATTTTTTTTTAAATGTAAGGTCTTGGGTTTGATGCAAAAGTAAGCGTCACGGGGGGGATTTGAACCCGCGACCTTCAGGTCAATACGCCGCTGCTCGACCGCTTGAGCTATCGTGACTTCCATCGCGTCGGACACCAACTCATCTCAACCTACAACCGTTCGAATTTTCCTTCTTTTTACCATTTGTCAAATTTTAATCAATATGGACAATTATGACTGTTAAACATTCATGAATTAATATTTTATTTAATTTTTTTTAAGGGACTAACAATAAGTTTGAAACTCCCATCTCCTATTCTCGTCTCTTGTGGAAAATATGTGGTTAACATGTTCTGTTTTCCAACCACCGATCAGCAATAGCTTAATCAACGGACTTTGAAGAAAACAAAACTCATTAAGTTCGTCCATTTTGCTGGAGGCAGAAACATACTCCCAGAAAACACGCACCTTTTCGTACCCTTAATCACGTTCTCGTCAGAACAAAATTTCGTCAGAATTGGCATCCATAGTCTAACCTGACTAGGCGTGTGCGGTATCCGAATAGGTATGATGTCAGGCCGGTCGTGGGTACGATTCCTACTTTCGCTTCTGGATTTTCCAGCTGCTAAGGGGGGGTCCTGTTTTAAAAAGCTATAGTTTTTATGGATACCACTGCCACGTTTCATAGCCAGAACAAAAACTAATTCTAAAAAGGAAGAAATGTTACGTTTTTGAATAGTTCAACCGGATTGTGAGCTGTTCATTGCTATTGGGTGTCGTTTCTGCGTCTGTTTATTCTCCTTATTGTCAACTTTGCCTTGTGCATTTAATAAACTTAATTTATTAATCCAAGTGTGGGAATGCTTAAAAAATCGTACAGGTAGTGTTGTCTAATATTCACTTGGCATTTTCAGGGCCGAGAGGACGTAAGAGCGGCGTCAGCCAAAAGGAGAAGAACAACTTTTGCCCCTACTGCCCTTACAAAAGTTACAGGAAGGACTACGTCAAAGTGCACATTTACAACAAACACGTCGGAAAGACGAACTCGACTATCGTCGTGACAAATTTACCACAATAAAGGACATTTTCGTTACGCCAGAATTACACACACAAAAAAAAAATAATGAAATTTTTGATGTATATATGGACAAAATCTGCTGTAAAGAGGCGTACCTATGTAAAAGTTTTTTTCTAAAATTTCAAACTGCATGCGTTCAACAGGCTTAAAATATATATATAACTGTACAACTAAATAAAATAAATACTCAGAGTTCGTTTGATATTATCATTCGTCCTTGTCATCCTCAGTTAATTCACTCTCCAGACCGATGGACTCGAGATTTGACATTTTTGTCATTCTGACAATAGTTTTGTTTCAGTTTCTAGTACCCAATATCTCTGCAAGTGCGGAAAAAGGTTCGGCCACCACAGTAATTTCTATACGCACAGGAAGTGGATCTGCGGGAAAGAGCCGCAGTTTGCCTGCACTATCTGCGCCTACAGAACTTACTTGAAACGAACCCTGTTCAGGCACTACGTTTCAAAACACCAGCACATCTTAGCGTACAACTACTAACTATTTTTGATAAAATTTTTATTATGATATTAATCTATAATGTTTATGATGTATATTTATTTTTCTAAAATATATATATTGTATTAAGTTTGGTGTTTTTTGAAGGTGTTTGTTTTATGACCTTGGACGATTTTGCTGTTTATCAATTTCTGGTTTGTTGGACGATGTCTTTGAACAGAGTTTTCTACCTTTTCACTGAGACGTTCCTGTATTTCAGGTTTCGCCTGTCCCAAGTGCGGTGTGGTTTTTAAACACAAGAAAAACCTGAGCACCCACGCGAAATGGGAGTGCGGGAAAGAGCCGAGGTTCTCCTGTTCTTTCTGCCCATACAGGGCCCACAGGAAGTGCAGCCTTAAACTGCACGTTTACAATAAGCACGATCAACTGTGATGGTTATTGAATCTAAATTTTTAAAAAAACCTAAAGAATCCGTTCATAGTTTTTATTACGGTGCTTTGCTCTGTATGATCTGTTGAATTTCTTGACGAATTAGTTGTTTCTTTAAACGTTCAATTGTGTTAACAATCCCGCTGCATTACTTTGGGAAAGTAATCGTGGAAGGTTTCTCTACTTTCTGCTTTGGTTTATTACAGCTTCGCTTGTTTTTTCAGAATTTCTTTGCCATTGCGGTCGAAAGTTCAAGCACCAGAGGAACCTGACTACACACAAGAATTACGAGTGCGGGAAGCCACATCGGTTCCTATGCCCTGTGTGCCCCTACAGGACGCACTGGAAGAAGCAGCTTAAAGTCCACTGCTTCAACATCCATCACATGAACTTCTTTTAAGGAACGGCTTCAGCGCTATTAACCAATGCGTAGCCGTTTGCACGCATCAAGCAGGTTATACAAAAATTGAGATTGTCAACAATAAATTTGTTCATGAAAAAAAAAAGTGTTGTTTCTTATAAAATATATATCATACCTTTGCTGGAAAAAGCCCACCACGATCAATCTAGAGCTAGAACAAAAAGTAACGAAACATTTTTATTTAACTACTGTATTCTGATTCTTTTCACTTTTGCGCATAACTAGCATAAACACTTCGAAAATGGTAGATTTTATCAGGTCATGTTTGATCCAAATCATGTATCTAACTTAGAGGATTTTGTTTTCTTCCAGGTCCTTTCCGTTGCGGTTGTGGTAACGTGTATAAAAACAAATCTACCCTCGTCTCCCATCAGAAGTGGGACTGCGGTAAAGAGCCCTCGTTCAAGTGTTCCGCCTGCGAGTACAAATGTTTCCGCCGGCAGTCTCTCAAGCTCCACATGTTCAACAGACACTCCAACATGAAGTTCTAAAGAAGAATCACGCAATCACGAGACGTCCCGCGTTCAGAGCTTCCTTTCTCAAGTCTGACGATAACTTTTTCCAGGTCCCACCGTATGCACCTGCGGAAAGGTCTTCAAGCACACGGCCAGTTACTACGCGCACAAGAAATGGGAGTGTAACAAGGAGCCGAAGTTCGTCTGCAGCTACTGCACGTACAAAACTCACTGGAAGCAAGCTTTCAAGATTCACCTCTTCAACAAACATTCGAACGCGCAACTGTATTGACATAAAAATCTATTCATAAATTCTTTAATTTGTAAAAATAATAAAATTAATTTGCTTAGGGATTTCTCCCTATTTGTATAATATTTAGACTAAAAGTATTTGTTTTCTTGTTCGATATCGATTTTACTGGTTTTAAGCCACATCGAAAAGTTATTTTGTCGTTGAGTTACGCTGGGAGCACACTAAGTCGGTGGGGCGGCGCGGTGCGTGTTGTGAATGTCCGCATACTAGGAACCGCTCTCGGTTTAGTGTTGAGGTTTGCATTTCCACACGTCCCCAAGTCAAAATCGTTGGCTTCGTCTTTACAAATACGGCGTCCGAGGGCGGCTGAATACACTCGAATTCAACGACTTCCGACCGCCCCGTAGCGCACTAGGCCTGTAGCGCGGCTCGGAGCCGGGTTCCAAAAGTCTGACAACTTCTTTAGACTCCGAGCCGAGCCGAGCCGCGCCGCCCTACCGGCCTAGTGTGCGGGGTTACATTCATTTCAACATATTTTCTTGGGAGTCGGTTCCGCGCCGTGCGACCGACTTAGTGTGCGCCCGGCTTAAACGTGTCTCGGGAAGCAATACGGTAGGATAGTAGAAATCACTTAATATTATAGTATGAAATACTCAAATGTACATATAAACATGTATCCACCGGCGATTCCAACTTTACAGTAAATAGCTTGCAGAATCGAGAATCACATCCGAAGTGTTGGCTGTCCGGGAGTAGACCTCGGTCACATCCGTCCAGTCACTGAGGTCTCGAGGAGGTGCTGAACATCTAGGTCAATTCAGCACACAAATCCATTCAAACTCACATTAAGTCGTAATGTCCATTCAGTCCTATTTACATACCGTTCATCCGTTGGTTCCACTCCTACATTACCAATCGCCACCGAGCTGCCTCCCTTCCGGCTTTAATTGCTCCTTCTTCCCATTACAACCTGAGGTGCCTCAAAGCTCTAACATCTCTCCTATCCTTTTTGTCTAGTTGAATTAACGACTTGCCCGATACCATCCAGTTCTGTACCTACCACCTATACGCCTAACCCCGATGACTCCCAAATGTCTTTCCACCCTTCCGATCTTCATTCAGAAATTCTCAAGATCTAAAAGGACCTAAATTCCATCAGATGTAGATGTGATAGTCGGGGTGTAATATACTGCGCCGTTTAAGCTCTATCGTATCCCCCGTTTTCCGCCTAAACCACACTTTCTATTTCATCAAGGAACTTGATTTAGTAGGCCCGGGTCCAAGGGTTGAATCTCTTCTAAGGCCACCTTGTGCATCCCAAAGCCCTTCCTGCTAAATTCCATCAACGAATGCGCACATAAAAATTCCATAGTCCTCAGCCCGTCCAATCCACCACATAATTATTGGATCCAGGGAACTCCTCTATTCCCTATCCATTAACCCACACTCATGTTAAATAACCATCCCGTTCCCTTCCGTTCTTCGGTTAAAAACCTAGGAGTAGTCTTTGACAAAAACCTTTTCTGGCATCCTTACGTTTCCAAAATGACCCGCCATTGTAACACCTCTCTCGGCCTGGCTTCTCTCACCTTTCTCCACTCGTTGTATCGTCCCTTATACTTCGGTTCTTCGATTACAGCTGTGTGGCGTACGTTGGTTTCTCGGAGGGGGAGGGCGCAATTGAAGCGGATTATGAACTACTGCGTAAGATTCGTGTTCGGCACCCCACGGGGGTCCTGGGTGTCCGAGTTTTCCCAACTTTCCTGACTCTACTCCTCCTTCGGTTCACGGTATTTCCTAAGTTGTTTTATTTTCCAGTCCTTACCTCCTTACATCACCCAATACCTCCAATTCAACTCCTCATTTCACACTCGCAACACCCACTTGTGTGTAACATATCCTTCCGCAACACACAACCCATACCTTCGAAAGATGCCTTCTAATCGAAGCTCCTAAAGTCCGGAACTTCCTTTCCCTTTCTGTTCCTCATGCTGGCTCCTTTTCCTCCTTTAAATCCCACAAATCACCTCCTCTCCCTTCCAACTGAGACCTTACGTTAATATTTGATATTTTTATTTAATATTCTTGTTACTTTTTCTTATAGCTTGCCTTACTTGTATGTATTGTACCAACATTTTTATCTCATTTTTAATTTCATAGAAGGAACTTGTTTATTTAATTCATGTATATTATTATTAGAAGACACCAGTCCCAGAATAAAGTTATTTTTCTTACTCTTTTTGTTTTTTCATTCATTAGGGCGGTGGAGAGCTCGATTTTCCATCATCGACCCTCTCATACATTCTCAAGGTACAATAAGCCAGAAGGCTGCAGTGCCTGGGGAATACAAACCCCGCTTCCTAGTATCCTTTCCTTCCTCGTACATTCTCGCTAATAAATACGTTCACTCTCGGCACAAATTTGATGTACAGTGTGATTTATTCTCACGGTATTTATTTGTAATTGTACCGTCCGACGAATACCACAGACCTACTTACGAGTCCAACACCGCCATTCCCCAACTCGCAATTCGTCCCTCAACCGGTAGGTGAAACTCGAAAAACCGGTAAAATAACATACTTTTTCTAGGTTTTTGGAATTTCTGATATTTCGATCGTTTAAGAAAATATTTCTACGTATTGTGACCAATTTTTGACCCAATTGGCACTGTCGAATGCCTCAATACTCCAATTCAATGAAGAAAAAAAAGAGTTTGTAATTTTCAAAAATGCTCAAAATCCTAATCGGGGAAAAACATTAATTGGCGTGAAATATGGTTTCCTGATATCCGGTTGCGTTTATTAATCATGTTATCATCATAGAAGGATGTCCGTCAATCTGTCCTTTTTATCGTCTAAAAAAGGTCACGACGGTTAAGTGTTTTGTCACGGCGAATCACCACAGTGAGGTACCCCAACGTATTTTTGAAATTAAATGTTTGAAATTAGTATCTATTAAAAAATGAATAAAGATCTTTGGTATAGAACCTACACGTCAGGTGCGTTTCGTCGTCCTTGACACGGCGCTCATCATTGTAAGGCAAAGGTCCCGGGTTCGAATCCAGCGGCCCTGCATACATATTTAAAAATGGGCTTTTTTTTCAAAAACACCGGCACCTTGAGGGTTTATATAGCCTCCGCTGTTGCGAACCCTTGTATTAAAAAACCTACACGTCATATAGATGACCAGCACTTCGGATAAGTCGTGCTGGTCAAAGGTGCCATATTATCAGCCAGCCAGATGTCTAAGAACCAATTTAGTGTCCCAAAACCAAAAAGCGCCCTTCTTATCATCGTAACCAAACACATCAGCCCTTAGGCCAAGGGTCCAATTAGACAAATATGTATAAAACCCATTGTATCTACTAGAAAAGGGGCTCACTTTTAAGCTTGGGGCACACTAGGTCGGTGGGACGGCGCGGCGCGGAATTGAGAAGGTGCTCACACTATGTAGGAACCGCTCTCAGCCGCGTTGGTCGATCCCGTCTCTCCTCCGTCTGACTAGAGCTAAGAGTTAATGTTGATTTTGCATTTCCAGGGTCCCACGTCATCGTTGGCTTCAGCAGCCGAATATACCCGAACTCAACGATTTCCGACCGCCCCGGCGCACACTAGGTTCCAGAAGTCTTGGAACTACTCCGGCTCCGCGCCGCCCCGTCCTAGGTTGCGGGGTTACAATCATTTCAATGTATTCTTCTTGGGGCTCGGTTCCGCGCCGCGCCACCGACCTAGTGTGCGCCCAGCTTTACTATACATTCTCTCCGTTAAAGTGTCGGTTCCACTGTTGTAATCTTTTTCAGTACAACTTCTTTCTCAGATTCTGAAACTCATTCTGCAGAGGGGTTATTTAACCTCATTACAATTTTATGTCAAGTGGGACGGTACTCGTTCTCGTTGAAATACCTTGTGCTAAAAATTCATGCTGTTCCAGGGCGTTACGTTTGCGAATGCGGCCGTAATTTTAAACACAACAGCAACTACTACGCCCACAGGAAATGGGAGTGCAACAAAGAACCGAATTTCATCTGTTCGCTATGCCCGTACAAAACCCATTACAAACAGAGGTTCAAGATTCACATGTTTACACAGCACAAATCGACCATGGTCTCGATGAAGTTGGCCACGAATGTCCATGACTGTTAACCGTTGCAACTGCGTCATACCCCAACGTATTTTGAACGTAAATGTTCGAAATTAGTATCTGTTAAAAAAAATCAATAAAGGTGTTTGGTATCGATGTAACATTTTTATTCACTTTGCTCACCTACCCATGTCATAAAAACAAACAGAATATTTGAAGTTCGACAGCGAGCAGTTCAACCTGCGAGTCTTTGGTGGTAGAGAAATGGCTAAAAGATACATTTACTCTTGGCGAAATTGAAAAAAAAAGTTATAGGTTTTACAAATCTTGAGGGGTTTACTGAGGGGACCAGGTGACGCTGTTGAAATATATGACTAATTTCAATCAATTAATCTTTTTATGTAAGGTTTTGGTTGAAATGAGCGGGATTCGAACCCACGGCCTTCGGCTCAATCTACTACTTGAGCTATCGTGAGTTCGATCCAAACGGACGCCATCTCAACCTGCTATCTTTCGAAGTGTACCTCCTTTTTTTGCCAACTTTAAAATGCCGTGTAATCAGGATTCGATTCTCAACCACTCTGACTAATATAATTTGCAACTTTCAGGATTTCAGTGCTCAAAGTGCGAAAAAAGGTGGAAGTACAAAAGGGATTTGAGATACCACACACAGTTCGTTTGCGGGAAAGATCCACGTTACCATTGCCGATTCTGCGGTTACAAATGCAACAGGCCGTCGACTCTCAAAGTGCACATGTTCAAGAAGCATAAAACAACAGTCGAATCGAATTTTGTGTTATAGTCGGGAGAAAGACTCGAACGCCGTTAGTTAAAATTTCTCGTTTGGAATTTTAATAGTGATTTATGGAGGGTTTTGATTTTTTGATGTCTGCATTGGAGTTAGCAAGGTGCTGCAATAGAGAACGATCATTCAAAGGCTTGCTGATTCATCAACACCCAAATTTTCCCGGGTTTACTGAAAACGGATAACTTCTTCCTTGTTTTGCAATAATTTTAGGTTTTCATTTTGTTTTATCTTTTTCAAGGTTTTGCCTGTGAATGCTTCGACACAAGAGGCGAGAATGCGACAAAGAACCGGTCATCGCGTGTCAGTTCTGCGATTATAGATGTTATTGGATGTACAACTTGAAAATACACGTTACGAACCGTCACATCCAAAATATTGTTGTAAAAAAAAAGTTGGATTTTAGTAATAAACAGCTTTTTTTCCAGTACGAACTTATTTTTGTGATAACCTTGCCATGACGCTGGCGGAGTTGGGCTAAGTAATCAGTACGATGGGGTACGGCCAATTGTCGGTCCAACAGATCAAATTTGAATCTTCTCTGCGTTGAAGTTAGTCTGATGCTGCAATATTATAGAGGAGGCTAAGGAAGTAGAAAAGTACTCATGCCCTTTTGACTCTTAACTTCCAGGATCGTTTGCCCAGTTGATAATCATACGTCAAAGGATGGACGAATGTTACCGGGAAGAGGGTGTGCGGTGTTTTCTTTTTTTTAATAAAAATCTGCAGTTGCTGATTACCTCTACCTTGCTGTCCCTTAATTCAAATAATACAGAACTTTCAACCACGGAGCAGAGCTGGTTTTTTTAAATTAAGAGGCTTAAGTACACTCTTTGGCTAGAACGAGTCCCTCAGTGCTCTTTGTAACCTCAGAGAAAAGTAGGATGTCAATAGTGTATGTCCCATCTTTTCGGAATTTAGATTTCCCCATACAGGTCACATCAGGCTCAGCAGTGTTGAAGGTCGATCTTCTGGTTAATTTTGTCTTTCCAGTCGACGAATGCATTGTGGAAAACACAAAGATTTATTATCACAAAGACGAGAAGAAGAGATTCGGCAAAGACCTTCGTCTATACCATTTGCAGCTTCACAACCCGCTGGCATATATCAAGACCCACGACGATAAAAAAAATTCCTAGAACGCATTTCAATTTAAGGTAACATTGCGCCAGTTCAGTTTAATTTTAATATTATATTTTTGTTTTAAATTTAATTTTTAAGGTTTAACATCAGACCCGTGGATCAAAGGAAGTGAGAACGGGCTGCCATCTTCTTTCATGCACTGAAAAACGCCTACGACCAAAACACACTATAAATACAAAAACTGCAATAATTGTTGCATAAAGTACTCTATGAGCATTATTAAAATATTGTTTATTTTTTGAAAATAAATTGTTTATATTGTACAGATATATTGTATATCTTTATCTCGACGGTCTTAAGAATTGGAGGGTTTAGTCTTAATTTTAGATCTTTAGTAGTAGCGTATATTGGATGAGACTAAATATTTTTGTACAAAATTACAGGTCTTGTTTGCAAGTGTGGGAAGTATTTTGGAAACAAGACCTCCTACTATTACCAGCACATCAAGTGGCAGTGCGGGAAGCCTCCATCTTTGGAATGCTCTTTCGGCGGCTGTTCTTACAGAACGCACTGGAAGTCCAATCTGAAAAAGCACATTGTGAACAGCCATATGAATTTGCCATAAAATAATATATACTTTTTTTTTCTATATTTTCAATTTTTTTTTCTTTTTTTAATTATATATTTTTATCTGTACATAGGAAAATGATCAAGGGGGCGTTTCAAAGACTAACGGATTTGTCGGTTTTTCAGCCTTGGTCTGCGATTGTGGGAAAATCTTCAAGACAAAGTCTTACTTGTCGAAACACAAAAAGTGGCAATGCGGCAAATCCCCTTCGGTCTGTTGCCCGTTCAACTGCGGCTATATGACTTACTGGCGTTCAAATCTTAACCAGCACATTGCCACCAACCACCCCATGAGACTAACACCCCGTTAGACCCATATCCTAAAACCGAAGCGAAGTTTAATTTTATTTCTGTTTGTTTGGTTGTTTTAAAACTTGATTTTGTCTTGGAATACACGACTGCACAAGCCTTCCACAATTTGTTGATTCTTGAAATAAATTTTTTGAAAGATTCAAAACACTCATTTTTTAAAATTATTTATTAACAAATCCTTTAACCCAAATCCAATACTATCCTTCATCGAACTTTTGTCACTCTTGAACTGTTAGTACAGCCCAGAATTATACATATTTGGCTGTTAGTAGTTATAAAAAGATAAGTGATAAATTTTACTTACGAAAACTGGCCAAATGTTCAATGGAAACTAAATTTCAAATGTTTGTCTTAAATGTCTTTTACCTTATCTTCCGATCCTGCTTGAAAAATATCGGGACTATCCCCCTCCCTATTTCGGTAAAACCTGGAGACCTTCAAGGAAGTACCATTGGCCCGATCATCTTTTTCAATATGTACTGATGAACGCCTCAGACCTATCTGTATATCCAATCCTGTCGTCGACTTTCCACACTAACCGTACCTATATGACCTCAACACTACCGTCGTACATGAAGAGACAAAGCCCTAGGGGATTTGCACCCTTTGTTCTCTGTGCGTGTGTGCGCGCGCGCGCGTGTGTTTGCATGTGTATGTGCAGTTTGAGGATGTGACCAGGGGTGGCTTTCTCCCATCGTTTTTAATTATTATGTTATGAATTACCGAATATTCTTATTGAAGTTGAAGTTTAAGGTGTGGATAATATCGATAACAATTTTTAAAAATTACTACATGCGGCATTTCAAACTTTGAAAAGTGAAACCTTGAACAGTTTGTTTTCTAAGTGTTCAAAACTAATTCTCTCTGAATTGTTACTTTTTGTATTTTTTTTTCTCCTTACGAAAGTTTAAAACGGTGCAAACTTTTACAACTAGAAACTCGAACACTAATTTTTTTTTAAATTTACTTAAATACTTTTCAATTAATCTTTAAGTCGGATATTGGTTGAGATAAAAAAAAGTCAGTCACAGCTGGATTCGAACCCGCGACGTTCGGCTCAGAACGCCGTTGCTCTACCACTTGAGCTATTTCGATCCGCACCAACTCCCCACTCGCCATAGCTTAAGCGGTAGAGCAGCGTGTTCTGAGCCGAAGGACGTGGGTTCGAATCCCGCTCGCGACACTAACTTTTTCATCTCAACCTTTAAGATTAATTAACTGAAAAGAATTTATTTGGACAATCGGACCACGAAATCTCATGGATTTATTTAATTAGCTGAAAACTAACTTTGGCTTTTTAAACAGTGAGGTTTTTAAAACATGTTTTGCATTGATAATTGGACGGTACTTTGTATTTCGTGCTCTAGAAAACACACAATAAATTAATATTTGGCTAATTTTTAATCTCATAAATTGTATGCACATTTGGGAAAACCAACAGAAAACCAAAGGGCTTATACCTGTCTCTT
>CM077110.1:3041118-3052376 GCA_039619505.1 Cimex hemipterus | reverse complement strand
CTGGATTATATTTCTTGTATCCAGAAGATAGGGGTTCGTATCGTAAGTCGAACACAGCAAAAAGCCCATTCTTCTCGTTGTCAGAGTTGTCCCGAGCAAGCACGTACGACAATTTCGTCGTTCCAGAACGAAACGTTAAAATGTATCACCTCATTTCCAGATATACTGTGCGACTGCGGTAAGAGGTTTACCTCCAAGGGTTACTACGCGAAGCACAAGAAAATCCAGTGCGGGAAGCCCCCAGGCGAGCTGTGCAGATTCTGCAAGTACAAGACCTACTGGAAGGCTGACCTCAGGAGGCACATCGCCAACAGGCATTGACTTCAGAACTGTAAAATGAATTATATCGAATAAAATTGTTTTTCTTGCACTCCTCGTACTCAATACCTTTGCAGGTTTCTTTCTCATAAAATAAGGATTGTATTTTAACGAAAAATGTTTTCTTTACATTCTAAACCTTAAAATCTCTCGAAATTCTAGCTGTCTCTCGGCCATCACGCCTAGATTATCTTTTTAACACCATTCTTTGAAAACGTGCAAAAAAGGAAAGAAATGTTGACTTCCAATTCATGGTTTTTTTTCCAGATATCGTCTGCGACTGCGGTAAGAGTTTCAGATCGAAGAGCTACTACTCGAAGCACAAAAAATGGCAGTGCGGTAAGCCTCCGTCTGTCAGATGTCAAGTCCCATCTTGCGGGTACGTCACCTACTGGAAATCCGATTTGAACAAGCACACCGCCGTCGTACACTGCAACGTGAACTTCTGAACTTAAAAACCAACGGAATTATTTTCTATTAACAAGAAAACTTATTTTATATATTTCAAAATGCTTCAGATTTGTTAAAGGGTAAATAAACGTTTGGAAAAAGTCGGAGTCTCTCGATTTCTTTGTTCATTGTCTTTTCATACTGTGATCTTTTTTGTGTTATTTCTTCGTGAGGTTTGCGACAATCTTCAACCGGTTTTATTGAATTTCGCTATATTCGGGTTTTTATTTCTACATGTGCCCTCTTGGCTGAAGTAATAGTTATAGGGTTATACGGGTGGCCCAACGGTTTAAGCGTTGACACGGCGCCCATCACTGTAAGGTAAAGGTCCCGGGTTCGAATCTAGCGGCTCTGCATTCGAACACGACATACAAATGGGCTTCTTTTTTAAAAAAAAATACCGGTACCCTGAGGGTTTATTTGACGTCTGCCGTTGCGAGCCCTCGTTAAAAAAAATCTTACTGGCGTGAAGATTCACCAAGGAATAAATATTATGTTTGATAATTGCCAGAGGTGTTAGTTTCTTCTTTTTTTCGTCACGTCCTACGAATGTTATCTTTTGACAATTAACTATTCTTTCTATGTAAGGTCTTGATCGAGGTAAAAAAGTCAGCGTGACGAGCGGGTTCGAACCCAAGACCTTCGGCTCAATACGCCGCTACTCTACAACTTAAGCTATCCTCTCGGACACCGACTCTCCGTCTCAACCTGCAATCTTTCGAATTTCCCCTCTTTTTTGCCATTTTCATACTTGTACTCAGGATTGAATTCTCAGCGACTTACGAAATGGCGACAGGGGGAATTGACCAAGTTATTTCTTTCAATTAACTATTCTTTTATTTGTAAGGTCTTGGTCGAGACAAAATCTCAAGGTTATCATCTGAAATCCACCCGTGCAATATTTTTCTTCCCTTATTAACACTGATTGTATTGTTTTAGTTACTGTTTTCCATTGCGAATGCGGAAAGGTGTTCAAGCACAAGTGCAACTTGCAAGCTCATAAGAAGTGGGAATGCGGAAAGGAGCCGACTTTCAAGTGTCCGCACTGCGACTTTACGACCTACTGGAGGAAGAGCATTAAACTGCACATATTCAACCGGCACAAGTCCAGAATATGATTTTATTGAACTTTTTTCTACCTTGTAATTTTTTTTTTTAATTATTTATTTATTAAATATAGGACGATTGTTTTTTTTTTGTTTTCTACAGACCGTTGTGTTTTAAAAATCCCCAAGCCCAAATCCGTTCCTGTGTGGAGTTTTGTTCTCGGACGTTCCTCTCTGATCCATTCCGATTGGTTTTCAGGTTTCTTCTGCAAGTGCGGTCGCGTGTTCAAGCACGAGAGGAACTTCTACACTCATTCGAGGTGGGAGTGCGGTCAAGAGCCGAGGTTCAAGTGTCCATACTGCCCAAAGAAAAGCCACCGAAAGGCAAATCTAAACAAACACATCCAGAACAAACATATTCTAGTCAAGGACAATCCGCTATTTCTACCAATTTCGATCTAGTCTATGCTTAAATATATAATTTGTATATGCCTATATACAAGAGTTGTATATATATACTGAATGTTCCTAAACAATTTAACAAATTTAAATAAATAAAAATTTATTTTTGTTTGAACATTTTTTTATTGAAGATCACGTTAAACAATAAGGAGGAAGGTTCGAACGGTTGTAGGTTGAGATGGAGTGCTTTGGGCCGCGGCCTATTGAGCCGAAGGTCGTGGGTTCGAATCCCGCTCGTGACACTGACTTTTTTCTCTCAACCAAGGACCTTACATAGAAAGAATAATTAATTGAAAGATAATAAGTTATAATCGTAGTATATTATCAGCTTTTTCTCTTCATTTTACATCAGAATTTTAAAAACATCTTTATTAAATCCCACATAGACGATTTTTTTAAATCGAAAATCCTTGAATGACTTTTCAGTTTGTTTGTAATTCTCCATTTATTTATGAAAATAATACTGTAGAATCATTTTTAATCGAACTACAAACAGGGGTGGAGCCGTTTTGGATAATGCAATTTTTCGGGAGCAATTAGCGGCGGTAAAATTTTAAAAAATAATATAAGTACAAATATGAAGTACAATATACGGTAGCCGGACTGTAAATCGCAGGAGAAAAGAGTTATATTCGTTATATTCCCCCCCCCACCAAAGCTCGTGATAATTCACTAATAAATTTACAGGAGTCAATTGATTCAGAATTTAGGTTATACAGGGTGTATCAACTTTTATAATCCACCCATTTAATTCGGGAACGATTGACATCAGCATAGGATTTTGGTCCTATACAAACCCCAAGATTAATTTTGGTTTTTCATCTGGGAAATGACGCTCACTTTGTTATTTTAAATGAGAATCCCTTATTTTTTATTGTACTATTCGATTCTAGAGATTGTTTATGCAACTTTTGCTAAAAAGAAAATTTTGATAGGCTCGACCATTTTTGAGTAAAGCACGACGCAAGACACATGTGTGGGGGGTATGCTTGATGTAATAGGCGGCCGACCCCATTAAAACATAAATAATTTTTTTTTGAATTAAAAAAAAAAATTTCTTCTTCTGGTCTCACCTTCCACCAAGGTAAGACTAGGAGAAGACGTTTTTGTGTTGTGAGCCCTCCCCCCAAAATGGAGCCAGGGTATAGTACAATAAGCTGTACAGCTGCAGTGCTCAGTCCCTGGTATCCATCCATCCACATCCAAGGAGAAAGTGGAGATTCAGGAGGATAAAATATGTTTTATTCTCCCGTGCTTCCAAGATCTGAGACAATCGTATGCCAATTAAAGCACATTTGCGAAAAAGATTTGCGGGTCCTGAATTTTAATTCCCCCTTAATCCATGGCATTTGAACTAAAGCGTGCAAGTCTGTGAGCCTTGTGTAACGTGGGGACGAGGTGGCTAATCTTAAAAACTTGTTCTGTATTATTTGTAGCCTATTAATGTTAGTCATGCTTGTGTAGCTCCAAGCAGGTCAAGCGTACAATATTATTGGTTTCATCAACACTTTCTAAATAGTTAGCTTATTTGCAACGCTCAAAGATGATTCTCGACTTAAAATGGGGGAAAAGAGTCTTAATCATTATTTTGCCTCTCTTTATCAACGAGTTAGCATGCTCAGTGAAATTCAGTTTGTGGTTCAGTGTCACCACTAGGTATTTTACCTGTGGGGTCCACGGTATTTTTACCCCGTCAAGCATGATTTGTTTATCGAGGGAGGGTCGCCGCCTAGTAAAGAATATCGATTCTGTTTTTACAGTGTTTAAGATTGACTTCCATCTGTGGCAGAAGCGTACTATTTTTTTGTAAAGCCATGTTCAAATTTGCTACAGCCGTCTGTCTCCAGGAGGAACAGTACATTACCGTGTCGTCAGGTTAAAGGGCCAACTTGCAGTTTGACCTATCTAGTGTAGGAGGAAGAGAAAGAATTTAAGAATATTGAAAAAAGTGTTGGACCTAGTGTAGACCCTTGAGGGACCCCAGCAACAACTTTGAAAGGGTCTTTCACTTAGGACATTATGATCCTAACAACGTATGTTGGGAACTTATATTCTAACGGCCTGTAGACTATTCCGTTATGCCAGACAGTGTGAAACGCCTTCTCTAGGTCTAGTAATACCATACCTGTGCATTTTTTTGTAATTAAATCCTGCCGTTACTTCATCAACTACTTTAGCTAGAAGAAGAAATTTTTTGATAGGATCGACCATTTCTGAGTTACGCTCGACGGAAGCTGCGTGAGTGGGGCTCTTTGTAAAACAAGATGGCCCATATCTTTCAAAATGAATTTTTTTACTCTCTTTTTACCTGGTATCATACATACAATCAAAGCTCAGCATTTTATATACCAACTCATTTTACGTAATTTTTTATTTATACGTTATATTATTTTAATACTGCTAATTATTTATTTCTGGTATTATCTATTATATTCACTAAATAATAAGTGTTTCTTTAAGTTTTAATTTAACTGGGAGCTTTAAATTTTTCGATGTAAAATTGTATACGTGTACTGGCTTCCTGATAAATAAAACATTACATAGTCGTTAAAAAAAAAAAATTTGTATTTAGATTTTACACACTTTTGATATACCAACATCATTCTTAGCGGCTACATTTTTCAAAAATCAGCAGTCCTTTTTCTCCTGGAATCGTCCCACTTAACCCGAGGTTAAAACGGTTAATACTGTATTGAAATTCTGACTTTTTACATTTCAATTGATTGATCTTTTGAACACATCGTAGATATCGAGGTTCTGCGTAGAAATTCTGATTTCAAGGGGGACGTGGTGGCCGATTGGTTTAAGGGAGTATTGCCACGCCAGCGGTTCTGGGTTCGAATCGCAGAGAAACTCATAGATTTTCAATTTAGAATATGGTATAGTAAATAAGCATTATAAGGGCGGTTTGTCCCTTGTCTGTGACAGACCTGTACGATTACTGTAAGAAATACAATCTGACTTCTAGCTTTTATAGCAGATGAACTCGTACAAAAATGCGACTCGCATCGGACCCAAAATGCGTTCTCTTTGGCCTCGGATAAGAATGCATAAGATATTGAAATTATACTAAGATTTATAAGTTGATTACGTTTATCGTTTTTTTATTTAAGAATTCTATAACATATTGTTCTTTCTGTTGAAAACGCTGAAAAATTTTTTTTGGCAGTTTGAAATTTTCAATCGCCCTGTTCACCCAGTTGGTTGGGACTACATTGTCCATTTTATTTATTTATTAATTTGTTGAAAGCAAAACGAGATTTTTTTTTTTTTTTTTTTTTTTAATTCGACTAAGCTTAACTACCACAAAAGACGTGAGTGCGGACTCACGTTCCCATGTCCATTCCGCGCTTATTCGCTTTCGAAGAAAAGCAACCTCAACGTCCACTCGGATGTGGAAGACATCACCCCGTCGAAAGCTTGAGGCCTGCAAGTCCCGACAGTCTGGGCTCGTTCGAATCTCTGGCAATAAAGATTTGAAACAGAAAATATTTGTTGAGGTCTGAATGATATCTTTTAGTACCGTTTAACCACCAAAAAATTAATTTTTTTGCTTAAGTTTTGAACTCTTTTAATACTGTATTGGTAAGGAAGTGGCCAGACTTGGGATTGAAACAGAATTATCACAAGGAATTTTAATTCCTTTCATATTAAAAAAGAAAACAAAAATTGTTCAGTTAATATTCTTCGATTTATTGTCGTTTTCTCTGATCATGCATCATGGCTACCTCAGAGTATTTCATACTGCTGTCTATTTACAGTAAACTTTAAACAAATGATCAAGGATTTTAATTTTATTTTCCTTGTTTTATTTTTTTGTTTTTTGTTTGCTCCCTTTTTTTTTCTTTTTTTTGAGTCGACGTTTCATTAGTCTGTTTTTCCTCTTCAGCTGACGGAGTGCACAAGTGCGAATGCGGCCGTAAGTACAAGAAGCTGGCCATGTTCAACTTCCACAAGCGGAACGAGTGCGGGATCGACTTCAAGTGCACCATCTGCAAAAAGTCCTACAAGTCAAAGCAGAACCTGAAATTCCACACGATGGCGGCGCACAACGTCCAGTCCTAGGGATAAAGGCGTTCTTCAATATTTTATTTTTGAAAACGAAAACTTAAACGAAGGCGTAATGTCAAAAATCGTCGGCGTACTTATTTTTGAAATACAAATCCTCCTATCCTTCTGTTTTCAAGATTACTGATCGAAACTGACTTCATCACATTGATACATTTTTCTCCTTTGAAATTGTTTAAAGTTAATACTGTATAAGAAATTTTCTATGGACTAGAAGATTTTATTTTTTGTATGTTTTACACGGTTTCATATTTTTCATACTCACTAGTATTATTACCTTTACAATGATGTTAATTAGTTGTTAATAAAATTATTAAACATTTTATTTGAAATTAAAAAAAGATTGTTTAAGCTTGAAACAATGACGGTTAATAACTAGTTCCGACAATTTTTTATAAACAAATTCATGTCATTTTTTGTTAGGTTTATAAATATTTTATTTAATTAATAATTTATTTATTAAAATTAGTTAAATGAAGCGATCTATTAATTTTACGATGGCTCGTTTTGTAATAAATACACTTTAGTTCACTCATTATTTGTTACAGTTTTTGCCTAGTTTAGTTCACCTTGCCACTTTTCAAATTAATTTGCCCTCTTCAATCGTCCATTATGTAGGTGGTGTTGGGGCGGCTTTTAAGATGTGCTCGTAGGCGTACAGTACGGTCTCAGTGACGACTTACAGGATGTTTAGATCCCTGTCAATTTCGCTTTTGCAAGGATCTACTGGCCGTATTATATTGGAACTTTATTATTTCTGTGTTGTTTTTTTTTTGGGGGGGGGGCATACGTCAAAATTTGTGTACCATTCCATATAAGTTTTCGTATGTAATTATAAATCGTTATTTTATTTTGTACTGATAATGTAATTAATAAAGTTGATGATATTTGGAGTTAAGTTCTTGCCTTGTCTTTTTCATATGTACTTTCTAATTTATTTATTTTGTATCGTAATGTCTAAGTATTTCACTGAATTCTCGGAAGGGTCTATTTTACCATTGTGTACGATTGGTTTGTCTGCTAATTTTCTATTGTACGGATTTCCAGTAGTTTTATTTTGACTTTTCAAGTATCTGCCCATTAAGTCGTGCATGGGTACGTTTTGAGCGTCATCAGTGATACGTCACATAGACAACACAGGACTTAGGATGTATGCCAGCCTCGATTTTAAACAAATAACATCTTTCTGAAAGGTAGGAGGTCAAAGTTCAACATGTTTTGCCTGTAATATCAGTGTTATAGTAGATGATGGGGTTTGGTCTGCGAGTCGGCGAACTCGTGTTGAACCGGCACACGGGAATTTACTGGGTCTGTCTTCACTCCCGGGTTTATTGTTTGAGTCAATCAAACCCGTTTCGGCATTACGCCATCTTCAGTGAGAAACTGTGTCATTTAGTCTGCGCGGGGTTTACATACTTTGTATAGTTTTGTGTCCGTCGCATGTCGCTGGGGGCGTTGCGTTAGGGGGCGTGGCCTCCGTGCCCGTTGCTCGGTCTTGGTGGGGGTTATTTGGTTATTTCCGTTGTCAGTTATTATTTGTGCGTCGTTAGTTTTTTTGCTTTTTCCTGGTGTTGGTTGTAATGTTTTGTTCTTCTGAACGTTTTCGTTTTTTGTTATGAAGTGTTTTTAGTGGTGTGTGATTGTGCGTTTATAAGTTTTCCGTTTTTAAGTGTTATTTGTTTGTATATCTCGAGGTTCTCTAATATGTTTAATTGTCCACCTTTTTGTGCGTTGTGTATTAATGTCATGCTTGTTTCTATTGTGTTTGGTTCGTGGTTGTGAATCCGCATGTGATGCTATAGACACCGTTGCCGTCTAGCGGGTTAGTTGTGTCTATGTTCCTTTTTTAGAAGTTTACGTGTGTTATTATTGGCTGTTTTCAGTCCGGGTTTGTTGAACAGATTCGTTAGTTTGTACGTTTCTTTTCCTGTGTATGTGAATGTTGTTGATTTGTGTTTCGTGGTTTTGTTTTGTTTTTTAGATGTTTCTGTATGGTGATTGTGTGTATCCGTGGCTGTATAATATCAGTGTTCCTATGTATCTGATCTATGGTTGGGTGCTTGACTCTGAATCCAACTGGTGGCTTAGTATAATATTGCTTTTATTATTATTATTATTTTTTTATTTTTTATTTTTTTTTCAATGAAAGGATTCAGTCTTTTTAGCAAAACCTTTCCTAATAATTATGAGATAATTGGACAAACTGAGTTGAGGCGGTAGGATGGTACTTCGTTTACCTAGTTTTACTGTCATGGTGTTATCCTTTTAATTTTCCAGGAATTAGGAACATGGCTAAGTAGTTTTGCTGCGTTAGTGAAAGTGCCGTTGGTGTCCAACTGGCGCATGTCCTAAGAAATTCTATGTCAGAGTTTAGTCTTGGGTCAGGTCGGCTGTTTTCCCCCCGAACCATTTTGCCATTTTTTCTCACAATTATGTTTTATTGACCCTGCCGACTTATATTTTACAGGGAAACATTTCTGCAAGTGTGGCAGGACTTTCTCCCACTCTGGCCATTGGAACTACCACTTGAAGAACGAGTGCGGTAGGAAGTTCAAGTGTCCCTTCTGCCCAAAGTTGGTCTCGATAAAAACCAACTTGACGAAGCACATCAACAGGATGCATGTTCCTATTAAATCAGACAAGTTATATTTGTAGTACTTATTCTCGAACGAAACGCTAATCGTGCTGTGATTAAGTTTGACTTTTCAAATTGTACAAACATTCCCAAGTCTGAAGTACCTCGATTTTTTTTTCAAGTATGCTTATTTTCTGTGATTTAGGTAATAATAATAAAAAAAGTGATGAATCCATCCCGGTTTTTTTTTTTTTTTTTGTAACTGTCCCTGAAAATGAAAACTTTTGATAGTCACTAACAAGTTTTGTTTGTAGTTCCAGGTAAGAAGCTACAGCACATCTGCCCCTGCGGCAGGAAATTCTCCCATAGATTTAATCTCGAATACCACAAAAAAGCAGAATGCGGAGTCATTTTCCAGTGCAACCACTGCCCGAAGAATTTCAAATCTAAGAAGTCACTGAAAATACACACATTTTCCCTACACGGGAAACCGTCTTAGATCTGTTTTCCCCGACTCGTTTAAACTGAATGGGCAGAGATAATGGCAACAGATGTCTGATCGGAGTTATGTCTAGAAATAAAATTGAAATTGTAAACTGTAAATAAAAAATTTCAAGCTCCGTTCTACAAACTTTACACTTTTTCAAAAACACTTGGTTTTTTTTTTTTTGTAAAGTTTGTACCAGGGAGTTCACCCGTAAATACTTTCTGAACCTTAGAACACACCGGCCAAAGTGTTTCGGTTCCATTGACGGAAGAGTCCTAAAGGAAGCGTCTTTTTGACTACAACAAATGCTCAAGAAGACGTCCTTCGTGCTAGGACGATCCAGGAAAATGTATATAATAAAATATAAGGAAATAATCACAGTCAAATGACCTTAGCAGTTTTTAGCGATGAAAACAAAAAACAGCATCAGTTTTCCCGTTGACATTTTTCTAATTGTTAACTTTAGTCAAAAGAAAGACAGAAGAAAAAATAAAAGAGGAAAAACATTGCTATTTAAAAATTTTAAAACTGAGCGTATTTTTTTTTTTTTTTCAACATTTGTACATTATTGAATAAAATATTTTTTAAGATGTTTCCCATGGCTTTACTATTTACAGCGAAACTTCTTGATATTTTTATTACTAAAAGCCACAAGGGTAGAAATGTTATGTGTTGTACATCCTAAATGGGGGGTCGGTCATGTCAAGCGCATGGCACTTGTCTTCACCAGTCCATCCACCTCACAGGAACTCGCCTAACTTTTGATGTTCCGTTCCACCTTCAAAAGTCGGTCTAGTTCAATCAAGGGTGAACAATTGAGTCCGGTCCAAGAGTTCTCACCAGTGATCCATTTAACAGTGGTGAAAGTTCTTGATGTTATCAAGGGGTTGGCATGCCGAGGAAGACAGATAAACATTTGACTGCAAGAGCTTCGAAGCAGGTTTATGGCTATCCTAATTCCTCCCACGATCGAAGGGAAATACAATTCATCATATTGCATGTTTTCTTTAATAAATTTGTTCTATGTTTGTAATAAGCTTTACAAAAAGTATTTGTAATAATTCTAGGATTCATTTTGTTTTGTTTTTTCAAGGTTTCATCTGCGAGTGTGGCAAAGTGTACAAAAACAAGAACGACAGGGCTAGACACCAGAGGCGAGAATGCGGCAAAGAACCGATCATCGCGTGTCAGTTCTGCGAATACAAATGCTATTGGATATCCAACTTGAAAATACACGTGATGAATCGTCACATGAAATCCAAAATACCTTTGTAAAAGAAAAAAAAAGTTTGATTTTAGTAATAAACAGCTTATTTTCCAGTGCAAATTTATTTTTCTGATAACCTTGCCAAGTCGTCGGCGGAGTTGGGCTAAGTAACCAGTACAATGGGGTATAGCCAATTGTCGATCCATGTAATCCATTCATTGGGTGTCTGTCCCATCCTCTTGGAATTTAGATATCTCCCGTACAGGTCACAACAGGCTCATCAGGACCCAAATAATTGCGTGTTGAAGAGTGATTATCTGGTTAATTTTGTCTTTCCAGTTGTATGCATTGCGGAAAATTCAAAGAATTATTACCGCAAAGGAAAAATATTACAGGATTTGGGACATCGTAAATTTGGGTCATGTCAACTGGATGCTTGGCACTTGTCTTCGCTGGTCCACCCATGGCATGAACTGCCCTGAATTTTGATGTTCCTTCCCATCCCTACTATGGTAGGAAAACTGGTATAAAATTGTAAATCAAAAGTCAATCTAGTTGAGGCGCTCAAACCTGTGAGTCCCGTCTAAGGGCCCACATGAGGGAGTCTTATCCAAGGGCTCATACCAAGGAGCTCACACTAGTGAG
>CM077110.1:3030561-3041108 GCA_039619505.1 Cimex hemipterus | reverse complement strand
CCACACCAGGGAGTCTTATCCAAGGGCTCATACCAAGGAGCTCACACCAGTGAGCCCCGTCCAAGGGCTCATACCAAGGAGCTCACACTAGCGAGTCCCGTCCAAGGGGTCATACCAAGGCGTCCCCTATCAAAGGAGCTCACACCAGGGAGTCTTTATCCATGGGCTTAAACCAGTGAGTCTCATCCAAGGGCCCACACCAGGAAGTCCCCCGCCTAAAGAGCTCACTCCAATGGTCTAGTCCAAGAGCTCAAACCAGTGAGTCTCATTCAAGGGCCCACACCAGTGAATGCTGTCCAAGGGTACAAACCACAGCCAATGAGGACCAGCCATTGCGACTCATCAGATCAAGTTGATGGTTGAGATGTAGAAAAGCACTGAAAATGCCGCTAAGCGTCATTTGGGGTAAACCCCTTTGTTGATAGACTCATCTAAGTTTTAGAGCTATGTCTGACTTATGGGATAAATTTAAATTTTTCTGTGGTTGTGCAATTGTGTCCAAATAAATGTTGGGAATGTACTCTCAGATTTATTAAGTTCGTAAGCCTTACCTTCCTCTACACAAAAGTAGCTAGGCGCCTATGCCAACACTTTCTAGAGAAAAGCTAGAGAGAGATTGTTTGAACCAGCTAGAGGTTATGGAATACTGGAAACCTCAGAGTCAGATCTGGTATTTGAACCCAGGACTGTAGTGTGACATATTATCCGGCCCCTAAGGTCTGTTAGCACAAATTAAATGTTTTAATTATGTATTAATTAAATATTTTCTTAGCTCTTAAGGTCGAGGTGTTGATGCCGAGAGAATCATCTATCTGTTTATTCTTTTTCATTTCATTTGATTTTAGTTTTTTTTCTTTTGTTTTTAAAGGAAAGCTAAAGCACGCCTGCATGTGCGGAAGGAAGTTCACTCACGAACGCCATCTGAGGCATCATAAAAAGACAGAATGCGGAATCACTTTCCAGTGCGTCCACTGTAAGAAGGATTTTAAATCAAAGAAGGCCGTTAAAATACACACATTTTCCATCCACTGGAAACAATCGATGTAACAATTCAAGACATGCCGTGATAAAGGACATGGCAATACAGTAAGACACAAGAGCGTTTTTAGTAATGCAGTTTTAGAATCATTTCAAAATGTCTGCTTTGTGAGTTGGTGAACTTGAACAGTTCAGCGGGTCCACCTGCTCGCATTGGTTTCATTAAAATGTGTTTCGGCTTCACACCGTCTTCATTGAGGAAATGCCTAAAAGCATTCCTACCCATAATTGCATAGTAATTAATGGCTTAAAAGTTGAGGACACAGTTCCTCATTGATGATGGTGTGAAACAAATCCATTTCAATCAAAAGTAAACCAGCGATGGTAGATGCACCCAGTAGTGATCAAAAGTTTAATCCAACATAATTTTCAAAAGTTCGCCTACCGCCATGAAAACTTTTGAACCAAACCGATCTCAAAAAGAAACAATTTACATTCTGACATTTGTATTTTATCGCTACTATGACTTGTTTTTTTAGAACTTTAAGTTTTCAGCTTTGGTTTTTTTTATGTAGTTACTTTTCTTATAAACAAATAGATTAACAACCAAGTAGTTTTTATTTTGTGATTCAAACCACATAAGTGTTTTCAACCTTTTTCTCTTTGATATCTGGATATCAATTCTGTATTAATATTTTAATTTTGCTTTTAAAGGTAAACTGAAGCATGTCTGCGGCTGTGGGAGAAAGTTCACTCATGGTTACCATCTGAAGCACCACAAAAAGACGGAATGCGGGATAATTTTCCAGTGTGAACACTGCCCAAAGAATTTCAAGTACAAACAGTCTCTGAAAATACATAATTTCACCCTCCACGGACAACCGTCTTAGGCGTTCTACTGTTTGTTCGGTGAAGTCAATGTTTCACCCTTTCTTCGTCTAACTTGAGTTCAAATAAATTTTAAGTACTTTCATTTTGGAATTTCACTCTGTACAAATGTATTTTACTGTGTAAATAAATGCTTGATTAGTTTTATTCACATTGATCCCCAGTCTTTTTCATTTCTGATTAAATATAAGATATGAAACAATCTTGTACAAGAACATTTCAGTAAAAACTGTTGTAATAAAATGGAAATTAAATTTGGTTGCTGCCAATCATCCTGTTCTATTTATTTTCACTATTGGTCGGCAAGAGGAATTTTGGCATTCTTCTGTCAACAGCGTTGTACTTTGTAAATATGTAATCGTCAATTAAAGTTTTAGTCTTGTCATTTTTTTTTTCTTTATCGACGATGTTCCGTATTTAATTTTGACTTTCACTTTTAAAGGTAAATTAAAGCACGTCTGTGTTTGCGGGAGGAAGTTCACACACAATTACCACCTGAAACACCACAAGAAATTCGAATGCGGGATCGTTTTCAAGTGCGATGACTGTAAGAAGCATTTCAAATCGAAGAAGGCCGCTAAAATACACGCGTTTTCCGCCCACGGAAAACTGCCTTAATCGTTTATTGAAGACATTTTAAGAAAATGTAAAAACCGAAGGACGAGGTTTGAACTTTTTTCCAAACAAATATTGCATCCTTGGAACGAAGGGCTGAAGAGTCAAAAGGTCAAAATGAACGATTTTAAATAATATCAAGCATAATATGACAGTAATCTCTTCATGTGCTGGCTTTTGTTATTTGTATTGAAAATAAAATTTATTATTATTTGTCGTAAATTTTTTTTTATACATCACATGATATACGTTTTTATATCCTCATATACATTTTAATGTTTCAGAACGGGCCTGCCCATTGGTCGTTATCGGCAGGTGTTGGTATCCAAAATTGTCACATTCCACCTCAGACAGTTCCTTTGATTTTTAATGTTCTTCACTTTGCTTTTCAAGGTAAACTAAAGCACGTGTGCGTGTGTGGGAGGAAGTTCACGCATGATTACCATCTGAAACACCACAAGAAGACTGAATGCGGAATCGATTTTAGATGCTCCACGTGCGGCAAGTCGTTCAGGTCGAAACAAGGGCAGAAGATCCACTCGGCGTCAGCTCACAGGATGAAGATCTTGCCTTGACTCCCTTAAATTAATCAGTTTTAGAAGCGCTCTTTATCAGTCTTATTAAGGAGGAGGAAAACTTGTACGTCGTATTTACTATTAAAAGTAAATTAAAATGTTCTGTTTGTTTTGATTGTCGTTTCCATATCTGAAACATTGTTTTAATCCTTTTTCCTCACTTCGATTCAAGCTTAAACAAGATTATTAATCAGGGAAATAAAATTCCGCAGGCTCGGAATGGATCAAATGCCACTGTGGGAGGAATTTCAGGCATCTGTACGATTTGAAACATCACAAGAAGATCGAATGTGGGCTCGACCTGAGGTGTGAGGAATGCGGAAAATCTTTCAAATCTTGGAAAGGCTATCGGCTCCACTGCAAGAGGGGGCATTCTTTAATTATGTAATAAATTCGAAATAAAGTCTGTATTTTTTATATGGCGGATTTACTTGTCATGCCTGAGAGAGGTGCTTAATCAGGGCTGATATTTCCTGTTATATACCAATATCAAAACTTACAATTACAAAAATGAGTCGTCAAACAACAGCCGAAATTTTTTTTTTTTGACCGTAAACTCGGTTCTATCCAGCCGATATTTTTTTAACGATTCTGCTGTTCTTTTGTGCAGGTGAAAGGATCAATTGTAGCTGTGGCCGGTCTTTTTTATACAAATCGCATTATAATCATCACAAGAAGACAGAATGTGGGCTCAACCTTACGTGTGATACTTGCAAGAAAAAGTTCAAGTCCTACAAGGGCTATAAAGCACACTATATTATGTTTCATACCATGAATAAATAAAATTTATTCCGTTGTTTGGTTTTTAAAAAAAAAACAAATTACAAAACCTACTGATATATTCTGAGGTGGTAATCTTCTGTCTGATGATGAGTATTTAATACTCAAAATCTGGATAGATGGATAAAACAGTCTGTCTATTGGGACCTTCTTTTCCAAAAAAGTGAATCACATGCTTGGTAAAAAAAATTGAGCAAACCTGCGTATTACAGTTCTCATCATTTGAAGGCAAGGCCTTAGTACATTTCACAACTCAAAATATGTTATACATAAATGGTTTTGTATACATGCATATGTATAGTGTGGATATGAGATAACGTTTAATAAATTTTATTTGGGTTTTTAAATTTTAGACATAAAATATTAAGTTTTTTTATGGCCTTATGAGCTTGCATAATTACAGGAGTATGATTCCGTTGATTATTTCAAAATAAATAGTTGGTGGGATTCGAACCGACGACTGCGGGGTCTAGGAGCCAAGAGTCGCGCTGACCACTCAGCCACCGCGGTAGGGGCCCGCGGTAGCCGAGCAGTTAAGGCGTCAGTCTCTCGGCTAGTAGACCCCGCGGTCGTGGGTTCGATCCCCACCGTCGCCTCTGGAATTTTTCTGACGCCTAAGGGGACCGGTGGCCGCAATTAAAAGAAATTGACACGGCACTCATCAATGGATCTCAGTGACCCTGAACCTGGTCCCAACCCCCTTCAAAAATGAGTTTCTTCGATGGAAGAACACTGGTACAACGCGACCTCAAGTTCACTTTGTGCTGTGGGCCCTCTCCCAAAAATGGAGCCAGGGTATAGTACAATAAGCTGTACAGCTGCAGTGCTCAGGAGGGAACTCCTCCAGTCCCTGGTATACATCCATCCACATCCACAGCCACCGCGGTCCCATTCATAAGCGTAAACAAATAAAATTCTGTACAAAATCGAGTAATTACGTTGTGAAAATTATCCGTTTAAGAAAATAAAATGAACCCCTTCAATAATCGAACTGAGGTGATCAGCGAAAACGGCTTAAAAAGTTTCGTGACACTCATTTTCGAAAATGTAACAATCAGATTTTTTTTAAATCTGTTTGAGTTTTAAATTTATATGTAATTGTAATTTAAATATAATATATTTACATTATTAAAACACTGTAAGCGGACGACGTCGCGGAGGCCGAATTATCTCCCAATATTCGCTTTCCTTTTTTATAAGCGACAAGAGATAAGTCGGCGTATGCGCGTCGCTACTTATTTTTGTGTAGGGGAAGGTAAGGTTCTAGAATACAATAAATCAGAGATAGTATTCAGAGACATTTATTGAACAAAACTCCTTCTCTTAAGGATACTCTAATTGCTAATATTAATTTATCTACTAGTCAGCCACAACTCTACATCTGGGATGAGTCACAGCATCTCTTGTCTCGACCTCTGGCTTGTCACGATGGGTCGAAACGAGTGGTCCTCGCTGGCTCTGGTTGGCTGCGTCTCCTTGATGTATCCCAGACGGAGTGTGGCTGCTTCTGCCCCGATCCTGGGATCTGATGCCGGCTGACTGGGGGTGAGCCTTTTATCTTTGTCTGCCTTTTGGTTGTCCCTTTTTATACCGGATCTCTCCCGAAGTAGGGGTGAAAAAGAAACTCCAAAAGTCGAGGGGAGTTCTCCCGACGAGGCTGGGCCGACAAAGATTTGACGTACTCCCAATTTACGATATCCCTCTTTTCTTATTGAAATGGCTACCTGGGTAGCCATTTCCCAGCCAGATGTGCCAGATGTGTCCCGTTCTTCCCGACTGGGTCTGTTTTACATTTAGACGTTCTTACCTAGCTGGCTACCTGCATAACCATTTCTTAGCTAGATTCGCCAGATGTGTCACATCGTGCCGGTCTGGGTCTGCCTTTGTCGGTTTTCCTTGTTTACCTAGTTGGTAGTAGTGCCTATTTTGCAGTTTAACTAAGACGGGGCCGGCTACAGTACACATACATTCTTTTTTCAATTTCTCTGTTGTATACACATGATTTTTAGCGTTCCGTCTGACAAATCTAATTGTTGTTTGGTTTAAATCAAACAAAAACATCAGGGGTATTGGTGCCATCTTGGTTAAGGCGTGTGGTAAGGTAGAGGTCCCGGGTTCGAATCCAGCAGCCCTGCATTTAAAATCGGGATCTTTTTTAACGCCGACACCACTCGATATGACCTCTGTAAAATAAAAAAAAATTAAAAGTTCTCACTGATGTGTCAGATAAAACGACCTCTTTGAATTCCTACAATTTTTCATTACTTTTTTCTAACAACTTGGAAAAAAGGATCTTCGATTAGGTCACAACAGAACATTTTTTTTGCAAGTTTTTGCCGAGGTTTCGACGATTATCGTCATCATCAGTGATTTAACTCGATGAGTGTCGAAATATATCTTGAGAACAAGAAACCACTTTTATAATAAGATTATTTAAAATTAGGTGAAGCTCAGTATCTCGACTAAAATATAAATATAAGTACATGCCTTTTTTCTTCCCCCCCCCCCAATAAAATTACTTTTTTTCTCAGGTACATTAGAATATCACAGTTAAGATTAATAAATTAAGGTTTTTTGTTGAGATAAAAAACGTCAATGGCACGAGCGGGATTCGATCCCACGATCTTTGGTTCGGTGCGTCGCTGCTCTACCACTTGAGCCATCGTAACCCGGATGCACTCAGACACCAACTTCCCAGTGGTAGAACTGCGGCGTATCAAGCCGAGGATCGTGGGTTCGAATCCCGCTCGTGCCATTGACGTTTTTTTATCTCAACAAAAAACCTTAATTAATTGTAGTATATTAATTGGTCAATTGGATTTTGAAATTAGTAGAGTTAAAATTAATTGTTTTTTTTTTTTAATTCTGCTTTATATAGGTAAACAGAACTTTAAGTTATCTATACGTAGAACAATTAAAAAAAAAGCTTAATTAATCTTAACTGTGATGTTGTAATATTATTACAGGTATATACCTGATACATTATTATATACATTCAGGTATATACCTGAAAAAAGTAATTTTATTTTTAAAAAATAAATAAACATGTTCTTACATTTATATTTTAACCGAGATCCTGAGTCAAATCCTGATGATGACGATAATCGTCGAAACCTCGGCAAAAACGTCAAATAAAGAATTATTCTGTTGTGACCTCAATGAAGATAATTTTTTTCCACTTGTTAAAAAAAAAAAGTCGACCTTCATCCAGTTAAATCACTGATGATGACGATAATCGTCGAAACCTCGGCAAAAACGTCAAAAAAAGAATTGTTCTGTTGTGACCTCAATGAAGATAATTTTTTTCCAAGTTGTTCAACAGCAGGTCGATCTTGTTTCATCTTTAATTTGTTTTTTGTTTCTACGAACAAAACGAAAGCTAATTATTTGGAGATCGTGTGATGCGGGTCTGGTATGACGTAGGCTGTAGAAAAACATTGCCTTTATCGTGCCTACGTTTCGATCTTTATTGAGATCATCTTCAGAGTGTTTGTTTTCTGTGTAAAAGTGTTGAGAGTGCCAGTGATTATTGATGTTTTATGTTTATATAGATTGGATTTTGAAGGAGTGGGAAGGGAAGTTGGGACAGAAAACGTTTTTTTATAAGAGGATTCGGCCTTCTTTGGAAAGAAAGGAGCCGGCAATGGGAAAAAATGAGTAATGGTAACAATTTCTCTAAATTCCAGGCTCTGAAGATGATCTCAATAAAGATCGAAACGTTGGCATACACCACTCCAGACTTTATCTCACGATGTCAAAATAATAATTAATACGTTAAATAATAATATCAACTCGCTATAATTTAAATAAAGACGAAATCAACCTTTGACCTCATCTGATACCCTCTCTTCTTTAATTAAAACGAAAGTTAATCGAAACGTAAAATTTCAAAAACTACAAATACAAAAGCATACTAAACCATCACATAGGCTAACTGAAATCTTATGACTTGTATTTTATTAGTTTCTCGTTTGTCAAAATATGTAAAGAAACAGTGATTTATGTTTCTAATATATATTTTTTTTTTTTAATGCAGGTAAACTTGTGTGCAGCTGTGGAAGGAAGTTCAGCTACAAGAAGAATTTGAATCAGCATAAAAAAACCGAGTGCGGACTTGATTTCATATGTCCCACTTGCTTCAAGATATTTCGGTCCAAAAAGGGATATACGACGCATATCCTCCTACATCACAAAACATGCATCAAAATCTGACTGGAAGTCTTTACAAAAGTCTTTCTTATGCCTTTCATTGTACTTGTAACGCTTTGATGTTGTAAATAGTAAATAATATTTTATAAAAAAAAATAAATAAATACAAATAAAATATATATACAATTTTTTTTCTGAATTATGTGGTTTTCCAACTTAAATCGTATTAATTTTCAAAATACCTCTGATACAAAATAACCGTACTTTTATTATTTGATGCTCTTAAATTCTTTTGAACATTCGTTTACTTGACACAATAATCTCGATAATCAGGCGTTTTTATTTTTCAATGTGTAACATTTTTTTTTGGGGGGGGGGGAGTGTGTGTGATATTTCCTGAATCGTGAACGATCGGCCAACAATAAGAAGTTCCCTCTTTAACAGGCAATGTTTATTTATTTATTTTCAATTTTATTAAGTTATTCACTTGTAAAAGTATTACTTAAAGAGGGAGAAAATGTGTTAATTAAGTGCAACTGTTTTGTTTTTTCTAGACAAGCCGGCTAGGAAGAAACTCAAATGCCAGTGCGGTAGAAGCTTCTCTCTTATGGCCGAGCTCAAGTACCACCGAAAAATCGAATGCGGAAGGAACCTTCGTTGCGAAGAGTGCCAGAAGAACTTCAAGACGATGAAGGGTTTCAAATTGCACTTTAAAAACCTTCACAATATCAACTACAACCCTATACAGTATTTGAAATAAATTCGATCCCATTTTATAATTTGGAAACAATTTGAATTACTACCACGATTGGGATAGGCGTAATGTGCAAATCGATAATCTAATTTCTCTTTACTAGCGGAGAACAATGGGAAAGGCAAAGAGTTTTGGGTAATTTTCAAAGAAAGATAATTTATTCCATGTTAAACACATGCACACCTGTACACGCAAATGTTTTGAGGAATGTTATTTTTCATTTTTAGCTGATGTCAAGCTTCAGAAGTCACTATGCCAAGATCAGCTTGTATCCGTAGAAATGTACACATATATTTTTAGCTGTTATCGATGAATAAATGTATTTAAAATAAAATCAATTATGAAAAATATATTATTTTGATTTAATTCTGTTGTGAGGAAGGAGAATCCTTTTTGAAACTGATTGTTTTCAGAACTTTTTGAACACTTTAATCGCCCTTCAGTTTTTTTTTTTGTTTTTTTTTTCTACCAACAGATGGCAATAAAGAATACGTCCACTGTCCTAACTGCGGTCTCAGATTCTACCAGCTGAAACACCTCAGATATCACAAGAAGGTGGAGTGCGAGCCGAGGGGACAGCTGCGCCACCCCTGCGACTGCGGTCGGAGGTTTTCCCAAGAGAAACACCTCCGCTACCACATGAAAGAGTGCGGAAGGGAGTACACGTGCAAAATGTGCCTGAGGGTGTACACGACGAAGAGCAGCCTCATGTTCCACGCGCGTAAGCAGCACAAATTTTGACATTCGCTGTTTTTTTTTCTTTGTTTGTTACCGTTTCCTTTTTCCTCAACGTTCGCTTTTTAAACCGTCTCGTTCTTATATTAACGATCATTTTCTGTTGTTGTTTTTTTTTTAAATGACTAATAAATTTTTGGATTTTGTCTGAAATATTTTTTTTTTTTTTTACGCAGCCCAGCCCTTGAAGTCTTATTTTGCACTGATACGCCTAATATCTGTATCACTTCTTCATTTAATATCCAACTAAAACAATTGTTTATTGTAATAATAATCTTTTGTATTCTAACATGGTCACTCCTATGAACTTTGAAAAATTATATTTTTCATGTTGAATGCGAGGAATCACATTCAATTAAATTTATATTTATTAAAAAAAGATGTTTCCTACTTTATTTGTCCAAACCGGTAAACCCAGTTTTAAGAAAATTTCATGTGCCAATGAACAGGTTTTTTTTTCCAAAGAAAGAAAATTTTAAAACGATTACTTTAAATTATTTAGATATCGTGAGATGCGGTCTGGTGTGATGTAGGTATCAGAAAAACATTTTCTTTATCGTGCCAACGTTTCGATCTTTTATTGAGATCATCTTCAGTGCTCAAAGTGTTTGTCTTCTGTGTAATTGTGCCATGTCGTTTTGAGAGTGCCCTTCTGATGCCTACATCACACCAGACCGCATCTCACGATATCTAAATAATTATCCGTTAACGGTCACTAATCTCTACACAGATTACTTTAAACATAAAACTTCGCGTGATTTTGACCGTTTTGGTCTGGCTTTCCTCGCTCGGTCGGCCTGCGAGATGCGTTTTATTATTCGATTTGCGATTTCTGCTAAATCACAACCCTTCAGGCAAAAAAACCAGCCGAGTTGGAATGAAAATGGCCAGTAACGATCGTATTACCCCTTGCAAGAAAGAAAATCTCACAGTAATGCAATCATTATAATACAATAACATATACAATGGTTTAATTAAAATATTTATAAAGATTTTAACAATTGTATTTTTCTCCATCTATTGGGTTGTCCGGAAAATAATGCAGGATTTTGGTATTAAACAAAAAAAAAAAA
>CM077110.1:3018209-3030161 GCA_039619505.1 Cimex hemipterus | reverse complement strand
ATTTGTAAAAAATGGCAGAAAGAAGGAAAATTGGAATGGTTGTAGGTTGAGATGGGGGGGGGGGGCGCGGTAGCCGAGTGGTTAAGGCGTCAGACTCTCGGCTAGTAGACCCCGCGGTCGTGGGTTCGATCCCCACCGTCGCCTCTGGAATTTTTCTGACGCCTAAGGGGACCGGTGGCCGCAATTAAAAGAAATTGACACGGCACTCATCAATGGATCTCAGTGACCCTGAACCTGGTCCCAACCCCCTTCAAAAATGAGTTTCTTCGATGGAAGAACACTGGTACAACGGGAGCTCAAGTTCACTTTGTGTTGTGAGCCCTCCCCCAAAAATGGAGCCAGGGTATAGTACAACAAGCTGTACAGCTGCAGTGCTCAGTCCTTGGTATCCATCCATCCGCATCCATCCATCCACCTTCGAGAACCAAGCCATTGATAAATTACAAAAATGCACTTACTCGCTCGACTCCACGAACTCGCCGGGTCTTCACCTTCACCGCAATTGAGCCATTGACTTCGATTCATCGCTTTCTCAACGTACAGTTTTTATCGTCTTCGCATCATACTTTTTTTCAATGCCAATGAGTTTCTTCTTTTTTCTTTTTTTTTAAATTAATGAATGCGTTTGGTTATTTATGTGTTGTTTAAAACTAATGCTCCGAAGCACAGAAGAACCGCTTTTCTTTTATTTTTTATATTTTAAATTTAAAAAAGTTTTATATATATACAATTGTTATCAATCTTTTTATTTTCAATTCTTTCGCCGCTATTCATCGGACGGGAAAAGATCCACAAGAATTGGGTCTTGATTCCGTTCGGTTTCGTCCGTCATAAATCAAACAATCCGTGTATTTTACATACAAACATGCAAAGTATACCACTGAAATGTAAAACAGAGAAAAAAGGCGCGTCATTATTTCTTTTTTTCATAATTTCATTTCGCGATTCAGACTTTACTGTATTCGTTAATTTTAGATTTAGGTTTTACCGTATTGTTTTTATCTCAACACCATAATTAGCGGCTACTTTTGGCAATAACAGACAATTCTCACACGCCAATATTTTTTTTTTTTTTGTTTGTTTTTGGTTCGGGTTTTGGTTAAGCCGAGTAAATTTACGGTGTAATCGTACATTTTTCAGACGAATTTCTTTTTAAAAACAATCTCGTTTTTATAAGCTCTCTCATAAAAACCGATTTCCGGGTGATTGTGGTCAAGCCTCGCTTTCACAACTTGTAGATTATCTGTGGTAAATATCGCTGCTTTGCACCGTGAAGCGCGACCGTGACACCTAGGAAGAGAAATTATGTATTATAAAAAACAAATTTCACCCATTTATTTTTAACTTGCACAACAATGCTGCTGTCTCACCTCCAATGGTTTGTCCCATTGGTTAATTTGTGCGACAATGAGAACCTGTAGTTGTTCACGATTAATATCTGCCTTCCCCGAGACCCAAGGACGCATCGCATATAAATATCTGTAAAAAAAAAAAACAAAAAAAAAACACTTCATTCAATTGAACACACACGACCAATAAATTATTCAAATCCAGAGAAGAACGTATATTTTAAAATTGTATACGTATGTGGTTGATCAGTGGCCGTTAATCGATAGTTATTTAGAAATCGTGAGATGCGGCCTGGTGTGATGTAGGTTTCATAAAAAAAATTTTTATCGTGTCAACGATGATCTCGATAAAGGTCGAAACGTTGGCACGATAAAGAAAATGTTTTTCTGAACACTGCATCACGCCAGATCGCATCTCACGATTTCTAAATAATTAGTTTCGTATACTGTTAAAAAAAAATCTAACGGAGGCACTGAAAAACCTTGCAGGCTTTATATTTTTTTTTTTTTTTTTGGTTCAAAAACAATTGTGTGCTGTTTAACTGGAGAGTCTTGAAAATATAGAACAATAATTATTCTACTCAATTAGATTTCTTTAAATCATAAAATAAAAGGATAAATTGTTAAAATGGGAATTTTTTTATTAGCCTAGAGAACAAATTTTACAGCATTTGCAACAAAAAACAAAAAAAACAAAAAAAAAAATTAGAGTTTGTCGTCGTTGTCAGAAGCTAATTTCTCGCTATCTTTTCACCAGAAGGTCTCTGTAGTATACGTCACACAGTTGTTAGATTTGTACTGTCAGCGCAATTCCCTTGGCGAAATTTGCACATTTTTTAATTAAAAAAAAAAGAAAAAAAAAGAAAAAAAAAAGAAGAGTTTATTGGTCTTTTCCCAGTTTGTGCACGGAGCTCTGGTGGACACGGAGAGACTGTTTCGAGCAGTAGTCCTTGTTGCAAATCTTGCAATGGAACTTGATGCCGCACTCGTACTTCTTGTGATGGTTCAGCGAGTGAATGTAACCGTACTTCCGTCCGCAAGTGCACCAGTAGAACGATTTCTCACCTAAACAGAAAATCATTGAATGGAGAGTGGTCAAAGAAAAATTGCCAGTCGGACATTTTCAATGTGAAACGTAAACGGCAGAGATCGACTTCAAAACAAAAACAAAAAACAAAAATAAAAAAATAAAATAACAAGAAACATAGGCAACAAAAATTAATGGGGATAATGATTCAACTACTAATTTTATTTTCATAATCCTTCCTTTTTTTTCTCTTTTTTTTTTCTTCAATTAGACCTTGTGTGTAAAATACAAGTGTAGGTTATAATTTCTTTTCGATTTGTACTGTTTGCCGCACAGCTCGCAGAAGTAAGACTTGCCGCACTCGTGGTTCTGATGATAAGTGAGGTTTTTCTTGTGCGAAAAGCATCGGCCGCAGCTGCATTTATATTTCAAGGCACCTGAAAACATTTGCATATTTAAGTGCGTTATTTTAATTTATAATCGTTTTCGTTATCACTGCGCAACTGAATAATCGTAATGTACAACCGAATTAACTAGTCCTGTTTACAGAAATTTATAAATTTACCTTCCGATACTATCAGATCGAATTAGTTGATAATTAATAATAAATATTATTTGAACAATTTATTTCTTGCTAAGTGCCATTATGATGAATTATTCTAAAAGAATTCGCCGATGAACTTTTCACAATTCACAATGTAAGTAGTCAAAATCGACTATATTATTATTATTATTTTTTTTTTTTACGAGGGTTCGCAACAGCAGAGGTCATATAAACCCTCGGGGTGACGATGTTTTTGAGAAAAAAATCCCATTATGTCGGGTTCGAATGCAGGGCCGCTGGATTCGAACCCGGGACCTTCACCTTACAGTGATGAGCGCCGTGTCAAAGACGGAACCTTGCGGCCACCGACGCCCCCTCCGACTGTATTATTTTAATTAATTATACTTTTCTTTTTATCTAAGGTCTTGGTTGAGATAAAAAAAGCAATGATATAGGCGGGAGCTGAACCCAAAACCTTTGGCTGTTCATCCCTCTTGCGACAGTTTTTCCCCCCATCTCAAGACCTTAGGTAAAAAAAAGAATATAATTAATTAAAATATTCATAATGTTCAATTCAATAAGTATTATGTACACAAACATAAATTCAGCATAATTCACCATACATGAACACCATACAGGTCAGAACAGAGCGATTCTGGCCAGAATGGAACGAGGTCGGCGATGATCATCGCTGACGATTCAATTTAATATTTGTTATTCCGATCGTGTCGTACGGTGGGAAATCGATTCGGGGTAACGAAAGTGATTCGGACGTCAAATAAAACGAATTTACTGAACAAAAAAAGTTCATTCAAGACGACAAAAATTTCATTTAATTTCGTTCGTAATTCGCAACACAAATCCTAAACTGTTAAAGAACAATCTGGTTAACACGTGTTCTGCGTACAGTACCAGAAGGTATAGTTCGAGAAAAGAGAATACCTAAGCGCATTTTTAATTTGTTTGATTTATTAGGGTTTTTTTTAATTAAATAAATAAACATGAAAACATTTTCAACAAATTGATAACAATTTAAAATATATACATTTTTAGGGGGGGGGTGAGGAATATTATATATTCTTACAATTGAAACAGAAATATTAGTCAAGATCAAAATGGTGTTATTTCTAGAATCATTCTGTCAATAAATAATCCAATTAAAGTTATGAATGGTATCGAGAGATCTGCCAGATCTCAACTTTTAACTTTGGAGGGGAGAAAAAATATATAGATACGCATTTGTATCTGTGTTTTACTATCTATAACTATTTAAAAAAAAAAAATTGTTACAAATGTATTACTTACAAAGATTTCCTTAAATTACTATAAGTGTACTTTCTAAATGAAGCGATTAGAAATATGTATATTTTTGTGAATTTTCAAGCTCAGTTTTGTCTTGTAGACACGGCCGCAGAATTCACAGGTGAAGACTATGCCGCATTCTTTTTTCTTGTGATGCTGATAGTGCCGCCGGTGGGAGTAGTTCCTCCCGCAGACGCACTGGAATCTGTACTTTCGCCCTTCAAAAATAAAAAAAGATTAGATATTTCCGACGGCGGGAGGAATTCGAGGGGGGCTTTGTAAAGGTCTCAGGCATAAAGTCCCTTGAAGGTAAAGTATATTTATTGACTAGGTATTGACACTATGGTGGACGGTGGCTAGGTGGGCGATGAGGGTCTGCTTCGCCTTGTATTTCTTGGTACAAATGTGGCATTTGAAATCTACCCCGCATTCCGACTTGCGGTGATAGCGGAAGTGGTTCTTGTGTGAGAAGTTCCTCCCGCATTCGCACTTGTATTTATACTGCTGTCGCCAACCTGAAACAAAACTTGCTTTACTTATCTGGCCGCAACTTGCGATCGTGTCTCAGGGAGGTGGAATAAAAGCAACGGCCGGTATCAAACAATTTATTCCAATTAGGAAACATTCAATAAACATCAGTATAAAACTTTCTGGTGCACTGTGAAGCAGTGCGTCTTCAGGGCCGTTTTCGATTTGTAGCTCTTTCCGCAAACCTCACACTTAAATTCAACGCCGCATTCTATTTTCTGATGCGATTTAAGATTGTGCAAGTAGCTGAATTTTCTCCCACACGAGCATACGTGCCACTTTTTCTCCCCTGAAAGTGAAACAGTGTTAGAAACGGATTTTGACGGTATACACAGAAACATCTTACCGGTTAAAAGGTGAAAGTCAACTTTCACGTGAAACCCCGTTTTAAGCGCGCACAAATCATTTATAACTTGAGATTTTTTTAAATTTCAATTACAACAACTTTAATGTGTAAATACGTCAATCACTTTAGATGATCGTTATTTTTCCGATTGGTTAAAAAATCTAGTAAAGAGTGGAGGATATTACGAAGAAATATTACTTCCTTAAGACTTACGGTAAGGACAATGGAAGCAGCTGTGATGAAAATCTGAAGAATGTTTTATGATTAATATTTCTTTTTTTTATTATACAGTAAATGTTTTAAACATGGTTATAGTAAAAGATTTTTATTTTTTTTTTTAATTTATGATTTTTATAAGAAAAGCTTTTTTTAAAGTTCTTTAAAAGAAAAACCATATGGTTTTGGTATATCTTTTATTTTTTTTAAACTCGAAATTTTGGGATTTATACCCATCTTCAGTAATTTTTCATTATTTTGAGTATTATTAATGATTTAAAACTATTTTGAAATTAACATGGTCAAAACCTGTCGGTCAAACTGTCTAACGCCAACAGTCAAAAACTATTTCTTTTTATGCCGTAACAGCCATTGTCTTAACTTATTTATCTATAATAAAACATATTTATACCAGGGAGAAAAAAAAGGACAGGTTCCCCCGATAAAGATTTTTGAATTAAACAAATTATAAAAAATTAAAAATTTCCTTTAATTTCGATAAAACTCACAGACATTCGTCTTTACAACATAATTCTTACACCTGCGTTTATTATCAGCAGAGATGGTTAATATTTCGGAGAGAAATTTTTATTTTGCAGACGGTGTAAGATCGAGTGTTTTCTAAAACCGTATTTCGTCTTTACGACTTTTCCGCACTGTTCGCACTTGAAGGTCCTGCCGCATTCGGTCTTCCTGTGGTGGGTGGTTCAGGTTAGGGATATAGCTGAATTTTCTTCCGCACTGGCAGTTATAGGGTTTCTCTGTTGAAACGGAAACAAACCGTCAGTAAATAACCGTAAATAAAAAAAATAAATAGGGAAAAATAATATTTACAAAAAGATCATTTATGCGTCCTTTCATTTCGGGTGTCATGCTGTGCGTTACCCTGTGCCGCCTGTAGCCGGATTGGGAAAACATTACCTTTCTGCAAATCCCGCAGGCGAACCTTTTTCCACACTCCGACCTTTGATGGTACCTCAGGTCCTTTAAATAGCTGAACTTACGGCCGCAGTTGCAACCGTGTGCAAAATCTGTAAATCAAATAACCATTTTATAAAAAATAAATAATCAAAATACAAATACAGAGAAGTAGTGGATTAGAATCGCCGGTTGAAAAATCTTAATATAACCTGATTTTTTTTTTTTTTTTTTTTGAGAAAATTTTACATAGCACGAACAGTAGTATATTAATTTATCTTTTTTTACTCTCTACAGGGTTTAATTTGAAATGAACATATACCCCATACTATTTGAAATTTGGGCAAACGAATATAGAAGCTGGAAGAATGCGTGTCATCGATGATTTTCTCAGCCCAAACTTACACAACACCGATCATGCTTGAACTCCAGGCAGTTTTTATTTAAACCTCTGCAAAAAAAGTGAAATCGTGTCAGGGAAGAATAAAAACTATTTTTTTTTTTTAACCGAAATTTCTTTAATTTTGTACCTATTTTTTATAAGAAATATTTCTTGTTCTAGGGAAAACGTAGTTGTGCGCGATGGTCATGTGCTTCCGGTATCCGTCCCTGGACGAGAACTCCTTTTCACAGAAGTTGCACTTGAACTTAAGACCGCACTCCTCTCTCACGTGGAACGAAAGGTGGTACGAGTGAGAGAACTTCCTTCCACACAAGCATCTCAACCATTTCTTTATTTCTAAAAGCAATAAGGTGTAAATATTTGTTTAAAAACGACGGCGATGTTGGTTTTCATACGAATACGGTTTTCAGCCGAAGAATTTTTTAATATGAAAATTTTTATTATACATCAGTCTAACAAACAAACTGCGAGTTCAGTAATCCATCAGTACATTAAGTTTAATATATTGGGTTGTCCGGAAAATAATGCAGGATTTTAAGTTTTCATTAAAAAAAATCTATATAAAATATTCTGTTTACGTTTACAGGATTACTCATTTGTATGAATGTCAACACTTATTAATCCTCTTCCAAATGATATTGTTTGTTTACCTCTGTAGCATTCCGCTACTTGGAAATAATTCAGTCAACCTTATAATGTCAAAGCGAGAATTTCGTACGATTTTCTTTTACGAGTTTAAACTCGGCCGAAGCGGAGCCCAAACGGCTAGAAACATTAACCAAGTCTGGGGCGAGGGTTGTGTTAATGAGTGCACTGTGCAAAGGTGGTTTAAAAAATTTCGGGAGGGAGATTTCAGCCTTGAAGATGAAGAAGGTCGTGGAAGGCCTTCCTCTCTTAATGATGATGTTCTGCGATCAGTGGTGGAAGAAAACCCCAAAACAACTGTTCGAGAACTTGCAGAGCAACTCAAAGTCAGTAAAACGACCGTCGCTGACCACCTCAAGGCGATTGGAAAAGTGAAAAAACTCGAAAATTGGGTTCCACACTCATTAAACGATCGCCAAAAAAATCAGCGCTTTGATATACACTACAGCTTCTTAAATCCTGGCGAAACCATCAATGCTGAATCATACTGTAACCAAATTAATACCATGCATCAGAAATTGGCAGTAATGAAGCCCTCTTTGGTCAATCGGAAAGGGCCCATTTTGTTGCATGACAACGCTCGACCACATGTGTCACGTGTAACGTCACAAAAATTATTGGAGCTTGGCTATGAAACTTTGCCTCACCCACCCTACTCTCCGGACCTCTCGCCTACTGACTACCATTTTTTTAGACACCTGGACCACTACTTACAACACATAATATTCAAAAATCAAACGGAACTGGAAAATGCATTTATTGACTTTATCAATTCTAAAAATTCTGAATTCTACTCAGACGGAATTAATAAGTTACCAACACGTTAGGAGAAATGTATTGAGAGTATGGGAAATTATTTTGATTAAAGAACATTGCTTTAAAGTAACTAGTTTCTTTTTTTTTGTTTAATACCAAAATCCTGCATTATTTTCCGGACAACCCAATATATATATAAACTGCTGGATTCGAACCTAGGACCTTTACCTTACACTAATGACTGCTGTGTCAACACCTAAACTGTTGTGGCCACCATCGTAACAACTGCATGATCCATTTATTTAATTTTGAATTTTGAAATGTACGATTATTTCCAATCAATTTTTTGAAAAAGATTTTAAATATCAATTATCTTCCATAGAAATTTTTTTGGCCAGAAACGTTCAGGGATTTGAAGGAGAATCAATTTTAAAAGATTACAGATTTACAAGGTTTATTTGTATTATTTAAAAGAACATAACATTTTGCATAATGTGAATGTATTTGAGGTGGCGGTCCAGACTGGACTTTTGGTGAAACTTCCTGTTGCAGATGGTGCAGACGTGCATCGGCTCCTTGCCGCACTCGTAGCGCACGTGCCGCCTAAGCGAGTACTTAGAATTGTAAGTCCTTTTGCAAGTCTCGCACATGATTTTCAACTTGTTCTTCGCCTGGCGCAAACGCAACACCCCTGAAATATTAAACATTATGAGCAATTTGAATTTGCTATACCACAAACGTGTTTTTAATTTTTATTCAAAATTTGATATTATCATTAACCGATACTGTAAATTACCACTCGCTCCTTTTCCTTCTGGCTTGGAACCATTTTTAAGATTTGCCCCGATTGTAATTTTCATCTTTCAACTATTCCATTTTAAACACAAGTATAATAAATTGTTTAACATTAAAAATGAAAGTATACTAAAAGATTACAACTTGTCTACAATTCACCGTTTCTCAGATCATTAATAATTAACAACGAATATTTCATTATTTCGTGTAACGATCTAGTCCGTTAATGCAGGTCTGACAAAAATACATCTAACATGATATGCTAAATAGTCCCAACCTTGTAAATGTTGGTTTCTTATTCAGATTTTTTTTTTTTAACTGCACTAAAAATTTGCCCAATATTTTTAAAAGGATCGAATGATTTTACCGAAGTATCGAAATAGAAATGTACAATCAGCCAGGAGGCTGTAGCGCCTGAATGAATGAAAAATCCCACTTCCTAGCCTCCTTTCATCGTTATCGTTATTTACGATTCCAAGCATCACTATTGAATGAGACTCACAAAAAAAAAAAAAAAAAGAAAAAAAAAATGTCTTTTCTGAATAAAAAGTATTACATAGAAATTGTGATGTCATACACTTAAAATTTGTACATTTCCTGCTCTCTTTCTTTTCCTTAAAGCAGTATTTGCTTAAAGTCATAAAATAAAAAAAAAATAAAAAAACAATAAAACGAATTGAGAGACTTACTACGAACATGAATTTTTCAATCTCTATCAAAGGGAACAAATAATAATAAAAAATTTTATTATTATTATTATTATATACATATTAGCAAAGAAAAAACTTTTTATTCCATTCCAGTAACTTTGACAGAATAAGATAAAATTTAAAGAATTATTATAATTGTTTATTCGTAAATCTTCTACAAAGTTGTGTTTCTTCTTCTGAAAAGAAAAAAAAACAGATAGGAAAAACGTTTATAATAATAAATAATCAACATTAAATATTGCCATTGTAAAGATTTATATCATCAGTACTGTACGCTAGACTTAAAAAAAAAAATTAAAAAAAAAATTACGTATTTGATAGTTTACTTATCAACCCGGCCTGCCTATCGTTGATTTACAGCGGTTCAGACGCGTTTCGGCATTTCGGCATCGCGCCGTGAAAACGCCGAAACGCTTTACCAACAGAAATCAATCAGCGAGGACAGACGGAGCAGGATAATAGGTGACTATCAAACAGGCTTATCTTAAAAAAAAAAAAAAAAAAAAAATCTCACAATATAAATTATTTATAAGATAATAGGAAGAAACCTTATTGAACTATGTAACAAGTAATGCATGCTATCTGTAGTCAGCCAATTTTTATTTAGAAAAACAAATAAAATCTGACAGAAGCACATCTGGAGGCAGAAGTAAAATAAAAATCAGTCATAAATTATGTAAGTCTAATGCTTGACTAAAGCTACAAATTTCATTATTAACAGCACTTTATCTTCCAAAATTTGTTAGAATATTTTATAAGGTTTATCAAAAAAAAAAATTAACATTAAATAATGCAGTAACTTCATTTTAAATGTCATTATGCTTTCTGTTTTATTTATTTATTTTTTTTTTTTTGGGGGGGGGGTTAAATTTTGATCATACAAAAATATAAAATTCATTATTTAACTGTAAATTTTCACAATTTGAATTCGAAATCTGCAGGCATCGCCAGATATTCGGCTTTGGGTTGAGTCGCGTTTGCAATCGGGTACTTCGGATCGGTGGCGCCCATTGCCGACTGGCATTCCGCGGAGCCGTGAACGTGGGAAAAGAATACGGCGCGGGACTTGTACTCCTTTTTGCAATGGCTGCACTGGAACAATTGGCCGCACTCGATTCGCTCGTGGTAACGGAGGATGCTCATGTTTTTGAACTTGCGCCCGCATTTGCAGAAGTAGCGGACCGTCGAGCCGCATTCGCTTTTCTGGTGGTAATTGAGCAGACCTTTCGTCTTGAATTTTCGCCCGCAACAACAGAAATAACGGTTCTCGACGCTGATGAAGTTTTCCTGTATGACGCCTGAAAAACGAAACAAAAACAATTCATTTTAAGACAGCGCCTCTTGTAAATTGAGTCGGAAAATTTATAAAATTAATAATATTAATATCTACTAGATTAAACATTATATTTATTAATTTATTGTTTGGATTTAATTTTTCTTTTAACCAACATATAATCATAATTTGTTCCCACCTTCCCTAATTGGTCCCACAAAACCTTGATGAAAACTTGTGTAAACAAAATAGTAGAATAATCTCTGATCTGATTATAATAATAATCATCAATTTATTTGAAACTGAAAATAGTCTAATATAGTCGGCTGCAAATTGTTAAGGTCCGTTGCCCTGGGAATTTTCAAAATCGGGCCGGTTATGAATCATGTGCATATGAATTTTCAGCGAGTCGATCCTTGTCAACTTTTTCTGACAGACGGAACACTCGTACTGGTGCCCGCATTCCCATTTCTGATGGTATTTGAGCCGTCCACTGGTCTTGTACGACTTTCTGCACTCTCTGCAGCTAAATTTTTTCTCTGAAACCATTAAAAACCCGTTAGTGATCGAAAGTCCCAGAAATATTTTCACGGACGGGAAAAGCCTTTTTTGAAAATATACACTACAAAAAGAAAAAAATTGTCTGAATTGAGCTTTATTTGAAAACAGAACGATATAAAAAAATATTTTGATTATAAATTAATCAGTGGGTGCTTCTCACGTGGAACGTCAGGCTGGCTTTGCTCTTGTAACTTTTCATACAAACGAGACAAACAAACGTTTTCCCGCAGTCTGTTCTTTTGTGGTACTGGAAGTGCTTGTTGTGGTTGAAATTCCGCCCGCAGTCACATTTTAACTTAAACTCTGCTGAAATAAAACCAAAAACAAATTCGATCAGAACATGAAAAAAAGGAAGAAACACATACAAAAAAAATGTAACAAGTATCTACACGGCATGCAGATACATCTGCACATGGATATGTCTTATGATGGCTATTTAAACGCACTCGCAAATTATCAGGGAACGGTTATTTATTAATTTGAGGAACGTTTTTATTTGGAAGCTCATTACAACCGCGTCGCGTCAAAGAAGTCAATCGCGTCGCGTCACATCGTCAAAAGCGTTAATCGCGTCGTGTC
>CM077110.1:2973724-2986003 GCA_039619505.1 Cimex hemipterus | reverse complement strand
TTATTTTTTTATTTAAAATTTTCTGGCATTGTATAAATTTATTTTTTATTTAAAATTTTCTGGCATTGTATAATATTTTCAATCTAAAATTGTTTAGCATTGTATATTTTTTTCAATCTAAACTTTTGGAGCATTGTATGAATTCATTCTTTTTTAATCTAAAATTTTCTGGCATTGTATAAATTCAGTTTTTTAATGTAAAAATTTTTGGTATTGTATAAAGTTATTTTTTATCTAAAATTTTTTAGTATTGTATAAATTCATTTATGTAAAAATTGTTTATCATTGTATAATTTTTTTCACATCTTACATGTATTTGTAAAATTTAAGCAATGCTTATAAATCCCAGGCTATGAAGATGATCTCAATGGAGGTTGAAACGTTTGCACGATACGGAATAAGTTTTTCTAAAACCTACGCCACACCTGACCGCATCTCACGATCTCCAAAAAATCATCACAAATTATGTTGATATAACCTGGAAGACATCGATTCTCACTCGGATGATTTAAAGATGCTGAAAATCGTTTTAAAGTTCTTTATTCGCCGTTTATTTTTAAAAAAAAGTGACAGCAAATTAACAGAAACAAAAATAAAATCGATCGCTCTCTACAATAATAGGTGCATTCTACTGACGCTTACCGTTCGAGTCACGTGACATTTTCTTCACGGGGCTACTTCCGGGTCCATATTCATCTACAAAAATACGGTCCATTTAAAAGGGTTTTTACAAACGAAAAAAGTGAGAGAAAGAGAAAGAAAACAAAAATCTGGAGGTGTAAGAAAAAAAGTGTCAGAAGGGAATAGGCGAAAAGAAAATGTGCGCCTTACCTTTTTCAACGCATACAATTTTTTTAAAACAAAATTTGATTCTACAGGTTTTTGAATAGGTAGTTTTTTTGTTGTTGTTGTGTTTTTCAATTCACTTACTTGTTTTCCAACACCACCATGCCACCGTTGGCCGAGACGACTGCCTTTTCATTTTTGCATGCAACGCTATGAAGAGAAATGTTAAAATAGCACAAAATCGTAACATTAAAAGCGTTATTATTTTTTTTTCGGTGATTTTGTTTAAACAGAACATAAGCAAATTTTAAACTAATAATTATAGAAATATTTTTTTTTTTTTAAATCGCAAAGGACATTCCTTCAAATAAGCAACCTCATGCCCGTCCACCGGTTGTCACGTTTTCTCGTCCTGAAAACTTTATGCTTAATCAGAGGTTTGTTTAAAGTTGGGAAATGTTGATTTTTAAGCACGTTTTTGGGGTGAAAAATTCTGTCTCTGGGATGTCTTAAAGAAAAATCAATTTTGTTAATTTATAAAAAAATATTCTACTGTGATTAAAAAGCCATAAACTACTATATTATTAATTATTGATCTTGCGTCTATGTTATATACATGGTTTTTTTTTTTATAAAGCTGTTTTAATGTTAAGAAAAAATCTAGCGGTGAATTTTGTGGCTTAAGTTAGTTATATTCGAAATAATCTAAGAGTTAAAAATAAAGAAAATGCTAGATGAGGGTTTTTTTTTGTTCAGACAAATCACATTCCTCAAGTCAGTTTAGAAGCTATGGTGCATTCACTAATAAAAAATCTAGTATATATTTTTAGGGTCGAGCGAGCAATCAGTGAAAAACCTCTGAGAATTTTTTTTTTTTTTTTTTTTTTTTTCAAGAAAAGTGTAGATTATTTTTTTTTTTTTTGTTTGAAAAACCGTGTGCCGTCGGTGATATCGTCTCTGGGTTGTCGTGTGGTTTTTTTTTTATTCCTTCCTCAAACAACTAGCAAATTACGCAAAGCCCATGCAGTGAAGCCAAAAGTTTTTTTTTGTTTTTTTTTTTTTTAAATAAAAAAATGACTTTTGAAGGAGAAGAGAAGAGGAATAGGAGGCGAAATAGACCGCCGTGAAATCGAATGTGGTGCACATCGTGCCGATAATTATTTTCCACAGGGATACACGTCAGGTAAGATGGAAGGGTTACGCTATGAATTTTTCATTTTTTTTAACTTCTTACGTATTCATGGCCAATTTCAATTCTGCTCGAGATTCGAAACAGGCCCCTAGCAGGGAATAAACGGTGTTCTTTTTCTTTTAAAACCAAATTTATTTGAATTAAAAGAAAAATACCCGTGGATTATTATTAACCACGGTTATGAAATGTAAATTGTGTTTTTTTTTATTATTATTTTTTTTTTAATTAAACGTGAAAGCATCCAGTGAAAGATTTACTGCTGAAAGGACGCTTTGTACGATTTCTAAAGAAACTGGGTGTAAAATTAAATTAGCTCAATCTGAATGACGCCATCGGTGTGGTACTCGTAAAATTTCATTTTGTGTGAGAGATTTCCATCCTTACGATTTCTCATCTATTTGAGAAAATTAACCGTATTCTATATTTTAAAATAGCCAGCAGTCGCGAAACGTTTAAAAAAATAATTAATTTTCTTATCTAAGAACGATTCGGACAATAATATGAACTCCAGGCGATGTTTAAAGCGGTTTATTGATATGGGAGAATATTTCCTTCTGAGCCCCAAATCTCTGAATATAAGATTAATTATCAAAATGAGTGTCCCTGGAAAATATGAGAGCGATATGGTTTAAAATTGTAAATCTCTCGTTTTGTCTTTTCTCGTTGAAAAACCTAAAACGTGCATTCAAAAGGAAAGTTATGAATTTTCAAGAGGAACGTACTTTTCATGTTGTCTAAATCCAGTAAATAATATCGAAATAATAATTGAAAACCTGAGAGAAAAAAATTAAAAACCCAATTACTTATGAATTTCAAAGAATGGGTCTGCTAGCACCCACTTTTTAGTTAATACTTTTACATTTAAAAAAAAACTTTAAAAAATAAAAGGGAGAAGTGTGCAATTTCAAGAACATGTTTGTTCATGTTGTCTAAATCCAGTAAGTAATATCGAAATAATAATTGGAAACCTGAGAAAAAAGAAATTAAAAAACCCAATTAATTATGAATTTCCTAGAATGGTTCGATGGGTCTGCTAGCACCCACTTTTTTAGGTAATACTTTTACATTTAAAAAAAAAATTTTTTTTTAAATAAAAGGGAGAAGTGTGGATTGTGGAATTTCAAGAACATGTTTTTCTCATGTTGTCTAAATCCAGTAAGTAATATCGAAATAATAATTGGAAACCTGAGAAAAAAAAATTAAAAATCCAATTTCTTATGAATTTTCTAGAATGGATCGATGGGTCTGCTAGCACCCACTTTTTTAAGTATAATTTTACATTTAAAAAACAACTTTAAAAATAAAAGGGAGAAGTGTGCAATTTTAAGAACAAGTTTTTTTTCATGTTGTCTAAATCCAACAAGCAATATCGAAATTATAATTCCTGAGGGGGAAAAAATTGAAAACCAAATTACGGAAAATACTTATGATGTTCGTGGGTTTGTAAATTAACTGTTACATAAAAAAAGTTAATCAGAATGTATAAAGATTAGTGACCGTTCATCGATAATTAATCAGATATCGCGAGATCCGGTCTGGTGTGATGTTGCTTTCAGAAAAACATTTTCTTTATCGTGCCAACGTTTCGATCTTTATTGAGATCATCTTCAGTGTTTGTCTCCTGTGGACTGGCACTCCCAACACGACACGCAAGGATGGAACATTTGCACAAAAGACAAACACTTCGAGACCTGAAGATGATCTCAATAAAGATCGAAACGTTGGCACGATAAAAAAAAAGTTTTTCTGAAACCTACATCACACCAGACCGCATCGCACGATATCTGCATGTTTCGAAAATCTCTGTTGCTTTTCTTTAAGTTCGAAACATGTAGAGTACTTTTCTAAATGTTAAAACTTAAAACATGTTCCTCCCATCATTCCATGAAATTCTTAAAACTGTCTGGAATAGATTTTAACATATTTCTTTTCGCATGTGCTGTAATTTATTGTATATTATTATTATATTATTACTTATTGTAGGGCCAATTTAAAATAAGGTTGCGCCATTTTTATCTTCCATGAAAAAACAATCGGTCAATTTTTTTTTTTTTTAATTTGTTAGCGGTATCAAACGAAATTCAGCCGGCCATCTAAAACAAACCAAGTATTGCATTTTTGAATATTCGTATATGCCTTAAGGCCTTGGGCCCTTTTATATTTAAAAGTCCGGTCAAAAAATTTTGAACCGTTAATTTTCTGTGTTTGGATCAAACCTTTTTTTTTAATTATTATTTTTTTAATCGCTGTTAATTTGTTAAAAAAAGTTAATTTGTTAATAATGTGATCTTTCCATTTTAAATATTTATTATTTAGAACTTAAAAACGTTTTAACAGCTTTTTCCTAGCAAAAGATTGTACTTATCGAACCGGATTCGTATATTTTCTATTTTATTTGATATCCCCTTTAAAAAAAAATACTTATCTTGGTTTTTTCCGGAGGAATTTTCTCCGAGTAAGGATGGAAATTTCCATTTCGCCGGATAAAAAATAACGTGTCATTTTTTAGCCCAAGTTAACGCAAATAACGAGCAATTATTTTTGCTAGTCTGATTGGCCGAATTATTTATTTCGATTAATTATTCTTTGTATGTAAGGCCTTGAAATGAATGGTGTCCGAGCGGATCGAAGTCAGCTCAAGAGGTTAGAGCAGTGTAGTATTGAGCGGAAGGTCGTGGGTTCGAATCCCGCGGTGTCGGATCCAATGAGGCGGTCTAAAATGGGATCCCCCCCCCCCGGAGCCAGGTGAATATGTAATACGACTAAGTTTAGCTTTGATTTATAGGAAGATATTTTAGGATTATATAAACCTTGATCTCTGTCAACTCTGATAAACCTTAGCGAAATTTTTCCTTTAAACTTGTCACGCTTTGGCTTTTTTGTCTCCCGGTTCGATGCTAAGGTTATTCGATTTGATATCCGACTAGAGTTAATTAATTGATCGTTTTCTGTAAGGTTTTGTTTGAAATGAAAAAGCTAGTGTCACGAGGGGGATTCGAACCGTCGACCTTCGGCTCAATACGCCGCTGCTCTAACAACTCGATCTATCGTGACCTTGATCCACTCGGACACCGACTCGCCACCCCAACCTGCAACCTTTCGAATTTTCCCACCTTTTTGCCATTTTCAAAAAGTAGTCGTAAAGCGGAGACTTGTTAAACCGAAGGTCGTGGGTTCGAGCCCCGCTCGTGACACTGATTTTTTTTTATCTCAACCAAGACCTCATAAAAAGAATAATTAATTCGAAGTAAATTACTATGTTGGATTTTTTATTGGTTTGTTGTCTTCCCACAGGTTTTTCTTCAGCCCTGACTAAAAATGAGTGCAAAATAAATCATTTCGTGCTTGTGAAGTGGTGGTTTTCAGGTAGTGTCGTGATTGAGCTAAGCACATAAAAAATTTACCAAGGAGATCGTAGTGATTTGCAAACTGGAAAATATTTTTTTTTTTTGACCCGATAAATTGACTGTAATTTAACCTTGATGACCGCCGACAGGTCTTTTGTTCTCCTCCCCCCCCCTATAAATAAAAACGGGTTTCGTGTTCGTGTGGGAAGGATTTTATGGGTTGTGTGATGGTTAGACTAAGTGAGGATGGGATGAGTTTTTGTTTTATGGTCGTCTCTTGGATGAGGATTACCGTCGCGACGTCGCCAAGGAAGGGACGTCTCAGCAACAGTCGGCACGTCGACATACTCAGTGCTGGATGGCCGACTGCCCTTGGACACTTTGACAAGTCTCGCCCTCCTCGGGTTTAGACTGGCGGGTAGTGCGGCGAGAGTAGCGAGAAGGCTGTTGTTACTCCCCGCACAGCTGTCACCGTCCTCGGCTACAAACAACAGACACAACCGGAACACTACAACCACACTGCCGCACTTATACTTTGGGCTATCACGCCCTACTAATGGATTACTGCCACGACTGGTTTTCTTTCTTTTTCTATCTTAAAACTGTTACTATTTATTTTATTTAGTTACGTTTTTAAACAAAAAAAGGCATTTCTGTGTTATCACATTAGGTTAAAAAGCATTCACCTTAAAAAAAACATAGTATAAAAGAAAGGGTTATGCGACTGGCCACAAGGACCTTCACTCGGGAAAAGTGAGCTTTTGATAGTGTACACACAATGAAAACATGCAGAGGAAATGAAAAAACTTCGGGTTCAGCTAGACTTCTTTGAATTGTAACAACATACTAAACACTAATTATAAACGGATATAAAAAAAAAACACTATAAACAAAATATAAATAAAGCCCAATTATTGGCATTTCTTCAGTTTGTTGAATAATAAACAAATCGGCATCAAAACTGTCCTCGTAATCATGATAAACCATTACTCATTACTTTCGCAGAAGTAATCATGATTAATTGCATATGAACCATAATCCGTGGGGAGGATGAATGAGAGAAGGAATGTATTTATTAGCGCGAATGTTGAGTACGGGTGAGTGAGTCATGGCGGGATATCAAGTACTCCATAGACCCACTTACCTAGCTTAGGATTTTTCTACGAATTTTGTGTCTTGAATGAATGTATTTATTAGCGCGAGTGTTGAGTGTGCTTGGGTGGGTCGTAGCAGGATTTCGAGGATCTCATTGACCCACTAAATTAGCTTGGACTTTGTCTATGTTGTGTCTTGAATGAATGTATTTATTAGCGCGAATATTGAAAATCTACTACTCCACCGACTCACTAAACTAGGTTAGGATTTTTCTTTGGGTGTTTCGTGTCTTGAATGAATGTATTTATTAGCGCAAGTAGTGAGTATGCGTTGGTGGCTCTTGGCGGATTATCGAGACCTTATGGACCCACTTAACTAGCTTAGGACTTTACTAAGAGTGTATCGTGTTTTGACTGAATGTATTTATTAGCGCGAGTGTTGAATATGCGTGGGTGGGTCGTGGGGGATATGAGTATCCTACGGACCCACTAAATTAGCTTGGACTTTCTCTATGTTGTGTCTTGAATGAATGTATTTATTAGCACGAGTGTTGAGTATATGTGGGTGTGGCTCTTGGCGGAATATCAAGTACCCCACCGACCCACTAAACCAGATTAGGATTTTTCTTTGGCTGTTTTGTGTCTTGAATGAATGTATTTATTAGCGCGAGTGTTGAATATGCGTGGGTGGGTCGTGGGGGATATGAGTATCCTACGGACCCACTAAATTAGCTCGGACTTTCTCTATGTTGTGTCTTGAATGAATGTATTTATTAGCGCGAATGTTGAGTACGGGTGAGTGGGTCATGGCGGGATATCAAGTACTCCACAGACCCATTAAACTAGTTTGGGGTTTTTTCTATATGTGTTTGTATCTTGAATAAATGTATTTATTAGCGCGAGTAGTGAGTCTTGAGTGGTTTTAGATGGAATGTCGAGCACCCCACAGACCCACTTAACTAGCTTAGGATTTTACTAATAGTGTATCGTGTTTTGACTGAATGTATTTATTAGCACGAGTGTTGAGTATATGTGGGTGTGGCTCTTGGCGGAATATCGAGATCTTATAGACCCATATTTCGAAAGCTTGGTAAGAAGAAGCGTATTTTGCCTTTATTTGATGATTTGATGACCTCGTGTGGATCGCTCCTTTTCTTTTGAAATGTCATATTCTTCTCTCAGTATTTAAAGCAGTTTGTTTTTCATAAGGGGGGAGATTGTTTAATCCAACTCTGTTATTCCGTTCTCGTCGAGTGCTATGATTATTTTATGATATGATGCATACTCAGGGGGAATCTGCGCCTTAATGAATGGTGGAATGATTCATAAAATAACCGTCTTTTATGTCGAAAAACATGATTTTGGTGTTGAAAGTTGAAAATAAGATCGACTGATGTGTAAAAATTAAACATGAACGCTGATCAACATTGTACATAAAGAGAGATGAGGTCACGGGAAAACGTGTGATTTACAGACACTTTGTTCTGTATAAGAGGTCGACTGTTAAACTGTATTTACTTCAAGGAGTATTTAGATGAAGTACTAATTTCAGAGTGTAATTTCCATTCCATGTTTCCATGTCATTTAGGAATGCATAGTAAAATTAATCGTTGTAATGAACATCTAGCTGAACCGCATAAAGTAAATTCTCCTAGGCTATTCATTGGCCTCCTTTGTCCTTTTAACGCTCAAAAGTGTAACAAACACTCGGTTTTATACCGGTGTAAGTACGTATGTGTCGGACTTACGTGAAGGATGGGCTGTGAACGTGATGCCGCTCTCCCAGTCGTCCTTGCTCCGTTTCCCCTCGCCGGGCTCATTCTCCGATTCCTGGAGAACCTCGTCGAGATAATCTTGAACAAAACCGAGTGTTAAAGCACTCTGTTACAAGACGGAGAGAGATGTCGTTTTACCGTGAGTGAACTGTTTCGCGGAGCCGTTCTGTATGCCTGGAAAGCTGACGTGATTTTTTCCGTCCTTAAAACAAACGAAAAGGATTTCGTTACGGCATCAACCGGGTTATTTGTACAATATTCACCTTGAGCCTTTTACTCCTTTTATGGTGATGCCTTCTTTCACCGACCAACCTGCGGATATTCATATGCATTCTATAATTGACTTGCGTTGACAGATCACGGTCGTCGACCGCATGTCTCGAGTAGCTCAGCCTCCGATGCTACAAAAAAAAAATTGTACTCAAAAACTCTAGAAATCGTTTTTGTCAAAACTTACCCTTCTGTACGGCTGCACGAGCTCTTCGGCGAGCAAATGGTGGATTTTAGCGTCCGTGAGATCCTTCTTTGACGGATTGTACTCGAGCTCTTGCAGATCTATGTTCCACGTGCTGGAGTCCAGATGGGAATAGCTGAAAAATAAACGGAGACTTTAGACTGCTGCTCGCCCGTGCCGACCGTTCGTTTTTCCATTTGTCACAAAATTATTTGCTGAGTATTGTCCATTTGTTTTTTTGACAGTTCATTACCTCATACTTGCACTCCTCTGTGCATCTCTCGGGTCCTCTTTAAAACTATCCAAACACAACAACGTGAGAACGTTTAAGAAGAAAACAATTTAAGCAGTCTTTTATTTCAAAACAAAAAGTCAAAAACGGAAGAAGAAAATATTAAAGGGAAAAAAAAGAAATTATTTCCTTTTTTTTAAAAAAAAAAAAAGAACTTTGAGAAATAAATTTAAAATAGTACTAATGATTTGTCGTGAGGAGCGGTCAAGAATGATGTGGTTTAGAAAAACACCATTTTAATTTTTTTGAAAACGTTTCGACCTTTATTTGGGTCATCTTCAGGGCATAAAGCGTGGTTCTAGTCCTGTGGTGTCTTATTGGTTTTCACAACATCAATATGACAGAACAAGAATGGCACCACACTTTATGCCCTGAAGATGATCCCAATAAAGGTCGAAACGTCGGCAAAAAAATGAAGAAAGTGTTTTTCTAAACTATCTCATTCTTGACAGCTCTTCACGACTTCAAGAAAAAATGAAACAACAGGTCACTACGAAACACACACTAATTTAGAGACCGGATTTCTATGCAGTTGCACATGTTGTTTGCCACCCCATACGACCGACGAAAATCAATTATCTCTCTAATTACCTAGGAAGCTGTCGGTTAAATTTTATGGCGCGTATTTTTGAATAGTTGATGTATATCGCATAAAATTGCATATTCGAAGGATTTTTACGTAAAATCTCATTTATCGCGCAAAATGTTTAAAACATTATTTTTGGTTTTCGGGGGAAGCATTAAAAAAATCTGTAAGAAAAAACAAACATGTTGAATAAAAACCGGTTTAATTCCAGAGAAAACTGAAACGGACCGCAAAGAGGGAAGGAGAAGATTCTAGAAATATAAAAAAATATAATTTCAATATTAAATATTCTCAGAAATTTTAAGTGACCTTAGGCACAAATTAACGAAGACAGCTTAGAAAAGTACTCGGTTATTAACATTAATTAAAATGAATGTATTTAGTAGCGCGAGTTGAGTATACGTAGGCGGCTCTTGGCGGAATGACGAGTACCCCAACCGACCCACTAAACCAGGTTAGGATTTTTCTTTGTGTGATTCGTGTCTTGAATGAATGTATTTATTAGCGCGACTTTGGAATATCTACTACTCCACCGACTCACTAAACCAGGTTTGAATTTTTCGTTGAGTGTTTCGTGTATTGAGTGAATGTATTTATTAGCGCGAGTATTGAATATCTACTACTCCACCGACCCATTCAACGATGTGTCCCACATAATCGAAGCGTGTCGTGTCTTGGTTCCCTCCAGGGCGCGAGTAGGCATACCGGCAGGTTTAAAAATCTCGGGCACAGCAGCGAGTTTCAGAGTCTCCTGTTCCGCTTTTTAGGGGAAGTGGGAATTTTGTATTGTATTTAGCTTTCACAATACGCGTCTTTTAAGAGTGAGTGTATTTATTAGAGTAAATGGGAAGGAGTTGATGGTTAAGTAACTACTTCTCCGCTCCACCAGGCTGTGTGTGTGGCTTGGGTTGATGGTGGAAATTTTATAACCCATTAAACTAGGTTAGGATTATTCTTTGGGTGTTTCGTGGCTTGAGTGAATGTATTTATTAGCGCGACTATTGAACATCTACTACTCCTCCGACCCATTAAACTAGGTTAGGATTATTATTTGGGTGTAGTTGAATGAATGTATTTATTAGCGCGAGTATTGACCCACTAAACTAGGATAGGATTTTTTGTTGGGTGTTTCATGTATTGAATGAATGTATTTATTAGCGCTAGTATTGACCCACTAAACTAGGATAGGATTTTTTGTTGGGTGTTTCATGTATTGAATGAATGTATTTATTAGCGTGAGTATTTAACATATACTACTCCACCGACCCACTAAAGTAGGTTAAAATTTTTATTGTACCCAGGGGATAGAAAAAAAATATATAGTTTAATTATGTAAATAAGAAAATATTGGTGTTAAATGTAAATAAACTCTAGAGGGCGTCGGCGGCCGCAACGGTTTAGTCATCAGCTCATCACTATAAAGTAAAGGTCCCCGGGTTCGAATCCAGCCGCATTTTTAATTATTTAGTTATCTATATTTCTGTTTAAAGTTACTATGATAGTAAAAAAAAGTTTTTCTGCATATCATTGCGTATTTTAACTTATTAATATTGCATGTTGCACGGCTTTCAAATGTATATTTTATGGCATATTTTGGCAAGTTTTACTGCCTAAAAATCCGGTCTCCGCTTATTATAATCGTGCAATTAAAAAGCCCAAACTTAAAGACTTTTCGAAATCTTTCAAGAGGGAACTTCTTATATTATGTCTGTTATTCTTGTTTGCTCATTTTGGGTCCGTTTGTTATCGCAGGTGATCTAGGAAATCTCTGCGGTGAAATTAGATTTGAAACGGATCAGTTTCCCGTTGCAATAATATCTGTTTCAATTGAACGAAAAGTCTTTAAGTTTTTAATAAAAAGCCGATGAAAAAAAAAATCTAGCTAGTTAAACCAGACTTAGATCTTTTAATAGAATACCTTCCGTTCAGATTGCCGGTTGTGTAGTTCCTGAAAATGGCCGACATCGACTCTGTCCCGGAAATATTACCAATTGTGGACGCGTTCCTCCTCATGTAATCGATCGCGTCCCTCATGGCCAATTTTGAGTAGGTCTCGAGTATCTTCGGCTCTGCGCCCTGGTGGTTGCGGACGATCAGAGGCCTGATGAACTTGTTGTCGAACCTTTTGAACCTAAACGAAGACAGACACTTGTACAAGTCGTTTTCTTAACCCGGCCGGTGGCCGTTCTACTCGTAAAAAAAAAATTGTGCTGAATCGAAAAGTCTGTGCAGTGTGTCAAAGCGTTCCGATCATGCAACTAATAAGGGAAAGTTAAGGGGTTTTTTGATTTTCACTCTGTACTTACTGTGTTTCTTTGAAAACTTGTTTTTAAATTTAAAAAATGGCCAAAAGGAAAAATCAGGACCCTCCTGTTTTTTCGATTATTCGCTCGGATTTTGATAACGGAGCTTTTTTTTAGGTGAAGCGGTACTATTCTGTACTAATTACTTACTTGTCTCGTAGATGGTGGTTGCCGTGGTGCCCGAGAATATCTTCGATCCCAGTCATAGTATGATCCATTATCTTTTAAACAAAAAAAAAAAAAAGAGAAAATATGTTTTAAATATTGTAATTATTTTTGTCGATTAGTTTATCCTTTTATGTAAGGCTTTGGCTGAAATGAAAAGCTAGTGTCACGAACGGGATTCGAACCCAAGACCTTCGGCTCAATACGCCGCTGTTCCAACAACTTAACCTATCGTGACTTCGATCCACTCGGACACCAACTCTCCATCTCAACCTACAATCTTTC
>CM077110.1:2959794-2971019 GCA_039619505.1 Cimex hemipterus | reverse complement strand
CTCTCTCTCTCTCTCTCTCTCTCTCTCTCTCTCTCTCTCTCTGGTTTATTGTACCTTCCTAGTTCTATAGTTCAGTACAATCAACTCGATCCTTCTCAGAAGTATTACTCCATGGATTATACAGGCTAAGCTATGTCTCTATTGCGCTGTTGCTTCGCATTCAAAGATGACACGGGTGGGCTGTTTCTCCCTCCTCATTACATAATCTGGCGAGCGACGAAAACGGATGGATCAGGCGCTTTAACTGCTGTCGCTCAGTGAGGTCATGATGAACCCATAGATCAACATTTTTGACCTTACCTATGCTCCTTAATTGTCTTGAAACGGTAGCTGCCCATGCATTTAGTTGTGATGAGTGACTTCTAGGGAGTGCTGTTCTAACTCCTCTGTCTGTTTGATTGTGGTTTACTCCCCCGTGAAGTTAATGTTGGCGGTCTTCCACGGTGCTTGAATTCCAATACAGTTCCGAAAAATTTAGCGAATAACGAATCCGTTCATGTTCCTCCCCTTCCACAAACGCATTACTGATGTTTCTTGCAGCTTCAGCTGATGAAAGGCCGAGTTTAAACACATAAAGGAAAATGGCGTTTCCATGTTCAAATTTGGAAGTATACTAAAAGGTCTGTAACGGATTGGGGAGCTCAGCATGACAAATAAAAGTGGAGGAACTGCTTAATTATAATATATAAAAAATTGGAAGTAAACGACAGAAAACCGATATAATCTCTCTGAATATCTGAAATATAAAATCATGTGAAACAACCCAATATTAATTAGATCATTCTCCCCCTCACACACTCTCTCTTTCTTTCGTTATCTATCTATTTATCTACCCTTCTTTCTCTCTTTCTTTCTTGCTCTCTTCACTCTCACAGTTCTTACCACTGTGACGGCGTCGTTGAGCAGTGATTCACCGAATACGACGATATAAAGTATCTCGTTGACGTGTATCTCCTCGAAGACAGCCAGCACAGCGACCGGGTCGACGGCAGAGATGAGCGCCGAAAATAGCAACATGTCGAGCAGGGGAGTCTCAAAGCCGAACAGGCCCGTTTGCCCAACACCCCAAAGGCAGACACCTGTCGTATCAAGCAGTCTCATTAATTATAACAGATGGGTTATACTATTAATCTTTGGTTGAGATGAAAAAGCTAGTGCCACGAGCCGGATACGAACCCTTGAGCTAGCGCGACTTCGATCCATTAGCTTTTTCATCTCAACCAACACCTTAGATCAAAAGTATAATAATTAATACAGTCAATTATGACTACTAAAGACATACATGGATTATTATGGATCGATGTGTATGGTAAATGAAAATGTGCGCGTGTTTTGAAGCTCACCGATGGTCAGTGTGTTGAAAATAGTTCCGATCACGGCGAACATGAGTATGGTGCCTAGGTGATCGAAGAAAAGCCTGTTGGGCATGAAATAGCCGGCGTCGAGGATGATCGGAGGCAGCATGTAGAGGAAGAACGTGTCCGGCGTGAGGGGCGAGACGTGGACGGACGATGTGAAGAAGAGGAAAAAGCCGATGAAGACGCCGACGACGATGAGGAGGCAGGACTCCGGAAATATGTGGTGGAGCCTCGGCGTCATATGGAAACCTGGAAAAAGGCAAAATTGAAAAACGATTCAAAAAGAGAAATACGGCCCTAGTGCAAAGTAGGGCGAGGGCTGTTTGCGGGCTGTAAACCTGTCAGGTCCAAGGGTTGGCTGAATATTACTGCCGATCGAAACGATATGTCTCTTTCTCGGCGTAAAAAGTTTTCGTGCTTTCGACAGAGTTTGGCATAATGGTTTTCTGTCAAAGATTTAAAAAAATATATCCCGGATACCTATTATCGACTGATCTCCCTTCTTGACAATCCTTGGTTTTCTGTAAAATACAAAGAGTCGCCATTTATGTTGTAGTTCCAAAAGAAACCAGATAGGGTGCAATATTCTACATCTTGTATGCTGCATATATTTAACCTCACTCTTCTGTGTTAAAGTTGCGGCTTTGGCTCAGATTTAGCCTTGCAGATACTACAGTCCTTCGCTTAGCAAATAAGTGTTGTATTAAAATTGGAGAGTAAAGCTTAAGACGAAAAAGTCGCAAGTTATGTTTCACTTACACATCTTGGTATGTAGAATATGCACTCCCCCAGAATACTCGATATCCTCGGGGCGGGATTACAAGCAACCCCTTCCTTTCACGCTAATAAATTACTTTTACTCTCCAGACGTCACACACTCACCCAAGAGTACACTATATTCCTCGGGACGGGATTACAAGCAACCTCTTCCTTTCGCGCTAATAAATACTTTTACTCTCCAGACGTCACACACTCACACCACAGTACTCCATATTCTTCAGGTCTATGTTGTAAGCACCCCCTCCTTTCACGCTAATAAATTACATTCATTACGATAAATTAACACTAACTCGATAGAAGCATAGAGTTTGGTCACATTCACTCCCTCAGACTACTCGATATTCCTCGGGGCGGAGTTAAGCAAACCATTCCTTTCACGCTAACAAATTACTTTCACTCTCCAGAGGTCGTATACTCACCCTAGACTACTTGATATTCTTCGGGGCGGAGTTAAGCAACCTTTCACGCTAATAAATTACATTCACTCCAATAAGTTAACACCATTTTTTTTAAAGGTTTTCATAATTTATTCAGTACGCCGTTCTTGTTTATACTCCGCATACTCGATATGGGGGTTTAAGGGTTATGCTGAAATGGAAGGAGTTCAGCTATTTTTTTATTAAAAAAATTTCCTCCTTGCCTGTCACCACATCAATATCCACGTGATATATACTGGGACAGCAGTGGATTCTATTTTTCTTTTTGCCCTTTGCTTGCACTTCTCGACTATTGTCAAGGCTCAATTTCGATATCTATTTGCTCTTGGAATTCACTAGGTTTTAATTCTGGTTCTAATTCGACCTGAGCTGAACTTCGGGTAAGTTAGACGTTCGACATCGTGAAAATTGCGAACATGGGTCGCAGTTACCCAACAGGTACCCCCTTTTCAAGGACTTAACCTAAATGTTCAAAAAGTCCTCTCGAGCAACCCGATCTAAGATGGCTACCTAAACTTAGGTGCGAACAAGTGTTTTTAAATTCTGTGTCATGGGTGGAAGTCGATGGAAATTGCTAGTGTAGCTCGGTAACCTAAGAGTGACTGAATAAGGACATGGTGCGCTTTCTAAGTCTATGTTGCTTGATCTCTTAGACATCAATGGTGTTGAAAATTTTCAAAGCCCTGGCACTCTACGCACCTCGTGCCTGACAACATATGAGATCTGTAATGTTCAGTCGTATTCAGTGTTTTTACAATTTAGTGCCCAATTTTGCACGTCTGACAGTCAAAATGTTATATTCATGCCTCATTACTATCCACGCCGTACATCATAAATATTCACACTACTGCTGTAATAAGAAAAATGCATAACTTTATGTTTTCAATAGGGTGTAAGTTTAGATTTTTCCAACTAGAATAGGAAAAGCGGCAAGATCCTGCAATAAAGAGAGCCTGGCTATGGAGGTTGATTGACAACCCGAAGCTGCGCAGTGTTGCCAATAGGAGTACAATAGATCTCAGGTCGAGTTGCGAAAGGCCATGGCCGCCTCATTTATCACTGTCCTCACATTGGCTCAAAAACCTAAATCTATGTAAAAATTCTATCTTAAAAACTTTTGAATCGGGTCGTCTTTAAGTATTGTACTTATACAAAGTAAGGGAAGAATTCTCAAGTAATTTCACACATTTTCGTCCGGAGATCGTTTTTCATTCAAGGATGGTCAGAAGGAATGACAAAACGGAACCGTTGCATAATCGCTTACATAAAATCCCCCCCTGTTTAATTCTGCTAATGCCCTTTCTAGCTCTTCTCAATGCGAATGTCCAAATTGGATTGTCTCGTTCCGTTGCGTAACTCTGCCAGGAGACGGAAAGCCCCCACCCTCCCACAGGCGGTGGGAACTGACTTAAATTTCCATTCAAAACTAATAACTGATATTTAAGTTTATTGCGATTTGATACGATTCTGATTGACGCGATTTTGGGTTTAAACGGCAGGAAGCTAATTGTTCAACGAAAGGGATGCCTCGTTTGTACAATTTTCTGACAGATTCTGGCTGGTCTCGTATTTTTTAATTCTTAAGCTGTTCAAAAATTAAACTCCCAAGATGGTTCGTCCCATGATCGTTTCAATTTTTCAAATTTAATTTAAGAAAATAAAAATAGATAAAAATTTATATTTATTCAAATACAATATGCCGGAATATCTAAAAGTATCCGTACTGAATTATATACACTGACGGGCAAAAAATTCCACAAAACTGATTTTTGTTTTTCATTTTCTTCATAAAAGAAAATTCTGCCCTTAACTAGTCTCATTTTTTTAATCAATTAATATTTGTGAACCAATTAGACTTAAACACACTTAATCCTTAATCCAAACCAAGGATAAAGGATTTTCTTACAGAATTTAAAATATTACGATTAATTGAGGTTTTTATTTGAGATAAAAAAAGTCAATGTCACGAGCGGGATTTGAACTCACGTTCTTGTAATGTATTAATTGGTCAAACGGGCCAAGAAATTAGTGAATTTAATGAATGAAAATGAAATACACTTGACTAAAATCTCTCCGCGGCCATTTTATCTGACGACGAGAATCCAGTCAGATTACACGACATTTGAAAAAATGGCAAAAAAAGGGGGAAAGTCTCAAAAGGTGGGGGTTGAGATGAGGAGTGGTGTCCGAGTGGATCAGGTCACGATAGGTCAAGTTGTTAAAATAGTGGCGTATCAAGCCGAAGGTCGGGGGTTCGAATCCCGCTCGTGACATTGACTTTTTTATCTCAAATAAAAACCTTAATTAATTGTTTAGTGACGGGGAGTTTTGTGGCCCTGAGAAGGGCCGGTGTTGTGTAGAGAAGCCGTGACGACGGATCGAGGCCGTGACCGTGTGCGTGGCGCCGTTGGTGGTGGTCTGTGACCATGAGTAATCCGTTGGCTGAGGTCCGGTCGTAGTGAGTCGGTTGACTGCAGAGGCCGAAGTACTGGGGTGCAGCAATAGCCGAGAGCAGCGTTTGGCGTTCGCGGCCAAGTGGGCCGTTTAGAAGGCGGGTTCAGGCTAATGCTGCGAGTACTTGTCGTCGTCGACGGTGTTCCTTTTGTGATGGCTTGTCGGGATGACGAGGAGTCTTCTGATGTCATCCATTAGCGATGAGAGAACTCGTCTTGTGGACGAGTCTGCTTATGTTGCCTATTAGTGATGTTTGAGGCCTCGTCGCATGGACGAGTCTGATTCTAGCTAGGCATTGCCTCTGCTTATATAGGAAAGTGCTCTACTCTGATTGGCTGCAGAATGGAGGGCGAGAATATTCTACAGATCGTAGTGGTATCTAGCGGTAGCTTCAAAAGGCCACTACAAATTGTAATATATTATTTGGTCAAGCGGACCATGAAATTAGTGAATTTAAAGAAAAATAAATTTTTATTCAGTCTGAATTCTGAAGCAGTAAATCGTTTAGTCCGTTAGATTTCGAGGTCCGATTGGCCAAATAACCTCTTTCAATTAATTACTCTTTGTATGTAAAGTATTGGTTGAAATGAAAAAGTTCAGTTTAACGAGCGTGATTCGAACTCCCGACCTTCGGCTGAAAAATGGCAAAAATCCAAAGCATTTTCTGTATCGACGTGAAAATTTTGCCAACGATATTTCGTAATTGCACTGTTGGACGATGGCCGAATATATCGGCTGGGACTGAACGGAATCCCAAATAATTTGGAATTGCGTCGCCCCTGGAATTCTCGAAGAGTCAACGGCATCTCCCAAAACGCTTGGACGGTTAACAACTGGAATTTATAGGATTGTTGCCTAGCGCGACGTTTGTATTTTTTGAAATTATCGTTCTCAATAAATTATTTATACATCGAGTTTAAAAAAAAGGATCGATCCTGAAATCGCTGAACAATTGTGGCGGTGCTATCTGTGGTATCTACATAACACTGTCGGGTCAAAGAGGGGAAAGGCCATACTGACAAGACTACGCATAGGTCATACTAGAATAACGGGCATCTTCTGGCCGGAAATCGACGACGTGCCCGTTTATGCAAGACAAAAATGTAGAGGAGTATATTTTCAATTATAGAAGGATTGGAATATTATCGGACCTGTGCTTACACTTGGAGTATGGCAACGGTCACAGGTATGGGCTGAGTGTATAATGTCTTGGGAGTAAAGGAATTTATTAGCGTGAATGTAGTGGGTTCGACCCCGCTCCGAGGAATATCGAGTCCTCTGGGCTGAGTGTATAATGTCTTGGGAGTAAAGGAATTTATTAGCGTGAATGCAGTAGGTTCGACCCCTCCCTGAAGAATATCGAGTACTTTGGGATACGTATGGAAAGACTAGAAACAGCAGAGAAAGAACAAAAACATGCAGAGGGCTCGCGATGACCTCATCTTTTTGGCCCACAATCGTCACAACGTCTGTATTTACGGGAGGTATTGTGTGAAATGTGCGGTAACGGGAGCGGATTTCATCTTGAACGAAAGGGATATGTAAGTCTTAATGGTACGGTTCGATAGATAAAATGGAGCATCGCATTTTTCTTAGTATTAAGTTCTGGGCAGTTTGAGTAAGGTGAATGTTGGAATATTTGGCTGAACCCCACAGTTCCAGTCGGAAAGTCCATACCGGCTTAACTACAGTGTTGTAAAGCAGCAACCATTTATTTTTGGGAGGTAAAGTAGAACGTCTGTCAAGATGTCGGACACGAGTTCTAAATCTTGTCATAACCTCCTGACGTTTCGGTCGAGTCAGGATGTGGATTGCATGTCAGGCGTTTGTCGATTGTCCGGGTACAGCACCTTGTCCGCATTTGGAAGAGGAATATTATCTAAGAAAACATGAGGGAGGTCTTTTTACGAAAAGTGAAGGTAATGTGGGTGGATTTGGTTGTGTTAAATTTTACACCAAGATTCTAGTAGTATGAGATGTCGGAGGTTTCGAGTGGAAATGGCAAGCTTGGAGTTGATGTATCATCTCCAAATGTGAATGGCATTGGGATGAGATGGCATGTCAGCTGTGAACACCTATAGTGTGGGTGCCAGAATGCGTCCCTGAGGAACTCCAACATGGATAGGGATATGTAGAGGAAATGGCCTTCGATGACTTGGAAGAATCGGTCAGTGGGATAACTGTAATCATTATCTTGTTCAAACAGGGCCAACTCAAATACATATGGATTAATACAATAATTATTGAAGTTACATCGCTAACAGCTAGCCGAAGGTCGTGGGTTCGAGTCCCGCTCGTTACACTGATTTTTCAGCTCAACTTCATTTCACATAAATACTATTGGAATTTTTAAAGCTTTCTTTGAAACATGAAGGAATATGATATACGGAATGCTCCTGTATGAGTGGATGACGTTTTGAAGAATGGAAGGAACTTATTAGCGAGAATGGAGTGGGTTCGACCCGACCCCGAGGAAGTTCAAGTTTATAAGAAATATTTTGATATATGATCGTTACCAGTGTGCAGTCCTGAGGCAGAACCCGCCACCTCAGGGCTAAGACGATTTTTACACGTATGTAGTTTATGTGTTATGCTTATGTTAATTTCCCGGAATGAAAGTTATTTCTTAGCAAAAATGAAGTGTTTTCATCTCAACCTCATTTTTCCTCGAAACATGAAGCACTATGATGTATGGAATGCTCCTGAGTGAGCGGATGACGTTTGTAAGAACAGAAGGAACTTATTAGCGAGAATGTAGAGATTTCGAACCGGCCCCGAGGAGAGTTCTCTGGAGGAGTGAATGTAACCAGACAATATGTTTTATATGTAGTCTGTTGTTCATAACCTAAGGTACAAAAAGCTCATTACATTTTAGGTTATTGTGTGGTTATTGGTTAAGTGTGAAAGACCAGAAAAAGAAGGAAAACACGCAGAGTGCGGGCGATGACCTCATAAACCTTTTTACGTACAAATCATTTTCCGATTACAAAATTTCACTTTAAATCTAATCTAGTATTGAAAATTGCCGGAAAATCGCCTGACTCGATTAATTAGCATGCATTAATTAAACGGTTCCAATCCGTAAATATCCAGATTTGTAACCGGCTCGAACCGAAATTCATGAAGCCGTATCATCAGCCGTCATCAATTAAAAAGCGCCTCGGCCCGCTTCGAAATTAATGCGCACAATTGAGGAATGCGTGTTCAGCAAGATATAAACGGAGGAGACAAATTGTAAGGATAATTACATATCCTGCGTTCCTTTATGTGTCCTGTTTATTCAAGGAATGAACATTCACTTTGATTGCGGACACTTTTTAATAGATTAATTACTTAATAAACTTTGTCATTCCCACGGTAATAATTAGCTTTATTTTTGTGTAAATACTAGATTCATAATTATTTTTATAAAAAAAATTTTTTATTGTTCTTCACTATTTATCGAATCCTAGTCTTTTGTTTTGTTTTTAATTGAAATTTGCGCAGTTAGCGCCAAAATATAATTTTTTTTTTTTTAATAAATTGAAGGCTGCAACCTTATCGGTTATTAAGCCATGAGTCATTGCAAGTTGACAGCGCAGCCCCCCCCCGCCAGAGCGAGGCCCCCGCAGACCACGGCGCAGTGGCAGCCCCTGGCCTGGAAAGAATGGAACCCCACGGATCCCTCGCAACTGATCCTTTTGATCTTAAAATTACGCACAGGGCTTTATCAAGGAGGGGTCGGTGTCTAGTCACCATCGACACCTCTCAGCTCGCTGGAGGTTCCTTGACCTCAGAGTCCGGGGAGGCACCCCTCAGCCCAGCCCAAGGCCGACCAGCACCCGAGGCCCCGGAAGGGCGTCACCAGAAGTCAGCCGCACCACTCCGCCAAAACGGGGAGCCAGCAAAGGAAACAAGAGTTGAGGGGATGAGATATTAGATTTGGTCAATTAGTTGGATGTCTGTTAAGAAGTTAAAAATTTTCTTTATTGAATTTGAGTTGTTTAGTATGGATTGGAGGTCTTTGGGAATTTGATGGAGGGTTCTTTTAGAGGTGTATAAAGGACAATCTGTTACGATATGGGATATTGTGATGGTAGTTTTACAGAGTGGACATGTAGGTTTAGGAGTTCTTTCAAGGAGGAATCCATGGGTGAGTCGGGAGTGGCCAATTCGAAGCCGGGTTAGGAGGGTTTCTTCTTTTCGGGAGGGTCTAGAAGAGGATTCCCATTTCTTTACATCTTTTTTTATTGCAAGGAGCTTGTTTCCTGTGCAGGCTCCCCATTCACACTTCCAAGCCCCCCAGATGAGCTGCCTAAAGTGACAGCAGAGGTCACTGAAGGGGACCCCTCCGTGAGGAACACCATTCAAGGCTGCCTCCTTCGCCATACAGTCCGCCTTCTCATTTTCAGTTATTCCAGCATGGCCTGGGATCCATTTGAACAATACGTCTACACCTACGTCTTGATATTGCTTTAACTTTGCAAGAATATTATAGATGTCTGGGTTTAACGAGAATTTGTTTTTTAGTGTGGTGAGTGCTGAAAGAGAATCAGAACAGATAATTAGGGTGGTACGGGATACATTAATGATGTTAATTGCTTTGAGTATAGCGAGGAGTTCAGCAGTAAGTTATTTGTTTAAATTTTTGTTTTTCGACAGCCGTGAGTTGGCCGCTTGTCACGTCCGGCAGTTGATTGGAAAGGTTGAAAAACAGCTTTCGGCCAGGACTTAATTTTAATCGATTGGGGGGCCGGAGAGAGGCTTTTAATGAGAAAGCCCCCTGGCTCATTTCAGCCCCCGTTCGTTTTTTCATTAAGCCCGGCCGCAGGGGAGAAAAAGGATAGCTTTTCTTGTCCTATTCTTGGAAATTTTATGAACGACCGTGTCGAAAAACAGAATGTTAAATTTGTCAGACGCCTGACGGAATAAACTGAAACCGAGAACCGGTTTAAACGGTTCATTTAAAACTTGCCGATAGTCTAAAAATATCGAAAACTTAGCAATTTCTAGTTGAAATCCCAACGCGGTTCAATCGGTCAAATTTGAGAGTTCGATCGAAAAACCTAGGGTGCCCAGTTTATCCAAATTTAACGAAAGAATCATTACTATGATTTTCTATGTTTTTTGCAGGGATTCAAATAAATAATATTGAAATATGTATCAAATTTTTTAAAAAATACATACACCATTTCTAAAAGAATTTAAATTTTTTACCCTCCACTTTCTTCCAAAAAATTTTAATTAATGAAGAAAATACGAAAGTTTCCCTTCAAATTGGCCTTTTCCAAGGTATTGTTTTATAAAAAATTATAATGATTTCTTGAAGTCTTGAGGTTTCACGCAAAGACGATTTGAAAAACAACACACTTTGTGCTGTGAACATCAAAAAGTCAAAAACTGAAGAAAACACTATAATTTGTTGTTGAAGTAGTGTAGAGCGATCAAGAATGAGGTAGTTTAGAAAAACACCTTTTTTTCATATTTCCCCCCCCCCGACGTTTCGACCTTTATTCGGGTCATCTTCAGTGCATAAACTGCTAGTCTTGTGGTGTCATATTGGTTTCGAGTGAAAGTCTTGTGAAAACGTTGAAATGTGCACGTCCCTTGTGTTGCATCATCAAAATGGTCCAACTCTCGATCGAATCATCACGGGCGATAAAAACGGATTCTTTAGGATAACAGGAGGCACTCGGGCCACTGGTTGGACAAATATGAGGCGCCAACACTGCCCAGAACCAAATCGGCTATGTTGACTGTCTGATGGCGTTCTGCTTGGGTTGTTCACTATCATGTACTGAATTATGGTGAAACTATCGGAGAAGAGAAATATTGCCAATAAATTGACAAAATACACGGGAAATAGAACGTCCTTGTCCAGCATTGGTAAAACTTAAATGGCAGGTTCCTCTTCGTAAAACTCCAGGGCAGATGTCGCAATGCCAACCCTGCGGAAACTTAACTTCTTAAGAAATTAAACCGTATCCGACTTCCCGTACCCAGGCGACCACTTTGGTAAGCGTTTTGAACAAATCTTGATGGATAAATTTTTAGAAAACGTGGTGAAGCCGAAAACCCCTTCCAATAAAGGTTTTTAGGTCAGCGCTTATTACACACTGTTGAAGATGAAATAGGACCGCCCGAGGATTATTATGACGGCTGAGGGCGTGATGTCTTGGGAGTAAAGGAATTTATTAGCGTGAATGTAGTGGGTTCG
>CM077110.1:2939100-2957432 GCA_039619505.1 Cimex hemipterus | reverse complement strand
ATTTATTTGCGCGAATGGAAAGACATCCCCAATTGCGCCGCGGGATATCGGATATTGTGGAGTAGTGTGAATGTAATTTATTAGCGTGAATGGAAGGGCTTATCACCAATTTCTCCGAGGACTATCGAACAATATGTGTAGTGTTGACGAATATGTGAGAAATTTATTAGCGTGAATGTAAGGTTTTAGAAAAATTCTAATCAATAAGGTAGCCAGGAGCTCAATTTTATTTAAATATTGTTGGTGGTCTAATTGACTCAACTGCTTTTTTAAATTAATTCTTTTTATGTCAGGTATCGGTTGAGATGAAAAAGTTAGTGTCACGAACGGGATTCGAACCCACGACCTTCGGCTCAATACGCTGCTACTCTTTCTACCAGAGCACTTGAGCTATCGTGACTTCCATCCACTCAGAAACCAACTCGTCATTTGAATTTTCTTTGAATTTTGAATTCTTTTTGCCATTTTTCAAAAGTTGTGTAATCAGCTCGATTCTCTGCGACTTGTAATTCGGACACGGAAAGGTGTTTAGTGAAGCGATACATCTTTCAATTAATTAATCTCTTTGCGTAAGGTTTTGGTTGGAATGAAAAAGCTAGCGTCACGAGCGGGATTCGAACCCACGACCTTCGGCTCTTACCACTCGAACTGTCGTGACACCAACTCCCCAACTCCGTTTATTTTATTTTCATAGTTTTTGTTCAAATTAAAAACAATCGCACGTTAATTTTCCATGGTTTAACATATTCAACTCTGCGTACACTGTTCATCTGCATTGATTTAACCTTTTTCAAACATGATCTCGGGGGTTTTGTTTAAGACAAAATATGTCTGCTGGAGAGTCGGCGTGTTTCGTGTGGGTGTGCACGGCTAATTAGTTACAGGGCCCATGATATACGAGATACAACGTCATACCTTTGACAAAAGGATACCTCATTAGGTCGAAATTAGCCTTTCGCATTTTCGAGTCGTTGAACAGCGGATGATTATCGAAAATTTTCTTTCATTTGCCAAGTTTAGAAGATCGGATTTTTTGTTTTGCATAAATTAACCTTGGATAAATAAATTCAGCAAAAGCGTTTTATAGCATGCTTAGGTTTTTAAATTAAAAAATTGAAAATCTTAGGTAGCAAAATGATATCAAGTATGAATAAATCGCTTTTGGTGAATTTATGAACTTTCATAAGGTTCTGTTAAGCCTGTTAGGAAGCCGAAGACGAATACGGATAAGCCAAGTCGATTGCGGCCTTTGACCTTTCAGTCGACAACTCCACCCCCCCCCCTGCGCATAAATAAATGTTTGCCTTTAATTTATGTACGTTACGCTTGACGGCAGACGACGGCTGAGCATCTGAAATCCGGCTTTCATGCCAGGGACTTGAACCGGGCCCCGACGCCTCACACCGGAAGCCACGTGACTTACATCGATCTACCCAAACTCATTCCCGGGCTAGGCTCCGCCACAAATTTCCCTCAGAACGGAAGGGAGGAATATTTACTATAAAACGGCCGTCCGAGCAGGGACGAAATTCGTATTCAAGTCGCTGCCTGTAAGAAGCCAACAAAGCGTTGTACAATCCCGTTGTGATGGTGACAAATCCGAATTTATTCTCGTATCTATTATAAACACGATTTGGCTCATTTAAAAAAAAAAATCTTAAGTATAGCACGTTCAAAAATGGATAGCGCAATTGTGTTCTCGAGTTCATTTTCTTGATGCGACGAACTCATTTTGAATGTAGAGCAGATGAAAATAGTAGAGTAGAAAAAAAAAATCTTTTGGCTGGACTCCCCGTCAAAGTGACACCGTCATATCGTGGTTATAAATTCACGTTTATTTACCACTGGTTCGGCTCTTTTGAAGCGAATATTCGCGATTTTATCGTGATAATCGCGGCACGCCTAGGATTTGCGATACCTAACGCAGCCATCTTTGGACAAAGCGTCTTCTCGACTCGACGACATGCTTTTACGAAAAACATATTTTTTCCTTCAAATTGTTAGATCAAAGAAAACAAAAATTAAAAACAAGTTACTCGACTCAACGGTTTGAAAGGATGAAACAGAAGAGGATTAGGAACACTATAAATTTAAGCTACAAGTTGGGTTTACTAATTACGACAATAATTGATGTTAATACCTAGTTGTTATGGGATATAAATAAATAAAAAGTATACGGGTTTTTCTTCGAGAGTATAAAATTGATGCCATGTATCGAGATGGCGCGATTAATCCTTTTATGTAAGATCTTGATTGAAATGGAAAAGCCAGGGTCACGAACGGGATTCGAACCCACGACCTTCGGCTCGATACGCCTCAGCTCTTACCACTCGAGCTATAGTGACCGACTAAATACGCCTTTGCCCCTTTACGCATGCGTGTTATTTATTGAAATGAATGTATTTATTTGCGCGAATGGAAAGACATCCTCAATTGCGCCGCGGGATATCGGATATTGTGAAGTAGTGTGAATGTAATTTATTAGCGTGAATGGAAGGGCTTATCACCAATTTCTCCGAGGAATATCGACCCCAATGTGGTAGTGCGAATATTACTGCTTTTCTGTGTTTTTTCAACTTGTTATTTTATCCCTGAAGTACAGAGGGCCTAGCAATAGGAAAATAGATTAAAGATGGTTAGTTATATTGTAAATAACTTGGACACTTAGAAGTAAAATCGATAATAAATCAACCTATCAAAATTGGTGACACTCCACGCAGCCTAATGATCAGAGTTGTAATGAAAAGGATTCATAATAGTTTCTTGGATCGGTAGTGGTTTAATCAAATTATCTATTTCTTTTCGGTTCAGAAAAATTCTAATCAATAAGGCGGCATCGGGGGGCGTCTGTGGCCGCAAGGTTCCGTCTTTGACACGGCGCTCATCACTGTAAGGTGAAGGTCCCGGGTCCGAATCCAGCGGCCCTGCATTCGAACCCAACATTCTTACAAATGGGCTTTTTTTCAAAAACACCGACACCCTGAGGGTTTATATGACCTCTGCTGTTGCGAACCCTCGTTTAAAAAAAAGGCGAGGATCTCGGTTTTTAAATATTGTTATTTGTTAAATCCATTAGGGTTTAGTAGTCTAATTGACCAAACTGCTTCTCTTAATTAATTCTTTTTATGTAAGGTGTCAGTAGAGATGAAAAAGTTAGTGTCACGAACGGGATTCGAACCAACGACCTTCGGCTCAATACGCCGATGCTCTACCACTCGAGTTATCGTGATTGTGATCCACTCGTACACTTACTTTCCATTTCAACCCCACCTCTCACCCAATTTTCCCTCCTTTTTGCCGTTTTTCAAGTTAGGGTAGAGATGGGAAGTTGGTGACCGAGTGGTGATCGAAGCCGCAGGTCGTGGGTTCGAATCCCGTTCGTGACGCTGACTTGTTTTATCGCAACCAATACATTTCATAACGATTAATTAATTGAAAGATCTTGTTTGGGCAATCTACGAATTGTAATAAATTAAAATTTGTTTCTATCTTGGAAAACCCCTGACAAATGTGTACCTTCAATGGTAATCACGACAACAAAACAATCCTCATTCCAATCGGGGAAACTGGCTGGTTTAAAAAGGTTTATTTTCTTACAATTCTCACTACGGATTATATTAGAGGGGACAGGAAAGGGCGGAAGGAACCCTTTTAGAAACCAAGAGTGCTACTAACCGTAAAATGTTTTGCCGGGGTTTAAACAATCATTCTGAATAATTCATTAAATGACATTCATGGGCGGATAAATACAAAGAACAATTATTCTATTTGTAGTCTCGAGTGAGATGAAAAAGTTGGTCTCACGAGCGGGATTCGAACCCAAGACCTTCGGCTCAATACGCCGCTCCTCTAACCACTTTCTAATTCCATTCGGGAAAACCGGCAGTATTAAAAAGGTTTATTATCTTAGAATTCTCGGAAATCAAGATAGAGCAAGTGGTTAGAGGAGGGGCGTATTGAGCCGAAGCCGACACTAGCTTTTTCATATCAACCAATACCTCACAGAAAACTATTAATTAATTCACTTGAGGGAAGCCACGATAGATCAAGTGGTTAGATGGCAAAACGGAGGGAAAATTCGAAAGATTGTAGGTTGAGATGACGAGTTGGTGTCCGAGCGAATGGAAGTCACGATAGCTCAACTGCTCTGGCAATAAGAGCAGCATCGTATATAGCCGAAGGTCGTGGGTTCGAATCCCGCTCGTGACACTAGCTTTTTCATTTCAACCATTCTTATTGGTTCAACAAGCCCGTGGGTAGTCACATAGACCGGGCCGATGCGCACTTAACCTTTCACGCAAATACATACATTCGTACTAAAACCCAAGCAACCCAGACTGCTTTGGTATACTAGGGGGGTACTCTATATTTCATCTTAAGCACACCCACACATACTGTAACATTTACGCTAATAAATATATTCACGCAAATTAAGAATTCTATTTCATTCTACGTATAAAACTGCTTTTCTATATGCGAGCATGTGGATGTGGATGGATGGATACCAAGGACTGGAGGAGTTCCCTCCTGAGCACTGCAGCTGTACAGCTTATTGTACTATACCCTGGCTCCATTTTTGGGGGAGGGCTCACAACACAAAGTGAACTTGAGCCCCCGTTGTACCAGTGTTCTTCCATCGAAGAAACTCATTTTTGAAGGGGGTTGCGACCAGGTTCAGGCTCGCTGAGGTCCAGTTCCGCCCCTTCCATTGATGAGTGCAGTGTCAATTTCTTTTAATTGCGGCCACCGGTCCCCTTAGGCGTCAGAAAAATTCCAGAGGCGACGGTGAGGATCGAACCCAAGACCGCGGGGTCTACTAACCGAGAGTCTGACGCCTTAACCACTCGGCTACCGCGGCCCCCACATGCGAGCATGTACTTTGAACTGTTTTTGGGTGTCAAACAATTTCTTATTGTAAGTTCTAATATGTCTTATGGTGTTTAAAATTTGCAGGCAACACGTTATCATTTTTTATTATAACCCTAGGAGGGCGGTGTTTGTAGTGTTAATCGGGTTGGAATTCAGGGCCGCTGGATTCGAACCCCGGACCTTTACCTTACTGTAATGAGCGCCGTACCAACGCCTGAACCGCCTACGCCCGCTTTGTGCGTTCCGAGAAGATGCCCCGTGATGTCAGCCTGGTGTGGCCTAAACGCGAGAGAATCTTTTGCGATTTTTTTCCGATTTCCTCCAGGTCTCATTTCTTCTCGATATTTATTTTTATCAAGCGTTAAAATCAACTTTACAAAAGATAAAATCATCCAAGGTACACAGATTGAAGTAAACGAGACGAGGATTTAAACCTGCTTTCTCGGCAAATTTTAATCGACGGTACTTTCATGAACGGCACGACGAAAAAAAAATCCCGATTGCCTGATTTAAATTAATCAACTTTATCGATTTTAAAGACGTGTTAAAGGTTTTGTGAGCTTTGCAGAAAACTAGACAGCCTGATTAATACACTTTTAACAAGAAACCAATTTATCATTAATGCCGTGTTAATTAAACATCCTGAGCAAATGGGTTTTCGTCTTTCTGACGTTTTATGATGGACGGGAATGTAAAAAGAAAAATCTAATGCAGTAAAACAATCATTATTCTTCAGTGACATTTCTGTTCCTTCGATCTGTCTTAAAACATTTTTTTTTTTTTTTTTTTTTTTTTTTTTTAGTGGATCGTTCATATAAAAACGGTAAAAATAATGTAATATTTAACCTTTCAAATTTTTTTTTATTCATTCATATTTATGTAAGGCATTGGTTGAGATAAAAAAAGTCAGTGTCACGCCGCTAGCGGCAGTTTTAAAAAGCTTTATTTTCTTATAATTCTCAAGTCACGAGAGATCAACTGGTTAGAGGAGGGGCGTTTCGAGGCGGAGGTCGTGGGTTCGAATCCCGTTCGTGACACTGACTTTTTTTATCTCAACCAATGCCGTAGATAAATATTAATTAAAACAAGTTGTTTAGTCAATCGGACTACGAACTCTAATGGATTTTAAATTTTATTTCTCGGTCCGGGAGTGCCGTGAACATAAACCTTTCAATTCTCTTGAGGCATTTAAAAATAAATAATAGGTCCATAAGGAGGCAATTTTGACCAGATTTCCCCTGGCAGATTAGGAGGTTTGAAACGTAATAAGAATCATTTATTCAACGTTATCCCGGGATAAAATCCTGATGATATTCAGCGGTGCATTCGGTTCAAATGGTCCTAGGGCGATGCAAACCCGTGCTATGGAATTGTACAAAAAGCCGTCTGTGAATCTGTAAAATTCGAATTTTGACTTTTTTCGACTCCCGGTTTTCCATTCCGCCCCGCCCAGTGCAACCTTGACCTAAGAAAAGAGCCCATCGATCCGCATCCCGCCGCCCCCTCGTCCCAGCTTCCCGAGGTCCTTACGACGATGGTACATTTGTTTACAACGCTCAGCTGTACTGGAGAAGTGACGCGGACGATAAACGGCCCGGGCAACTTTCCAATGGATCTTCCTCGTAGGCCGCTTCCGTTTCTAGGGTGCATTGCAGCCATTAGCGCGACGCTGATTACTTTTTGGTAGTTTCGCCCTCCTTCCCGGCCTGTTCTACTGCAAGCTGCAGAAAAAAAAAACATCAGACGAGACGAAGAATATCTGCAACACTGAAAGCACACCTTAAAGTAAAGGCTGACACGCTGTGAAAATAAATTTTAAACCAAAAACGGTTTCCCCCGGCATCTCATATTTCAACATATAATATTTCTTCATTTTTATTTACTTCCAAAAGATTTCGTGGTCCGATTGACCAAAAAACATCTTTCAATTAATTAATCTTCATGTAAGGTATTGATTAAAATAAAGAAAACTGATAAAAAAAAAGTAAAAATGGCAAAAAGGAGGGAAAATTTAAAAGATTAGATTGAGATGGGAAGTTAGTGTCGTAGTGGCTTGAAGTCACGCTAGATCGAGTTGTTAGATCAGCGGCGTATTGAGCCGAAGGTCGTGGGTTCGAATCCCGCTCGTGACACTGGCATTTTTTATCCCAACCAATGCCTTACATAAAGATTAATTAATTGAAAGTTTTTTATTTACTTAAAATTCTCTGTTTTGATTGATTATAGACAAACCAAGTAGGTGTCGTTCATTAAATTCCCCGCAAATATTCAACACTTTTAATTTCACAAGATCTTTTCTTTTCTTTTTTTTTCTTTTTTTTGCGGAGGGGGAGGAATTTTTCATAAAATTTTGTAAATCCGTATGTGCTAAAGAAGCACATATCAAATCAAATTCAACAATTGAAAAGGGTTGTTTTGATCAAAAATGGTTTTGCAGTGAAAAAAGTCCTCCGCCAAAGAAGTCCTCTAACTTATTTAAAAGTAAACTTATTTCAAATTGTTCATACGAAACCTGAATCTTTTGTTGTACCTGGATCAGTTTAGATTACGCCATTCTGGACGCTCTCAAAAATGTTTATAACTGGGCATTCCTCACAATTCCGGTTAGTACAGGAGTCCCACAAGGCGCAATTCCGGGACCAATTTTGTTTAACATTTTCATCAATGACGTAGTAGTGTTATGGTTGGATCTAGGTTTATTCGTAGTTTAATTACTTTTACAATTGCAATACAAAATGCAAAAAGCAAAAATTATGTTATTTACACGGATGTGCCTACACATATATACAATATTGTATACACATTAACATGTCTCCGAGGTTATTGTGAACGACCACGATCCAATGATTAATTTAATTATTTGGCCGGTACGGTATAAAAAAGTCAATGTCGCGAACGGGATTCGAACCTAGGACCTTCGGCTCAATACACGGCTGCTTTACCACTCGACCTGTCGTGACCTCGTCCACTCGGGCAGATGTTCCCATCTTTACTCATGGGCGTTGAGACCCATTAGGATCTTTCTCGTCCGGACTTATCCCCAAGGGGACTTCTCAGACGCCTGGTGCCCCCGAAGGACCGGAGGATTTTACATGCATGGACTTGTCACATCCCTTGGCTAGCGAGGTAGTGCGATACTAACCAAGTTCAGAGGTGCCATTAAAAGTGTGCCTTGAAAAAGGCAGTTTTGTGGTTTCCAGCTTGGCCTTGGCCATGCCTTTCACCACCCCCGGAGAGATAGAGAAGGCACTCTATCTCCGGCTCCGGTTGGCCGGTACCGTCCAGCTAAGGTACAAGTTTTTTTCAAACCACGACCACCACGAGTCCAACCTCATTTGGCAGAGCCGCTTGGATGCTCTACCCCCTTGGCACAGTATTATTTTTAAGGTGGGACTGATGGCCCACCCGGGAAACCTTACAGGATCCCTACTGATGCACCCGTTGCCTGAGGGGTGCGGTTCAATAACCCAGGAACCCCCTGCCAAAGCAAAGAGGGGAAGGAAAGGAAAAAAGGAAAAGGTAAGGAAGGATTAAGAAGGTACGGGATAATGCCTCCATTTTTGGTTACCCCTATGCACCGGAGTAGATGGTAGGACTCACCTAGGCCCATAGGGGAGATAACCCTATGGGAGTCGTCCACTCGGACACAAACTTGCCATCTCAACCACACTTTTTGAACTTTATCTTTTTTTTTTTTTTTTGCCATTTTTCAAATGTCGAATGGGTACCGCAGCGGCGTATCAAGCCGAAGATCGTAGGTTCGAACCCCGGTCGTGCCATTGACTTTTTTATCTCGACTAAAAACCATAATTAATTGTGATAATACTGTCAATATTGAGATTTTTATAGTTCAGAAAAAATGGTTCACACAGGCACTTTTCCAATAGTAGACGGTCTAATAAATATGCTTCTCATGAAGAAACATTTTCAGTATTCCTGCTTGCTTGTATTGTAATGAAGCGATTAACGTTTACAAAGAAAATCCTATTAAGGCCGTGACACCTTTATTGTCACAATTATATAATTTTTACCTGTAATTTTATTAATTTATTTGCGTTTTGACCTGTCTACACACAATAAATTATTCTGCTCTACTCCATTCCGTCAGACAATAAAAGTTATCTATAAGTAAATACTCCAAGGGCATCTTAGACAGTGAGAATTACAACGATAGCCCAATAACAATTTGAAATCCAGTTTGCGCGTACAACCGTACTTTGATGAACAATTGCAATACTCAATTTGTTAATTTTTTTTTTATTTTTGGTAACATATGTATGTTTGTATTATGTCGGTTTCAATATTGTAAATAAACGCTGAGTTTGTTGATTGTTAATTATAATTTTAGTTGAGATAAAAAGGTCAATGTCACGAGCGGGATTCGAACCCATGACCTTCGGCGGCTCCACTCGGACACCAACTCCCGATCTTAATCTACAATCTTTCGATTTTCCCCTCATTTTTGACATTTTTCATCCTTTTACCTCAACTAAAAACTTTAATTAATTGAAAGATATTAATTAGTCATACGTACCACGAAATCTAGAGGACATAATTACAGTGTCTTGATGAAGTGGATACATTTCTCGAAAACTCGACGAAGGGATTGAGAGTTTTCTTAACAAATTACCTTATTCCTGATTTATAATTTAAAATTACGTAGGGCACTTTCAACACGACGCGCAAGAATGGCACAAGGTGTACTACAAGAAGACAAACTGTTTGAACCCCGAAGATGATCTCAATAAAGGTCGAAACGTCGGCACGAGAAAGAAAATGATTTTCTTAAACCTTCATCACATAAGAGCGCATCTCACGATTTCTAAATAAATATAAAATTACATTCGCTGCATTTTGCAATAATCCTCGCCCGATTAAGGCTAGGTCATGAGAGATAGACACATGATTCAATGTACTTTTGGGCCAAAGTCAGCGTTTGTGTCCGGCTTGCAGAGAAGGGTTGATTAGATGTGTGCCCAGTTGGTATAATTCCTTGGTTCTATATTGGGATCCTGTACGAATGCCACCTTATATGAGGATCGAGGTTGACTTGAGCCCGTCAACGAGTATCTGTTTCGATTCCTGGAGGAAACAGATTTGTTTTATTTCTATATTATTTTAATTACAGGACCATCCGAAAACTAGGACATTTCAGCCAGAAGCGCATACATTTACACCTATGTACATTGCTCTCTAACTACTCAATATACCTCCATGGACCTGCTAAGACAAACTAATCTAATTGGGGTCGATGGGATAATTTTATAAATATTCAGCTTTCACCTCAAGCCATGCACACAGTTCGAGAGCGAGGATGCTATTCCACCATCAGCCCCACCCCATTCACTCTAATAAATACACTCACACAAATGAATGTTGAGAGGGTATGGCAAAATATCGAGTCCCTCCATCGACCCTCAGATATAGTTATATATGTATAAATCATGGTTGAGGAATATACGGTTCGAGAAGCTATGTGTAGTTCACCATCAACCCCTCCGCGTTCACACTAATAAACACACTCACTTATACAAAACACAAAACCATGTTGTTTCATTGTATATAGTAAGTATACTTTTGAGTCCCTAGCTTGTGTTGCGAGTGAATGTATTTTTTAGCGTGAATGTTGAGAGGGTATGGCGAAATATCGAGTCCCTCCATCGACCCTCAGATAATAGTTATATATGTATAAATCATGGTTGAGGAATATCGAGTACTCCAACACCCTGAGTGATCGGGCATGTAAATAGGAAATAATATATTTACTAATGAGTTGGAGTGTTGGGTGGTCAATTGACCTAGTTGTTGACATCTCCTGGAGCCCAACCTCGGTGACTTGAAGGTTAAGGCTAAGGTCTAACCCCGGACTGGCAATACCAGAGATGGTTATTCTCGAGCCTGCTGGCAATTTATTGTCGCTTGTGGGGACCAGAAGTAGGCTCAACTCCGTGCAAACATGCGCAGATTTGAGCTTATACAGGGTGTTCGGGTTTTCTCGTTTCACGACCTCTGAAAAACGGCGGGTGTTGGCGCCAGCCATCTCATTTTTAAATATACTTTGTTTTGGGTTATTGTAATCCCTAATCCTACTCCCACGATCCTTGCAAAGCCAGTCCTGTTCTACTCCTATGATAGACAGATCCTCACGTCTCTCTTTTCTCATACTTTTTTCCTGTATTAATAAAAAAGTCTTTAATCACGACAAACCCTCTGTCCTGTTGCATCGATCTCTTCCACCGGAACTCATCGGATATTCTGCGACGAAGTCAGGAGAATCGAGAGCTCCCTACGCTTCTTGCAGCCGGCATCTGAAGTAAGTTGGTAAGTCCCCTATGAATTTCTCCTTTCATTGATTTCTAATTATTATTAATTTTTCCACGGCATGGGCCGTAACAGCGGGAAAATTCGAAAGGTGGGTTGAGATGGGAACGTCGTGCCGGAGTGGATTGAATTCACGATAACTCAAACGGTCGAGCAGCGTCGTATTGAACCGAAGGTCGTGACACTGACGTTTTTAGACTCAACCGATACGTTACATAAAAAGATTAATTAACTTGAGCGAAGCCACCATAGATAGGTCAGAATGGCAGACAGGAGGGAAAATTAGAAAGAAAAAAATTTTGAGACGGGGAGTAAGCGTTCGAGTGGATCGAGGTCACGACAGCTCGAGTGGTAGACCAGCGGCGTATTGAGCCAAACGTCATGGGTTCGAATCCCGTTCGTGACACCGACTTTTTTCATTTCAAGCATAACCAATACAAAGTATAATTAATTGAAAGATTTAATTATAGTTTTTGAACTGTGTGTGTTTTAGTTATATTTTCATCCGGAGGAGTGTTTTCAATAGTTTAAAACAACACTGCGGTCTTACCACTTTAAAACAGAAATTTTATAGGAGGGTCGAAGGTTTCAGTTTTACTTTTGTACTACCGGAGTTCTCAGTGATTTTTGACGTCAATATTGACTCTTAATATATTTGGTTTTTTACAATTTTTTTTTTTTTCAAAAAAGAAGTTTTATAACAATTGTTTAAGGAGTTAATAAATTTCCGGTTGTATTAAAGTGCCGGCTCCACTCTAAAATGATTAATAATGAAAATTGGTCTGCTTCCAAGGAAGGCAACGTCCGAGTTTTAACGCAGAGAAATGGTAAACAATTAAGCCGTCTTTTTTTTTCGTTTTTTACTTCCCGCGGAGCAATTAGCGCTGATGAGAAAAATTTTAAAAACCTATTATTTGCTAGGGTTCATTTCTCCGAGGGTGTAGCCTAAAAGAAAGCCGGTCGGTTTAAAAAAATACAGCCGAACATTTGTATTGTGTACGTCATTTTGCCAAGGGGCCAAGACAAGACCGCGTTACATCATCACTGATCTTCGTTCCATTCTATTCTGTCGGTTTCTCTTTCGCGTATGGCCCGGCACGCGAAGTGCGCTCTGTTAGTGCCACTATCTATAGAACGCCCGCGGCTGAAAATAGAAGAAAAACGCTTCGCGCCGGATGAGGATTGCCGTTAACGGCTTTTCCCGTCGCCTGGCAACGGATTGATCGCCGTAAAAAAATTTAATTACGAAATGAACACGGTGGATAAAGCAGAAAAAGGAATTTCCCAGATTGTTTCGCAACGTCACGAGGAGCGTGAAAATTCCAATCTTTCTGATTGCGCGATTGTGAAACACTGCCCATCTGGTTAATCGATTCACCGAATTTCGGCCAAATCAGGGATCAGTCGATAAATTTATTTCCCTAATGTTTCCGCTAATATGCAGCATTAAAAGCGTATTACTGTTACTTTAATACTTTCCTACACGATCGACCGAACTGTTAAAATTTTCTTCCTTTTCCTCGACTCCTAGATATTTTATCACTTACCGACAAAATTATTTAAAGCTTTATTTAAATTAAATCTTGAATAATCGTTCAACATTGTTCTTAAAATTATAAATAGTTATATTTTGGATTTGTATTTATGCAGGGTGTTCCGCTACTCGGGGTACAAACTTTGCCAGTAGATTCTCCATTAAAAAAGGAACCAAACAGTCCTAATTAACTACGGTCCGAATCTCAACAGTTTCGGAGTTATACCAGTTTTTCCGATTTTTTAAGATTTCACGACCTTCCTTCAAATAAACAATGATAACTCCAAAATTGAAATGTTTTGGGACAAATCCGTTGATACCATTGAAAAGTACATTAAATTTCCAATCAGGTCCGATCAATATTAAACTTTTCAACGTTGGTGAAATAAGGGTTTTAGTAGCGAGAACACGGAGAAAAAACATTTTTTTTTTCAAGGTTGAAAAACATTATGGTGATTTTAATCTGCTATTTCAAACCTAGAGACAAGCAAATTTCAGGAAACGTACTCCATTTGATATATTTTTTAGTGGTGTAATCTCTTTTGTAATTACTTTTTTGAAGATGAAGAAATTGACGAAGGAAAAGAGAAAAAACCGCGGTCGAACTGAAAAAAGTAGCCACATTGTTAAAAAATATCCCATTAGTCAAAACGTTTTAAATTAAAATTCCATTTTAAAAAAACGATAAATGGATTCGTTGGAAATTTTCCTAAGTATTTTTTATTTTATTTTATTTTTTTTTTTTTTTTTTTGACCTTACCAATCCTTCAACCACGGTTTTTTCTTTTCCTTCACCTTTGAAAAAAGTAATTAAAAAAGCAATGGGACCATTAAAAAGGATATTAAATGGAGTAAGTTTTCCGAAATTCGCTAGTTTCTAGGTTTGGAAATGGTAGTTTAGAATCACTACAATAATTTTTTAATTTTGAAAAAAAAATGTTTTTTCAAAGTTCTCGCTACTAAAACGCTTATTTCACCAACGTTGAAAAGTTTAGTATTGATCGCACCTAATTGGAAATTTAAAGTACTTTTCAATGGTCTCAACGGATTTGTCGAAAACATTTCAATTTTGGAGTTATCATTGTTTATTTGAAGGAAGGTCGTGAAATCTTAAAAAATCGGAAAAAGTGGTATAACTCCGAAACTGTTTGGTTTCGGACCATAGTTAATTAGTACTTTTTGGTTCCGTTTTGGTTGTAGAATCTACTGGCAAAATTTGTAACACGAGTAGCCGAACACCCTGTATAAGCTCAAATCTGCGGTTGTACAGATTTGAGCCTACCTCTGCTACTGTTTCCACAGGCGATTCCAAATTTTGTAATATACAATAAATTGCCAGCAGGCTCGAGAATAACCATGCCCATACATGCCCGATCACTCAGGGTGTTGGAGTACTCGATATTCCTCAACCATGATTTATACATACATAACTATATCTGAGGGTCGATGGAGGGACTCGATATTTCGCCATACCCTCTCAACATTCACGATAAAAAATACATTCACTCGCAACACAAGCAAGGGACTCAAAAGTATCCTTACTATATACAATGAAACAACATGGTTTTGTGTTTTGTATAAGTGAGTGTATTTATTAGTGTGAACGCGGAGGGGTTGATGGTGAACTACACATAGCTTCTCGAACTGTGTGCGTGACTTGGTTCGTCCATCTGAACCCATCATCTGATAATTTTTGTTACTTATTATTTATTGATTACAAGCGTTGTAATGGCTAGTAGAGCCCAGATGAAGACCTCGATAAAGGTTGAAAGTTCAAAACTGACTCATTTTTGACGACCGCATCCCTGATCTCGAAGTTACTGATAATTTGCATTTAAGATTTAATTGATCTTTTTAGATATTTTCTGTGAATATTGTAGTATGTCAAACATGAAGTCCTCGGTGAAAAGCAGATTTAAAAAAAAATGGTTGATGTACATTCCGAAGCGTATGCTTCAATCATCTTTCACTGATTAAGATGTCGTGGGTCGACTTTCGACTATCCAACATCCGTCTGTTGTTTTTGGGCTCTGATGAACTTTTCTTGGCAAAGCAGGCATGAGGCTTTTTAGGTAGAGTCTGTGGCACAGGGCTGTCGGAATTCGAACGAAGGATCGCTAGCTTGACAATTAAGGTGGTCGGACGTCTAACTCTACCATCGAAGCTCCTTTGCAAGTTGCTCTTGGAACCCTGGCAAATCTAAGGGCCTGGTGAAAAGAATAATTCCAATTGTAGAAAATACCTTTTCAAGAATAGATTCGTTTTTTGTTTAAGCAGTACAAATTTTGACCAGGAAGGGTTAGAAGAACCTAGTTACTTCATCCACGCTGACCCGGCATAGTTTAACAAAACCGCTGGTGAAGGCGGACCCAATTATGTTAAGGATGACAACTATTTGTGTTGTGTTTCCGCCTTTAATCGTCTCTGACACACCAATCAATTTTTCATCTGTTGAAACAATTTGTCAGATTCGGCCGTTATTCGTTGATTTTCTGTATAAATCGGTTGGAGTATAAAGTCGTCCGGTTTGAACGACTTACTCCGAACGGTCAGAAGTGCTTTTCCCCGAGTGGAAACAGGTCCGGACACAAAATGAATAAATGTAAAGGGTAGAGGGTGGACCGGAGGCGCCCCGACGTCCGGCTTTTACGGAGGAAAATCTACTCGTCCTCCCCCGCCGTTATAACAACCCCCCCCTCCCCGGCTTTGATGTCCCGGCTAGGATCCATTGTTTGTAATTCTTTCCGTTTAATTTCCCGGCCGGTTTCTCCAGAGGAAAAGACGGGGATGTAATTATTCCGACGTTTTCACCGGCTTCTCGCCATCGTATAAATGTCAAGGTTCCCACTCAGAAATTGATACGGGTTCTTCCGAGACACGCGAGGATTCATGCAAGAACGTAAACGCTTTTCGATTTTTCATATTAACATATATATAACCGATGAAATAGTTAGAGGGGATTTCAATGTCTCCCTGGGTTATTTGAAAATGTAGTATTTGCCCATTATATTTCGTGGTCCAATTGACCAAATAACTTCTTTCAATTAATTCATCTTTTTATATAAGGTTTTGGTTGAAATGGAAAAGTTAGTTACAGAAGCCGGATTCGAACCCACGACCTTCGGCTCAATATACCGATGCTCTGACCACTTACGCTATCGTAACTAAAAAAAGTTAGTGTCACGAACAGGATTCGAACCTAGAACCTTCAACTCAATACGCCGATGCTCTGACCACTTACGCTATCGTAACTAAAAAAAAGTTAGTGTCACGAACAGGATTCGAACCTAGAACCTTCAACTCAATATGCCGTTGCTCTGACCCCTTACGCTATCGTAACTAAAAAAAGTTAGAGTCATGGACGGGATTCGAACCTAGGACCTTCAACTCAATACGCCCCTGCTCTAACCACCCGAGATATAATGACTTCAAAAAGTTAGTGTCTCGAACGGCATTCGAACCAGGACCTTCGACGCAATACGCGGCTGCTCTGACCCCTTGACCTATCTTGACTTTGATCCTCTCCGACACCAACACCCCATCTCATCCTACCTCATAGGTCATTACCAGCGGACCACAAATCAAAGACAAATTACTTGGTTGAAAAAATGTAGGCTATCATATCTCATCATCTCCTGCTGGTTAGCCTTGTTTTTTTAATTTTCCATTTTCATGGTAATTATGCGATACGTGACATTATGAAAAGCGACGCAGAAAAAGACAATTAATGCAGTACAACGTGTGCCGATAATTGTATGTAATTTTGCGAATTGTTATATTTCGATGAGGTCGCACGTCTGATCGAGGTCATGAAAAGAGAATAAGCAAGGTTTATGTTAATGATAAAATCAAAAATATCATTGAGGGTTTTGCGCCTTTTGCCGGTTTTTTTCCTTTCAAATGCACGCAAAATCTACAGAATAACAAAACATATCGTTCGGTTCATATCTGAATGATGGTCGAGCACTATTTTAGCCGGTTTTACTCCGGTTGAACGACACGCTTCAGAACGGTCTTTGGAAGCTGTCCAGACACACCTCGCCCAGTTTTCCGATGTAGAAAATAAAACCGGGGAATCGTATCCCGGCCACATTGGGGACAATTATCTCGAGTTTTCACGTTCACCAGTTTCCCGGTGAGGTGGTCTTCGTGCCGATTTTCACGCCCCCCCCCCCACGGAGCTTTAAGCTAAAACCGGCCGGTGCGAAATGGCGAGATATTGTCTCAGGACAAAGCAGTCGCACCTTGTTCCGCCTATCTTCTCTTGCTCTGAAAGCTTCCGTTCGATAGCGCGTCAAAGGGCCGCCGGAAAGCTCCTACTCCAAAGCGTGAACATGACGTTTCCAACGTGATATTTCAAGCACAAATTGACCAATTAAATAATGTTAAAAAGTTTAATCCCAGAAAAGTTGTAAAATACAAAATTTATTGAAAAGCAATTACGGCATAGCCAATATAATATCAATTGTTGTCAAAAAAAAAAAAAATTTACCATTAAAAATTATTTGAAAAACTTATCGTTGGAAACTTTTCTGATGAAAAATGTAATTTCTTATGATTTCTATGCAGTTCGATATGTTGTTTGCCACGACCTACCACCGAGGAAATCAATTGTCTATCCGAATCATGTATCTAGGAAGCTGTAGGCTAAATTTTAGAGCGCTTATTTTTGAATATTTCTTATATATCACATAAAACTGCATATTTGAAGGATTTTTACGTAAAATCGCACTTATCGCGCAAAATATTTAAAATGTTTTATTGGGTCACGGAGGAAACATTAAAAAAATCTTTTAAAAAATGACGAAAAGTATGTTGAATGCGAAGAAAACTGAAAGAAAAAATAAATTATTTACTTTCTTTTTCCAAGAAGTTGGATAAATAAATTACTTTTAAAAAATAACTTATAATTTGCCGAAGTAGTGAGGAACAATCAAAATGAGGTAGGATTTTTTGGCGACGTTTCGACCTTCATTCGGGTCATCTTCTGGGCATCGAATGTAGTGCTATCCTTGTGCTGTCATATTGGTTTTGTGTGAAAATGTTGTAAAAACCAATACGACACTACAAGAATAGCACCATACTTTATGCCCTGAAGATGACCCCAATAAAGGTCGAAACGTCGGCAAAAAATTGAAAAAGGTGTTTGTCTGAACCATCTCATTCTTTACCGTTCCTAACGACTTCAACAAATTATAAGACAGAATATCACTACGAAACACACACTAATTTAGAGACCGGATTTCTACGCAGTTGCATATGTTGTTTGCCACTACATGCGACAGAGGAAGTAAATGTTGTAGTCCCATGCATGTATCTAGGAAACGGTCGGTTAAATTTTATAGCGCATGTTTTTGAATATTTGATGTATATCGCATAAAACGGGATATCAGCATAGCACCACACTGAAGATGACCCGAATAAAGGCCGAAACGTAGGCAAAAAAAAACTGTTTTTCTAAACTACCTTGTTCTTGACCGTTCCTCACGGCTTCAACAAATTAACACTAACTGTTTCAATTTGGATGGCTTAAGTGGCAAAAACAGCGGCGTATTGTGCCAAAGGTCGTAGGTTCGAATCCCGCTCCTGACACTAAATTTTTTAGTGA
>CM077110.1:2919160-2937515 GCA_039619505.1 Cimex hemipterus | reverse complement strand
AGGTCTTACAATAACGGTGTACATCCAAAAGCCGGTGTTTCCGGTCTTCCTCTTCTTTCGAACGGTCCATTTTTAAAACGCTTTTCACACCGGTTTGCATTTCATTGTAACAATACGTTTAACATTTCTTCATAGATCATTGCAGATTGTGCGTGACAGTTACTAAACAGTGCGATTTGGCAGCGTTTGTTAGTTCGATTGCCAAAAAAATGATTTAAGGTGAAGACTTTATTACGCTTTTTATTAATAATCCTTCAATATAAATAATTAACTTTTTTATCTTGAAAAAACTCTTATTCTTCAGGTCTACTTAATTCGATTTTTTTGTTAATTTACTTTTAATTATTTTTTCTTAATATTTCCCTGAGAACTGTAAATGTATTATTTTTTTCCAATTCGTTATTCTTTGTATGTAAGGTCTTGCTCAAGTGGTCAGAGCAGCGGTGTCTTGAACTGAAGGTCGTGGGTTCGAATCCCGCTAGTGACACTAACTTTTTTTTTTTAGTCACGATAGCTCAAGAGGTAAAAGCGACATTTGAAAAATAGAAAAAAAGAAGGGAAAATTCGAAAAGGTTGTTGGTTGAAATGAGTTGGTGTCCGAGTGGATCAAGGTCACGATAGCTCAAGTGGTCAGAGCAGCGGCGTCTTGAACTGAAGGTCGTGGGTTCGAATCCCGCTCGTGACATTAACTTTTTCTTTAGTCACGATAGCTCAAGTGGTCAGACCAGCGGCGTCTTGAACCGAAGGCCGTGGGTTCGAATCCCGCTCGTGACACCGACTTTTTTCATTTCAAGCATAACCAATACAAAGTATAATTAATTGAAAGTAGTAATTTGGACAATCAGACCACTAAATAGAACAGAATATCTTTATACTCAAAGGTACTTTTTGTATTGTTACTGTTAAACGATTAGTACGGTTTATCAAATCTCAGGATTATTTTTTTTCCGGGAAAATTAAACATTTATCCGGCATTGGGTCCGTTTTCACTCGCAGGTTTATTGGACCACTCAAACGTCATCGGGGATCATCTTCAAGGAGGAACCGATTTTTTCCAGGATCGACTCTTAACGCTTGTAATAACGTGATATCAATAGAAATTACGTTTTCTGTTTTGATTTGGATTCAGGTTTGAATTGGCCAATTGCTCAATTACAAAACTACCTGGGAAATGAGCATAAATCCGATCTATTATAAATGGAGAAACTTTCGTGGTAAAAGACAAATGAAAATGTCAATTATTTTCTCACAACTGCTCGACTTAATTTCCCTCCTCCTTTTGCAAATATGCGTATTTTCCGAATTGAATCCGTGTTTATTCGAAACAGACGCGATCGATGGTTACGTCCCATCCATCGGCTGTTTGCCAGAGTCCTCTGCTCGTCGGATTGGGTAATCTAATCGGGCCCCGTAAAGATAAAAAGATTCACTTTTATTACGGACGCCGTACAATAACCGACTTTATAGACGCAATTCCACGGTTTTTAAACCTTTTAGCAGCCATGCGAGTGTTGGTTTTATTCAAAATAAACGTACCATTCCGGATTAAATTAAAAAAAAAAATTCAAAAAGTTGTAAGAAAGCGGGAAAACGAAATAGACAAACGTCCACGCTAAAATATCAACTGACAATCGATCCTATATTTAAATTAATTAATCTTTATGTAAAGTCATGGTTGAGATTTAAAAAAGCCAATGGCACGAGCGGGATTCGAACCCACGACCTTCAGTTCAAGACGCCGCTGCTCTGACCACTTGATCTTTCGTGACTTTATCCCCTCTTACTCCAATTTCCCACCTCCTCCGTCTTTTTTTTTCTTTTAATCAGGGACGATAACTTAATTCAGCGATATCATGATCTTGTTAGTATAAAGAATATTTGAAAATAATTAAGTTTTGAAGGTCGTGTCATTATTTTCTTCTTCAGAGCCGGAAGGGGAAGGTTTCTCTCTGAAGATGGTGCAATGCCGAAACGTTTTCGATTCGTCCAACGAGCAGTTGAACATGAACCCAAAACATAATTCCCATCACCCAGCATCAACAGATAGTTTTGTTCTGAATATTTTAAGAAAATATAAGACAAAGGACCAAATGAAAAAATATCAGAGTATTAATGAATGTCTTAAACACTAATGGTATATCTAGCCGAAGGTCATGGGTTCGAATCCCGCTCTTGACACTGAAAATAATAATGTTTTGAAGGTCGTGTCATCATTTTGTTACTAATTGTTAATAATTACTTTGTTTAATTTCTAAACTAAAATTTTAAAAGTTGTATAATTTCTTATTATATTAATGAATAAAAAAACAGACTACAATGGGAGAATAACAAATTAGATTTATATTTGACTTTAAATTTTTTTTTTAAATTAATATTTTAAAAAATAAAACTGTATTATTTTGTAAGAAAATATAAGTTTATCAATATTTTACTTAAGATCGATCGAAAACCGTAAATCATAGCATTTTTTTATTATTATTATTATTAAAATAATAAGAAATTATACAACTTTTAAAATTTTAGTTTAGAAATTAAACAAATTAATTAGTAATTATTCAGAAATCGTGAGATGCGGTCTGGTGTGACCGTAGGTTTTAGAAAACGTTTTCTTTATCGTGCCAACGTTTCGAGCTCTATTGAGATCATCTTCAGAGCCCGGGATTTACAAACATTGTTTACATTTAACAAATACATTCTGGATGTGGAAAAGTGAATTTATACAATGCAACATATTATTTTTTATACATTCAATCAAAGTATTTCTACTCGCTCAAAATGTTTGTGTTCTGTGTATTTGTGCCATTACTGCGAGTCGTGTTGAGTGTGCCAGTGAGATTTTGCTGTTTTATATTTATATATGTTGGATTTTGAATGGGTGGGGAAGAAATCCCAGGCCCTGAAGATGATCTCAATAAAGGTTGAAACGTTGGCACGATAAAGAAAATGTTTTTCTGATACCTACATCACACCAGACCTCACCTCACGATATCTGAATAATTATCGATTAACGGTGTTATTTTCCATTTTAAGTAGGCAGGAAACTACATTGTTCATTCCCCGATTCTTTCATTTCCTTTCTTGCATTTCAATCTTTCTAATATATTTTAATGTTTCCTTTCTCTTATATAATATCCGTTTTTAGTGTTACATGATACCTATTGCTATCCTCTCTGTACCTCAGGTCTTCATCAATTGTGAATAAAATAACACAAATGACAAACAATATAGAAAACATAATAAATAAATCAAGGTTTTTAGTTGAGATAAAAAAACCAGTGTCACGAGCGGGATTCGAACCCACGACCTTCGGCTTGATACGCCACTACTCTACCACTTGAGATATCGTGACTTCGATCCCCTCTTACACCAATTTCCCACCTCATCCCACATTTCGAAGTCACAATAGCTCGAATGGTAGAGCAGCGGCGTATTGAGCCGAAGGTCGTGGGTTCGAATCCCGCTCGTGACCCTGGCTTTTTTTGCCTCAACCAAGTCCTTACATAAAGATTAATTAATCGAAATAGGTTATTTGGTCAATCGGGCTACGAAATCTAACGGTACTAAATTGGAACGTTTGACCCCATAAAAAAATCAATAATGGTAAATCGAAATTTCGATACTAGCTACACAATATAGCTACTTTTCATGTTGAACCTATGTTTCATGTTGGTTTTAATGTTGACCATAAATTTGAGTCTGTATTTACTTGCCGACTTTTCTATACCTTCAATTTTTTTTTTTTTTTTTTTTAATCACGGATGATAACGTAATACAGCGATATCACGGTCTTGTTACTGTAAAGAATATTTGAAAATAATAAAGTTTTGAAGTTCGTGTCATCATTTCCGTCTTCAGCGCCCGAAGGAGGGAGTCCCTCCCTGAAGATGGCGCAGTGCGCCGAAACGTTTCGATTCGTCCAACGAGACCGCAGTTGAAGGCGAACCCGAAAAGTAATTACCATCACCCAGCATCAACGGGTAGATTCGTTCTGAATCTTTTAAGAAAATATAGGACCAAATGAAAAAAAAAAATCAAACGATTGATTAATAATGATGTATAAAGTGTACGAAAATTAAACAAATGTGAATATTGTACAGATGACCGTCGAGATTAATTAAATATATCAGGTTTTCGAAAACGAAGAAGGTAACGAGAGCAAAGGTAACGAGGTACTTGGGGGGGGGGTTAAAGTGGAATTTCCTAATTTGGCAAGAAAAGGATCTCCCCCTAGTGAGGAAGAGTCGAAATACTTGTTGAAAAAAGAAGATAATTTGAGAAGAGAGAGAACCTAGACTAGGGAGAAATGCCTGCGAAATAGTAAAAAAAAATTGGCAAAATGTGTGGACAGATAGAAGTAAAACGAAAAAAATTGTAAAAAGATGATCTGCACTTTATGTACCCGTGAAAGACGAGAAATTTATACGTGGCCGATAAAAGTCCCTTGGTAAAATTAGAGGGTGTACAAAAATCTTTTCTTTTTGTTAATTATATAGTTGGTTAAAGTTATGAACCATTTTTCCTGATCTTTTTATCTATAAAATATAAGAATTCACCAGTTCGGTCATAGAGTTACAGAAACATTTCATTTTTCACGTGTCACCTTTTTTTACACGCTTCGAACGCCTTTTGCCGGAAATTGAGTCAAGATAAAGTTATCGGTGGTTCTTTTTTCTCACCGGTTATCGCTACAATTGACAGTACGACACGACAGGAATAGCACCGCGCTTTACGACCTGAAGATGACCCCAATAAAGGTCGAAACGTCGGGGGGATGAAAAAAGGTCTCATCCTTGACCGATCCTCACGAGTTCAACAAATTATAAAACAACGGATCACTAAGAAACAATCATTAATTTAGAGACCGGATTTCTGTGTTGTTTTGCCACCAGGTACGGCCGAGGAAGTCAATTATCTATCCGAATCATGCATCTAGGAAACAGTAATAAAAATTTTACAGCGCACATTTTTGAATATTTGATGTATATCGCATATTCGAAGGATTTTAACATAAAATCGCATTTATCGCTCTAAATATTTAAAATATTATATTGGTTTTCGGGGAAAGCATTAGAAAAAACCTGTAAAAAAACAAACAAGTTGACGAAAAATCCGTTTTATTCCAGAGTAAACTGAAACGGGCCGCAACGACGGAAAGGGAAGATTCTATGAATATAAAAAAAAAATATATATATAACCCCTTCTTAGGTCTCATTTCAACATTTAATATTCTCAGAAATTTTAAGTGGCCTTAGGTTTAGAGAAGTGCTTGGTTATTAACATTAATTGAAATGAATGTATTTATTAGCGCGACTATGGAACATCTACTACTCCACCGACCCACGAAAATAGGTTAGGATTTTTCTTTGGGTGTTTCGTGTCTTGAATGAATGTATTTATTAGCGCGAGTATTGAATATCTACTACTCCACCGACCCACCAAACTAGGTAAGGATTTTTCTTTGGGTGTTTCGTGTCTTGAATGAATGTGTTTATTAGCGCGAGTATTGAATATCTACTACTCCACCGACCCATTCAACGATGTGCCCCACATAATCGAGGCGTGTCGTGTCTTGGTTCCCTCCAGGGCGCGAGTAGGCATACCGGCAGGTTTAAAAATCTCGGGCACAGCAGCGAGTTTCAGAGTCTCCTGTTCCGCTTTTCAGGGGAAGTGGGGATTTTGTATTGTATATAGTTTTCAAAATATGCGTTTTCTATGAGTGAGTGTATTTATTAGAGTGAATAGGGAGGGGTTGATGGTTAAGTGAGTTCTCCCACGTTCCACCGCCCCTCAAGTTGTGTGTATGACTTAGGTTGATGGTGGAAATTTCATACAAGTACCCCATCAACACCGATTTAGATTAATTTATTATAGTGTACAGGTAGATAGAGGACGCTGCGACGTGTTGAGTCGAAGGTCGTGGGTTCGAATCCCGCTCATGACACTAACTTTTTTAGTCACTATCGTTCATGTGGTAAGAGGAAATTTTTCGTCTCAACCAAAAACCTTAGATCAAACGGTTAATTATGACCTCTAACCAAATATGACTTATTGCTGATGCTGATTTGTTAAAGAACTTTCTCCCACTTTGGCCGAGAAATATCTCTGTTGTGATTTTTTTTGTCGTTCACGTCTCAAAAATAATACCAATCAGTTTATCTATATCCAAGGTGAAATACCAAAACTGTCTATATTGAACGTAGATCCAAAAAATCCAACCGGTTTGAAAGCCTGAACGATCTGACGACACCGTGCCTGTTCTGACATGCTGCCAAAGTAAACACTCTCATCGGAAAACAAGTATTTTTTTGTTCGGACGAAATCGTCAGAACTCCTCCAGAACAGAATTCTCATCCGTAGTAACCGCAGATTAAGCGCTTGTCCCGGCTATCGCTCGACGTGAGATCACGAGGCCATCATTTGTTATTGTGCGACTGAGAAAAGTCGTGTTACTAAGTTGGGACGAGGAGTGGAATTTGATGGCGTGGAAAACATAAAGGATGTTGAGATAAGTTACGAATGGACACAACGAAGGGTTTCGGTCTGAAAGGATTCGACAGGAGCTTTGGCCGAGGCACATATTTCATCTTTAATCGAGGAATATGGGTCTGCTAACTGTTCGATCTGCAGTGCAAAATGTCCTATAAGTTTCAACAGGTTGGAAAAGAGCCAAAGAGTCAAGTTTGTTGATACGTTCCTGAAGACTGCGAGCCAATCGACCCGTTGAGTATCGCCACCGTTGAGGAAGACTAACCTACACACAGGGCAATCTTCTGTTTTGACACGAGTTTGACGATTTATTATTATCGATGGGTGAAAATCTTATTTAAAGGGTCGTGACTGCACAGGGTAAAACTTGGAAAATTTACTTAAGTCTAAGTTTCCGATGCACGTGTTCAGAGGGTAAACGGCTCGATTTAATATGCGCTAACGCTGTCTTAACGACATAAAACGGCCGTTTCACTCGAGAAATATTGACGATAGGAGAAGTAGAAAAAAAATGGACTTAAGGTCAAAGTCTTCCAGATTGATCCAAAAGCTTCGATATCCGTTCTTATGAGACAACAATTTTATCTGCCAATTCGTCATATCTGGTTATTTTCCATGAGTAATTTTATGGTTGGGCTGTACGTGACGAGGCTGACGTTTACTTTAAACAAGCGCCGCGAGAGGATTTCGCATATTTGTCAATTTTTATTGACAAACCAGTTCGGATTGTTCTCAACTCGTCGACAAATAGCGAAAATACAGGGACGAACAAACACGACAAGATTTAAAAAACTCGGCGTCACGAGCGGGATTCGAACCCAAGGTGTTCGGGTTCGAATCCCGCTCGTGATACTGACTTCTTTTTTAACCATCAACTTACATAATGATTAATTCATTTAAATAGGTTATGTGCGGTGATTAGTGATCGTTAATCGATAATTATTCGGGTATCGTGAGATGCCGTCTGGTGTGATGTAGGTTTCAGAAATACGTGTAGAGATTAGTGACCGTTAATCGATAATTATTCAGTCATCGTGAGATGCATCTCACGATATCTGAATAATTTTCAGAAAAACATTTTCTTTGTCGCCCCAACGTTTCGACCTTTATTGAGATCATCTTCAGGGCGCGTTCAACACGACACGCAAGAATGGTACAATTACACAGTAGGCAAACACTTTGAGCTCTGAAGATGATCTCAATAAAGCTCGAAACATTGCACGATAAAGAAAACGTTTTTTTCTGAAACCTACATCGCACCAGACGGTTTCTGAATAATTAAAGATGTTATTTTGTCAATCGGACCTCGCAATCTGATGGATTTAAACAAGATAAAGTTAATTTGAAAATGGTCCGAAATCTACAAACTAAACGGCTAGAGCTTAGATCAGCATTTCAACATGATTTTATGCTAGATCGTGGAATTACGTTAGTCTCAGTAGTTATGCTAATAAAAACGTTCTGCACGTTACAACTAAAGTTAAATACTATATTAAATTAAGTTTTAAAGTTTAATAATAATAAATAACCACAGTAACAAATTGTTTTATTTGAAATTGATTATGGATTTCTGTGTTTTTGTTTTCATTTTTGGTACTTATGCTTTGGCAGTTTCTTTATGTAATTATTCTTCGCACTTTAATGCTTGCCTTGATTATAAGGGCAATATAATTGATTATTTATTTTCCTTTCAAGTTTATCCGAGTGATTTTGCCTGACCTCGCCAGTGGTTTATTACATCTAAAAACTCGTTACAGCTCGTATGGCCGAGCTGTAATTTGTCCCCTCTCTTAGGCAAATAGCCGTGGCTCACCGGTCAGCTAGAATAAGCGGAAAATAATGGAATAAAGGGGAAAATCGATCGGAGAAAGAGCCGGAGCCTCATTCCGCCCCTATTACCAATACAAACAAAACTGGGTTGTAAAAGCAGGAGGCGGCGTGGTCGATTCCGTAACCTCCCTCGGAAAAAGGCCCTTCTCCACCCCCCCTTTTATTCCATGGGGGGATGAACTGGGTCACATTTGTACACCGAGGCAAATAATATTTTTTAGATGGAGTTGGAAAAGGTGAAGAACCTCTCGGAATCTGGCTCGGTGATTTTGTTTTCAAAAAAGGTCTTCTGTTTTTGTACATTAGGGGAAAGCTGGATCCTCGTGTAGTTTCCACTATGGGTGAGAAACATGGGGAAAATGGTCAAGGGTAAGACGAAGAGAAAGGCAACCCTGTGCGAATACTGGTGAAAGAATTCGCAAAGCTGATGGAAATGCTTGAATCCTGAAGAAACTTGAATACAACCAACACTAGTAACCTACATAAATATGCTCTGATTTAAAGTGGAAGGTAAACTTTCTTGGGAGAATTGTTATTTTGATTTTGTATGATCAATACATACCGATTTTGGCTAGGGATGAACAGAAAATCCAGAGGCCGATCATAAAAGGCGTTTCCACTCTTTGAAATTCGACTTTCATGACGTCGTATCTCTTGATCTCCTTGTGGGCGGTCGTATGCGTGGGGTCCTGCTCCGGGAGGGTGGCCGGGGGCGTCTTCGTCTCCAGGAGGCTCCTGCCGGTGACCGCCGAGAGGCCGGGGTTGACGAAGACCTCCGATCCCCGGAGCCATTGGCCCCGGGAGGCGGCGACTGCTAGGAGAAGCGCAACGAGGACGAGCTGCCGGGAGGTCATACTCGCCTGTCCATGCCCGGTTTCCGACTGCTGGAGGCGGTCGGTCTCGTCCCCCACCAGGGGGTCCGGCTCTTGCGCGCCCTGATATTCTCACTCCCACCCGCCTCCAACGATCTATTTATCTACGCTACGATAGAAAACTTACTATCGCCCCCGTTTTCACCGACCTCCTCTCAACCGACACTTATCACACTCATTATCAGAGACCGGATTTTTAAGTCAAATTATGATATAAAATATGGAGTCGAAAGCTCTGAAATAAACTAGTTTTTTACTGTTATAGTAACTTTAAACAGAAATATACACTAACAGGGGAAAAAACGCACCCACTTGTAAGACAACTTGATTTGTATATATTTTTTATGCATTAATCAAAGTTTCACGTTTTTAACGTTTAATAATTGAGTCTTTGTCTAAAAAAGTTTTTAAAACATTGTAAATTTCTAAGGTGAATAAAAAAAGGCGGGCAGACAAATTTTGTTTTATATTTTTATTTAATATTTCAATATCACGTAATTCCCTCTCTTGCCTCAATTACATCTCGGAGACGCCTCGGCATATTTTCTACCAGTCTGGAAAAGTCTGTTTGCTGGGGTTAGCACATTCTTCACGAAGAGTGCTTTCAAGATTGTGGATTGTATCATGGAGGGGATTCGTCTTTTGAGGTTATCCCGTATATGTTCTATGGACCCCGGGTCTGGCCAGGTTAAGAAGTTTGTTGGGTTGAAGGTAGGTTTGTACTCTGCGATCGATACGTTGGCGAGCATTATCGCCAATTAGAATGGGATTGTCGCTGATTTCATGCAGGATAAGCAACGCATGATGTTCCAAAATTGCATCCACATAGCGACGGTTGTAAATCACCCTCCGCGAACAACAACCAACGACTCTGTTGAAATTCTCGCTCACACCATCGCTGAGATCCGTTGGAGCTGGCTCTGGGAAAAATTACAGCCTGCGCACCTTTCATTTCGCCATCTCACTATTTCACCCCCATCCAATCCAAGAGCCAAATCTACACTCATCTGAATAAAGTACACCTGACCAACCGTCCAAAGACCAATGGCTATCGAGTAAATGTTCCGGTCAATTCTCTTTCGGGGCGAAGAACAATCAGTCCATACTGATTTAATCTTCTTCGAGCAGTACGTTCAGAAATTTGGACACCTCGAACTTACTGGAGCTGATGAACCGCTTGAACAACAGTAAGGTGACGGTTTCGAAAAATTCTCAAAGTGAAAAAATGGTCATCCTGTGGTTATAGGGTGACCAAAACCTGGCCTTCTATGGTGGGACCCAGTTTCTCGAAAAAGTCTAACGGCGTCTCGGAGAACCCCGATGGCAATAGCCCCATACCTGGTGGAACGTGCTAAGACCCTGATGTCATGCTGTTGAAGGTTTGTACTATACGACATGTGGACGGACTTCATCGCCCATTAGAATAGGATAGTCGCTCATTTCATCGAGAATAGGCAACGCATGGTCTACCAAAATTTCATCCACATAGCGACTAGTCGACAAAGATCCACGAAAGCAACCAACTCTGTGCGACTCTCCGTCAAAATTCTTGCCCAGGCCATCACAGAGGTACGTTGAAAAGGTCGGCCCTGGGAAAAATTACAGGCTTCGTACCTTTTATTTCGCCTTTTCCGCACTCTTTCAAGCGCATCCAATCCAAGAGCAAATCTGTAGAAAGTACAACTGATCAATCGTCCAAAGGCCTCGAAAAAACGCGAGCCGTGCAACCCTGGGTGTTCTGGTCAGTTCTGGTCCTTTAACAACCATCAGTCCATACTGATTTAATCTTCTTCAAGCAGTGCGTTCTGAAAAGAGGACACCTTGAATTTCCTGGAGATGATGATTCTCTTGAACAGCAATAAGGTACCGGTTTCGTAAAATTCTCAAAGTCAAAAAACGTGGTTACCCTAGGGCGTCCAGAACCCGGCCTTCTATCGTAGGACCCAGTTTCTCGTCTAACAGCGTTTTGCAGAATTTTGAAGGGAACTCCGATGGCAATACGAAACCTGTTGGAACGTTGATGGCGTTTCGTCAGTCTGAAAGTGCGTTGAGTTTAGATTTAAATCTTCAAAAGCGAAGCTGTGTCAATTTTCCAAGGAAAAAAGTCCCACCACCAGGAATTTGGCTCAATTTAATACCACTGCAGGACAAACGACCACAGTTTGAGAGCACAACTTGTGTTTGGAAACTGAGATTATCAATACAGAACTTGACGGGTTATTGAAAGCGGCGGCATTTTACAGTCAAGAAGAGTGTCGAGCATTCAGAGGGAGTGAATGTGATCAGATTGAAACAGTACAGCAAGCAAGACGAGTTCCGTTTGGCTTTGGTTTATTATTTTTAGTCTGTACATACTTGTACATAATACAAATGTGATTATATTGTTCACCGCTCGGTCGCAGCACTAACACTGATGCCAGCGCTGCACCCGGAGGACATGCCATGAGAAGCCAGCCAGTGCTGGCACTCATTTTAATGGATTAAGGGGCAAGGAGGTCTCGGGGCCATCGTCGTTTTAGGCGACGTTGTGGATTCACGTGATGGGAACATGTGGAGAGGGCTTTAGCGCTACGGTTAAGATGGATCGATAGGTTGGGACGAAATTTTTGAAATCGGGAATGGATCAGTTCGTGGACAAAAGGAGGTAGATAGTGAGGTTTGACACGTAAAAAGGAGCTTTGACGAATTGTCTGAGGACTTTTGATTGGAAGGACTGGCTAAGCTGGATACTGGATGGTCCAAAATGGTCGCAGTAAAGTCTTGTATAAGGTCAGTTTAGTGTTGATGGTCAACCAGGATTTTGGTCCTTGTAGTCTGCGTAATTGTCCAAGTCTTCTGTTGAGTTGTTGTCTTTTAGGTTTTGTGTGGGGATTCCATGTCAGTCTGCTGTCAAGGTATAGTCCTAGGTATTTGACTTGAGTGAAAGACGATCTGTAATCTGTAATACAAAAAGCCAAGAATCTGCAAAGAGCGGCAAAAAACAAAAAGGCACAGACGGTTATTAGCAGTTAACCTGCAAAGTTCTTCTAATGGCCAAAAAGCGGGATACGAGTAGGAAAGTTCTAGTGGATATTAACATTTACCGACCTTTCTGCGGATCTACCAAGACTTTAGAAAGGAATAATTAATCGAGCGCAAGAAGTTACTTGGTCAATTGACGGCGACAACGGAAATGGATTAATATTTAAAAAGCGAAAGAAGTATCGCAGAACAGCCCCCCCGTGAACACTTCATAAATCGCTGAGAATCCAATCCTGATTACACATTTGAAAATGGCAAAAAGAGAGAAAATTTTGAACGGTTGTAAGTTGAGATGGAGTGTTCGTGTCCGACAGGATCGAAGTCACGGTAGCACAAGTGCTAGAGCAACGGCGTATTTGTCGAAGTCGAAGGTCGTGGGTTCGAATCCCATTCGTGACACTAACTTTTTTAGTTACGATAGTGTAAGGGGTCAGAGCAGTGGCGTTTTGAGCCGAAGGTCCTAGATTCGAATCCCGTTCGTGACACTAACTTTTTAAGTCACGATAGCTCAAGTGGTAGAGCAGTGGCGTATTTGCCGAAGTCAAAGGTCGTGGGTTCGAATCCCGTTCATGACACTAGCATTTTCATTTCAACCAATACCTTACAGAAAACGATTAATTAATTCACTTATAAGAAGCCACGATAGCTCAAGTGATAGAACAGCGGCGTATTTAACCGAAGGTCGTTGGTTCGAATCCCGCTCATGGCACTGACTTTTTTCTCTCAACCAAGACCTTAGAAAAAATAATTAATCGATTGAATAAAATTAAAAATTAATAAAGGTTCTTTAAAAAAATTTATGTTTATTGACCTGAATTAATTTGTATAAATTATGAATTAATAAATAAAAATCTAATTTGAAAAAATACGGCGCTTCGGTTATACAGTTCCGCCAAGCAGGTGTGGCAAGCGGGAAGGAAAAAAAACAAACCCGCCTTGACGTTTAAGTTTCTTCAAAAAAAAAATTGTTTTAATCTTAAATGTAACGTACTTTTTTATAAAAATAAAGTGAGAAAAAAATTAGTTTGTACAGTGCAATTTGTCAATAATCATACAGAAATCGTGAGATCTGGTGCGATGTAGGTTTCAGAAAAACATTTCCTTCATCGCGCCAACGTTTCGATCTTCATTGAGATCATCTTCAGCGACTGGGATTTACAAACGTTGTTTACATTTAAAAAAAAAATACATGCAGGCTGTGTAAAAAAATTGAATTTATACAATGTAAAATATATTTTTTATATTCAATCGTAGTCAATTCAGTGCCAAACGGATGTCTCTTCAATTAATCGAAATTTTCTCTTGGTTTTATAATATTGTAATCGGAGTGAGGAGTTGAATAAATGCAATCGCACGGGAATCCGGTCTTTATACGTTACACAAAATGTCACACGACGAATACACAATAATAATTGATATTCACGAAAAAAAAAAACAGCAATAAAATTTTAACTAATATCAATAACAATAACAAATTCATACAAGTTATAATTTATATGTATATGTAATGTAGGAAGTTTATGAGCCTCCCTCTACTTGCTTTTTTTTCTTGCCATTCACTAAGGCTTTTTTTTTATATAGGCTCGGGTTTTTTTTTTTTTTTTTTTTTTTTTTTTTGAGGGATGATTAACTAGCCCCGGAAAAAACCGTGAAAAAGCGGTAGAACACAAACTCTGTTGTACTCAGGTGTAAAAATGACAGCAGGACGGAATTTCGGCGTCAACGCTAGCTTTACAAAAGAGAAGATGCCGGCCCGAATCGCGGCTATTAGAGCCCTGTGCGGTGCTACATGGGGAATTAGCTACAAAACCAGGCAAACCTATTATGTACAGACGAAAGAAGAGATTGACACCTGGCTGAAAAATCAATGGCAACGAAGATGGGAAACAACGCCGAAAGGAAGGCACACGTACCGCATACTGAGTAGCATTGAAGATCGTCTGGCGATGACCCACTTAAAACCAGGTCACTACATGTCCCAATTGCTGACAGGACACGGAGATTTCTCAGCAAAACTGCATGGGTTTGGGCTGAAAGAAAGCCTTTTGTGCGAGCGCGGAATGCAGGAGACGGCTGAGCATGTAGCAGTCGTCTGCGAAATGTACACCGTACAACGCACAAGGTATGAAGTCAACGAAAGCGAAGCAACAATGGACACCGTACGCCGCGCCATATCAAGCCCGGAGGGGTATAAGGCTGCGGAAAGGCTGTGGAAAGCCATAATGAGGCAAAAAGGATGGCCAACGTAAATTAAACCAGTTCAACACGAAGCAAACAGCAAAGGTAAATAAGACGACCAAGCTGCTCGACGCTCTTCCCCCAGATCCCACCCGGACGCCTCCGCGAGGCCCATCCTGGGGGCGCCAGCTCGGCGCCGCAAAGTTCCGGCGGGGGAATCGAGCATCGGCCACTAGGCAGAGGAAAGATACCTGTAAGAGCTCTACAAGGGCCCGGGAGCAGGAGAAAACAAAGAAAGACCTAGTGGTTTTTTTTTTTTTTGTTCTTTTTTGCCACTAAGGCTTTTTTTATATATTTTATTTCGGTTTGTTTTTAACAACAAAACCCCTTAGCAACAGGTAGGGAATATTTCCCACTCGATTCTCTTTTGCCCTCCGATTAATTCCCGCCCAGCTGGTTTCTGCAACCGCACGCAGAGGGAAAATTTCCCTTTTTCCCTTGTCTCTTTTCCCTTTCAGCCGATATATTGTTTATCCCTGAAACGGGAAAAATCCCTGTAAATTCTGATTTTCTCTTTGCCATTTTCCCTTTTTCCCTCTACCATCTGATACTGAACCCAGACAAAAATTTTATCTCTCCCAATTCATTAAATTAAAATAATACGTGAATTATCGAAATAATTCAAGAAATAAATTAACGATGGCCCCACCCGATAAAACTCGCCCACCCTGGAATGCCAGTGTAATGGGAAATAATGATTTGAGTACAACAGCCATTCCAGTACCTAACAATAAACAAGCTACAAGCCGTTAAAACTAAAAGACCCCCAAAAGATAATACGTCATTATCATTATCGGGTGCATCTATTTCCAGCGATTCAGACCATAAAGGAAAAAAATTGATCATATCGAAGAAAATGGTCACCTACACGGCGCATTAGAAGGTAATGAAAAAACGGCTCATCAAATTAGGGAGAAAATCGCTCAATATTTGATTGATCCTAGTAACATACGCCCTAAACCGGCTGCAGCACACATCGTAAATCTCACTGACCAACTAATTTCTATCTTGAACAAACTGATAATTGAAAACACCTTCCTGAAAGGTAAAGCACCCATAAACACACATAATCTAGTAGAAGCACTCACTAAAGCACTGACACCTATAATCACAAATGTACCGCGACACAACCATCAAGAATCCAAAACTACACAACTACAGCACCCTCGGAAATGGTTAATAGAGCAGAACCAGCACGGCCTGCTACCACCGCTGAGGGAGCTGAGGGATCGTGGTCGGAGGTGGTAAAGAAAAAAACCCACGCGGTCTCTTCTCCTTCTCTTTTGATTCATACTAAGCGAATCAGTACAATAAAAAAAAAAAACATTGCAACTATCTTGAAAAATGGCAAAAAGGAGGGAAAATTCAAAAGGTGGGTTGGAAGTTGATGCCTGAGTGGATCGACGTCACGATAGCTCAAGTGGTAGAGCAGCGGCGTATCGAGCCAAAGGTCATGGGTTCAAATCAACTTAAAACCTGAATTAATTGGTTGATATTAATCGGTCGAGCACACCATGAAAAATATCTCCTCCCTTCTAAAATTAGCTTAGTAAAAAACAATAATCCAAAATGGAACAGGGAAGTACAGCAAGACAAAAGGAAGAATACTGTTTATTTGTATTATAATCATTAAATTGGACAATGAACACTCGAATTGTTGTTTTTCTCCCTGCTAAAAACGTTAATTCCCCTCATTTAAAAAACAATCGTTCACTCCCTCTTGTCCTTGTTACGATTAACAATCAGACCTCAGGCTGTTTAATTGGTTGCGATTAAAGTTAGAATTTAGGCCAGATAAGCCGAACTTACAGTCCCAAAATGTTTTCACTGCATGTTTCAAATATTCAGCAAACGTATTGTCTTGTACGAAAAAAGACGAGGAGTGAGAGAATGCGAATGACAAACAGAACACTCTCGTGAATTAATGAATTTAATTAAATCTTAAAATTAAATTTCCATACACGCGCATCCTTGTCCCAAATATGCCGCCTTAAATTAATTTTTTGTTACATAATTTTAAAAGAAAAAATAAATAAACTAAATATTTTTTATATGATTTATGCAGGAGGGTCACGAAACAAAATCTCAAATGATAACGTATATCACAAATTTTATGGTTTTATGTTGTTTATTTGTTGTTCCCTTCCATAAAACTAATCATTCATCCCTGCACAAAACGTATGTGCCTTCAATTTTTCTACTGTTATTTAGAAATCGTGGGATGGGGGTCTGGTGTGGTGCAGGTTTCAGAAAAACGTTTTCCTTGTCGTGCCAACGTTCCAATCTTTATTGAGCTCATCATCAGAGCTCAAAGTGTTTGTCTTCTGTGCGATTGTGCCATTCTTGCATGCCGTGTGAGACTGCCAGTACAGAAGACTGATGAAGATCTCAACAAAGCTTGAAACGTTGGCACGATAAAGAAAACGTTTTTCCGAAACCTACATCTCACCAGACCGCATCTCACGATTTCTGAATAATTATCGATTAACAGTCACTAATCACCATACATTTTTCTATGTTGGAGCGGATAAAAATCCACACAATCAATTTTCTGGGGGAACTAGATCTTGCAATTTAATTCCATAAAACAATTTTCTACACAGCCTCTGTTCTGGATAGTAATAAATGTTTTATAAAAAAAATAATAATAGTAATAAGTAATAATGAAAAAAAATTTTTTGATGTATGAACAAATCAGCTTTGCTTGAATAGAAAATGGATAAATAGCAAGATTTAAATTTTAAAATTTGTCTCTAGAAACAAAAAAGCCCAAAAAATCCAAATAGCTCATGGTGCACGTGAACATTCCATTTGATTGTGGGCCTGTACTGTTAACTGTTGAATAATTTTTGAAAACTTTTGAAAATCCCGGCCTCGAATTGACACCGAAGATCTGTGGTGATAGAGAGTCCCAAAACGTGCAATCGGTTTCTGCGACAAAGCGGGTCACACGAAATCTACGTGAATACAGCGGAACATGCCAAAATACGACAAAGATGTAAAATATTATTGTAATTCAGTCTAGAAATTTTTTTTAAGTCTGTTTTCACAAAGTTCCTGAGATTGTAAACCTCAGCTGTAGTTTTTTTTTTTCATACATGGGATGCTATCTCTTTGCTGAATGATGAACTAAAGTGTCAGTTAAACCAAAGAATTGAAGTTTGGATACGGTTTAACTTCCTTAAGATTATGTAATTTTCCTTTTTTTTTTTTTTTCATTTAACATACTTTTGTATCTAAAATGGATTAAATGTATATTCCATTTATTCAAGTGAATTTTGTAAGTTCCCTAATGCATCAAAACAGTTCCTTTTTTTTTTTTTTTTTTTTTTTTTTTGCTTTTTGTCTCAATTATGAGGTAGAATGAACTAAAATGGCAGGTTCGAACGATGGGCCACTGGATTCAAATCTTGGGACCTTTTACCTCACACTGATGAGCATCGTATAACGCACAAAAACCATTGCCCCCCCCCCCCAACATCCCTTACTTCATACATATATTCATGCTAAAAAAAAAAAAATGGAAGAATGGAAAATGGAAGAATCACAAATTACATTTATGTTTGACTTTAATTTTTTTTTTTTAATTAAGATTTTAAAAAATAAAACTATTATTTTGTAAGAAAATATAAGTTTATCAATATTTTACTTAAGATTGATCGAAAACCGTAAATCATAGCATTTTTTTATTAATATAATAAGAAATTATACAACTTTTAAAATTTCAGTTTAGAAATTAAACAAAGTAATTAGTAATTATTCAGAAATCGTGAGATGCGGTCTGGTGTGACCGTAGGTTTCAGAAAACGTTTTCTTTATCGTGCCAACGTTTCGAGCTTTATTGAGATCATCTTCAGAGCTCGGGATTTACAAACATTGTTTACATTTAACAAATACATTCTGGATGT
>CM077110.1:2877366-2892173 GCA_039619505.1 Cimex hemipterus | reverse complement strand
TATTACTTCTCACTTTCTTGTATATTTGTTTGTATATTTTTGTTGTTGAATTGTAGTTTCATTATTACTTCTTTATATTTTTATATACACATATGTTTTCTAATACATTTATGTTTAGTGGCCTAATTGACCAAATTACTTATTTCAATTAATTATTCTTTTTTATGTAATGTCTTCGTTGAGAAGAAAATGATGATCGTGAGACGAAAAGGGATTTTGGATGGACTTTAAAACTTTGAAAATATATTTAATCGAATCATTCGACCTGGATGTTTTTTGACCGAGTTAAATCCCCTATACACAGCATATACTATATTACATTAATTTAAGTATTGTGTATGTATAATCTATGTACAGTATTGTCTCAATACATTCAGTGTAAGTCGAGAATTTAAAAATTGGTAAACACAAACAAGATACTATTAGAAATATAGTAAACCATTTTTATATATGGGAAATATTAAATTAAAATTAAAATGTTCCTGGATTTTTATTTTTCTTGGAATTTTGCCATATTTTTTAGCAGGGCTGGTCGTCTTTTTAAACGGTACTGAAACACTGGGAATTGACAATAGATTTTTCAGTTTAAACACACAAATGTACGCAAACAGCGACTATCCTGTATTATTTATTCGTGAAAACAAAACACCAAGGCTTCACTTCTTTTAAAGCGAGAATTAACACTAAAAAAATTAACAAAAAAAAAATTACGGTACACACGTATTCGGCTTGAAATAAACGGAAAAGACGGAATCGGGACCGTAATATAGGGAACGTTGTTGGGACGCGGCCAAGTCGGTACCGCCATCTTACCGGCTGAACCATCAAACCGAACCATACGTGCTGGTTTTACATTTTATATAATTTGACTGTTTTGGGTCATTTTTAATATATGTATTTATTGAGAAATAAATTTTTGAATATGTATGTTTTTTTAGGACATTTTCCAGGGAATTTTTTCTTTCCGTAAATTTTTTTTAGTTTTTTTTTTTTAAGTTAATTTTTAATTTTATGTAAAATTGTTTTAATTTAGTTTTTGTATATAATGAAATTATTTTTCTGTTTACCACAGAAGGTTTTTTTTTTTTTTTTAATATTTGGGGTATTTAATTTTTGTCGTTGTTTTGTTTTCCAAAAAGCTTTTAAACAATAATCAAGATTAATTCACCCTTTGTAAACAATTTCTCCCGATCATATGGTTCAATTAAAAATTAAAAAAGATTTTTTTAAAAGGTTAAAACAGTTTAAAAAGTGTAATTTCTATCGTGTAAAAATATCGAAAGATGTTGAATTGACTCTCAAAAATCCATACGAGTGCCGTTTGTTTTGACGAGCGCTGTACCTCGCCGTGCCGGCCGGCTTTTCCCATTTTACAACGAAACAAAACACGCTGGAGTCCAGGTTTGATTTTTAAACAAAGGAAAACCGCATTTTAAGGCTTTTAAAAGAATAAAACGGACTTTAAAGTGTTTTTCAGACCGGTGAAAAAATTAAAACTGTGCTCGACTTGCCGTGCGCGCATGCGCCCCTGTTGACACGCAAGCCCCGGCGAACGGGTCGTCGTCAGAATCTCTCCCTCTTCACTAGGAGAAACAACCAACTTGGTTCCATTGAATTTTAAGGTAACTATTACAACACATCTCAGAAAAGCTTAAAAAAACAAACAAAAAACATTCTCTTTAGGGATATAATACAACCAAACCAATTTCTATAAAAAAATATACTTAGTTTTTACACGTTTTATTTTTCATTTTACGTATTTTTATTAACAAGTTTTTTGACGTTTGTTGTTTAAAAAAAAAAAGAAGGGGTTTTTAGTTTTCTTTCTAAATTGGTACAAAAAAGGCCGGAAAGTCGAGTGTAAGGTCCAACATGGCTGCTTGGGTGCGGTCTAACCTAGCGTCCGTAGCGTTTGTACCTTGCGTGCCGACGCCGTACGCCATGTTGGACGCTAGGCACGCATGTCCGCTACGGCCACGTCCACGTCATTTTCGTCAAGTTCAATGTTTTTCCAATACGCAATTTGCAATTTCAGTTGTTACGTTTTTAACTGGAATTCCGTTAAATATTTAACGTAGCATAAAATAACAATAATTATCCCGTTGGCTTTTTCCAATATTAACGTTCGTACGTAATGTATGTACAATTAGAAGATATTAATTGGTAAAGCGGACCACGAAATTTGGGAATTGAATTTTAGTATTTTCTCTCTATTGTGTATTAATAAATGAAGGAAAAATAAAAAAAAATTGAAAATAGTGTAGTCTCGTTGTAAACTAAATACTAAAATAAATATATATTTTGTTGAAGAAAAAAAAAAAAAAAAAAAAAAAACAGCATTTAAAGTCAACCGTTGATTGGCCTTAAAAGTTAAATTTAAGTGTTTTTACTTTTTTCGATCATCGATTTAATTTTTAAAAATATAAAAACTGGTTTTTCATTTATTTATTTTTTAACGGAGAAGCGTGATTTTTAGTTTTAATGTACATCAAGTTGTTTACAACCTTTAAAAACGAAATTCTGATGTCACAAATTATTACGAGCCTTAAAATACTGTTTAATTTTATAATTTTGTTACGAGCTTAAAAGTAAAATTACAGAGGTTACATATTTTTAGAAGTTTATTGTTTTAAACGTTGATGCTAATGAAACCCGTTTAAAAGTCAGAATTTAAAATAATTAGTACTAGTTAGAATTCTTGTTACAAGTGCCCAGTTTCCCTCTGAATTTGGTTTTAACGAATTTTTCCCTCTTTTTTTGTTTCAGACTGTTATATTTTTAAAAAGATAGTTATTATGAGTGAACATTTTTGCCTGAGGTGGAATAACCACCAGAGTACGCTTGTCTCGGTCTTCGAGCACCTTCTGGAGTCGGAAACACTTATAGACTGTACCTTGTGCGCAGAAGGACAACTTCTTAAAGCACACAAAGTTGTCCTGTCGGCCTGCAGCCCATGCTTTGAGGTGAGCCTCTTAAAAGACATTTTATTAAAACACTGACATGAATTATGACAATGTCCTTTTTATAAATAGACTGTTTCGATGTAAATTGTTTAGTACATAATTTAATAATTATCATGTCAGTGAAATTTTTTTTTTTTTTTTTTTTTGTAAATATTTTTTTGTTTGTGAAATTTGACTAATGGGGTGTTTTTTCTTTTCTTTTCAGTCAATGTTGTGTGTGCAGGAGGATAAACACCCTATTATCTTCTTGAAAGATGTAAAATTTATAGAGCTCAAAGCAATGTTAGATTATATGTACAGAGGAGAAGTAAATATCCACCAGGACCATTTAGCATCATTCATAAGCACTGCGACAGCACTTCAAATAAAAGGTTTAGCAGATAAAGGTGGAGGGGGAGGGACAGGAGATGAACCTCCTGCCAAGAAAGGGCCCGGGCGAAAAACTGGAATGTCCGACGTCGCACCGGAGAGCCCACTAGTCGGAAACGCACCGCTCAGGGAAGGCTCGATCTCTCCTTCAACGAGAAGAAGGAGGAGGCCGAGAAGACCTTCGACTGACGATGTCTCCGCAGATAACTCTTGTGATATCCCGGCCTTACCGGCCACACCTCTCCCGACCCCCGCCGCTCCCCCGCAAGCGACCCAGGCTGACATACGGACTTCCACACCCGGCGAACCTAGGCTTCTTACCGTCAAGAAACAGGAACCGATGGACACACCAATGATTCAACCCAAGACTGAGTATATGGAAGAAACCAACGAAGATATCGAGGACCTGACACTTGACGATGATGACGACTACAATGATATGTCTGATATGTCTAAACCTGGAACGTCTTACGGAATGGCACAAGGAGGATCTTCTAGTCAACGTAAGTTTCTCATCCACGTAAATTTTCAACTCGATAAAAAGTAACGCTTGTAAAAGTTCTCGAAATTAAATATGATTTTATTTTTCAGCTGATTTTTCGAATTGGCAAATGATGGGAGGCGATCGAACCGGACAGGATGAGGTTTTTATGGCTGCGACAGAAGCGATAAATAATCAATCAAACCCACAAGGTAGGCATGCGATTTTCTTGCCGTTTTTATTAGACAATAAGTAATCAACCGTGATGTTGCAAAAATGGTCTTTTTTTCAAACGTTAATAGTAAATTCTTTTAATTTAATTATTTAATTTTATTTTTACATCTTTATTACTTTCTTTTTAACTTTTCCAATGGCTTATATAAAAATATGTTGTGTTAGTTTGGCTTTTTGTCTTTGGTGGTATGAATTTGAAGAAATGGTCCGTCTGTTCACTCGGAACCTGTGTCTCGGCTTCGTACCGTCATTTGGGCTTGAGTCATACTCGCATATAAGTCATTTACACTTTAACACATGCTATCTTCTCCCACCACCCTTCTATTTTTATTTATCCGAACTGTATTCCACATCCCAGATTTATTTTGCACGCGGTTGAACCTTTGCAACATCACAAATGAAGTAATTAAGCTTGTTGAATTTATGAACTTTCACATTCATTATAATTTAAAATGTAAAGAAGAAAAAAAGCCGCAGGTAAATCAAATGTGAAAGTTCAAACCTAGTTTTAAAGATATATATTATGTCTTTAAAGGTAACGCCAAGCGTGAAAGCGTTTGTGCGCAGCCTATATTTTATGTTATGTATGTATGGTAAAGGTAATAATTTGGATCCCCAAAAATTTAAAGTGAGTATAAAAATTATTATATTTATTCATTTATATTTTTTTGAAAAGCTGATTTTCAGTTCTTTCTCTTGAGTTATTCTATTTTCAAAGAATTACAACTAATTCTCAAATGGTCAAATGTCTGAAAGTTAGCTTTTGTATGTGGATTTATTTTTTTGTATTTGTCATATCAAATTTGTCTGGTTTGTCTTGAACGATGGTTTACGATGGTAAAGATAGAAATGCCGGACATTTCTCAGTATTTGTTTTTGTTTATATCTGGATGGGTGGGGTGTAAAATATTAAATTAGAGTCAGTGCAAAGTGAGATGGAAAAGAAGAAAAAAAAAGAAAGAAAGAACGTGAGTATAATGGTACAATCTTTTTATATGAAAAGAGAGAGGTAGAGAAAAAAAAAAGGATCCGACATAAAAGCCCGATAGAGCATTTCTTTTCTGAATTTTGTACCTTTCAATAAAAAGATTTAGATTGTGTTTTTTATTACCTGAAAAAGCACGTTTACGTGCTCAGTAAGCCGAGAAGCGTTAAATGAGGTAAGTATGATTTTTAAAATAGTACATACTAATTTGTAATAAAAAAAAACCTGGGTTTTCCCGGTGTCAATTTTTTAAATGGCTTTGATATAAAAAAAAAGTCAGCTAAGGTAAAAGTTAGGTTTTTCTTTTTTTGTCTTGTACATGCTAAATTAAAGCATTTGGTAAGGCTGGTAAAAAATTGTTTACAATAGAGAAACTTAAAATATCTAATTCTAAAAAAAGTTGGCTATTAAGAACAATCATACGACTGACGAAACTGAATTTTGATATGGTATTCATTGTCCCTCAAAACACTAAAGTTTAATTGACAAAAAAAATTTTGAATATAAGAAACTTAAAAAAACGTTTACTTGCTCGGCTTGGGTGATTTTGATGGCGTACCTTTAATTAAGTTTAAGGTAATTGACAAAAAATTTTAAGTGATTCGTGGTATCTAAAAATCTTAGGGGCACTGCCACTATTTTGAGTGCGTGGGCGACACCCCTTTAGCTTTCAACAGTTGAATATGAAGAGCTTTGGCCGCTCGAGAAAACTGATCTGGCAATTTTAAGTGCTGGTCTTGTAGGCTTGGTAAGGTAGCCATGCCTTTGTGGCATGTTAGAAGTGAAGTTAGTTTCCAAAATTGTTTTTGCGCTGAATCAGCCGCTATTTACCAAGACTGATGTGGGTTTTGGAGATTGGCCAAATGTTACGCGTGTGTGCTTGCAAGGATTTTCTATGTGGCTGTTCCAAATTTCCCTTACATTTTGACGAGGCCTATATTAATAATGCCCCCCCCCAGAATACCTCTGGAGTTAATGAAGTTTAGGTAAGCGCTGACTTATCAAGGATCTGATATGCCCCCAGTGAATAGTTGTTTTTGGTACGGTTCACCTAAAATTGGATCTAATAAAGTTTGGCCGTAAGATTTTTTGTTCTCTCCCAGAGACGCTTTGGTGCAGTTCACCCCAAAAATAGAGCCAATGATGTTTGTGCTTTGGCGCAGTTCACCCCAAAAATAGAGCCAATGATGTTTGTGCTTTGGCGCTAGTTTAGTTTTGGGTATGACAGTCTTGCTTTTGTTCAAATTGATTTAATCCTAAAATGTGCTGGCGCGTTTCCCACGGGCCGTCTGGTCCCAGTAGTCCTGCCCCTGCCTGCTTTTAAAGTAGTATACTAGTTACATTACTGTTCAATCTACCTGAGTTGGCCAGATATACATTACCTTTTTTCCAACTTGAAGCAACGGTTGAATTTTTTACACTTTTTTTTTCGACTATTTATAAGGCATATTTTCTGATATCTGATTTTTTCGGCATGCTCTGGTGTTTCAGTGCCACAATGTTGTTGGTCAAGGTCTTCAGGCTTCTTAAGGATGATGGGCATACCACTTGATTTAAAATTTTATATCGCCATGAAGGATAAAATGTAGTTTTCTGTCCCAATGCTGATAATATTGGCAGTTAATTTGAGGAAACTGCATACCATATTGGCTTGTAATAACTAGAGGGTTATGCAAATTTGACTGGTTTTGGATATACCGGACGCCAAACCTGGTTAGGACTCGATTAACTTCAATTATGATTAGTGTTTGTTTAAGAAGTAACGATTTGATTTCCCTTTTGTAATGTAACTGCCACTGCGCTGTTCAGTATGCAGCGCATCCAAAATATAGTACGGTCGTATCAGTTTTGTTGAGTTGTGAAACGTACCTGGCAAGCAAAAAGGTGCTTTTGGAAATTGTTCTGATATGGTTTTTCAAAAAATTGTACGGCCAAACTTACTTTTTTTTTACTTTTTAAACCTGAAAGAATACTTGAATTTCTAAAAGCAGGTTATTAAATGCCGTGGCGCCTAATTATTTTGATATTTGAACTGGATGCCTAGAGTAATTGTTATATGCATCCAAATCCTCTTTTTGGTATTGATTTTGATGGAAAAATTTTATTCAGCGTTCTTGTTTGATGGTTTTTTTTTTTTTTTTTGTTGCAATAGTTAAGGACTGTCAAATCTGTAGCAGACATCCGAAAAAGGCCATGAAATAATGAAAAAATATATTATTAAAAGTTACCAACAGTTTATTAAAAAAAAAAAAAAATAGTATAAAGGAGTAGCAATTTAGGAGGGTCTTTGTTATTGACAGTCATTTAAAAAAAAAAAAAATCACACTTCATCTTCAGAATCTGTGTACACTTGGTAGTATCGCAGCCTCCTGTTCCTCAAGATTTCCTGAGTGAAAATTTTGATTTTCTTGCTCTTGCGCGTTTTTCTCTTGGCCCTTTCTTTTCTAGCTGTAAATTTTTAAAACCAAGCAGTGACTGTTAAACGTGTTGTGTAAAATTTTACCTTTCTGACCGGTTCTTCCGTGTCCGGAGCACCTCTTGTAGTCGTCTGTTACATAGATGCAAATAATTATTAAGATATCGGATTGCTTTGATTGGAAATTTGTAAAGAAAGAAATTATACCTCTCGGATCATATAGGCTGTTTTCCAGAAAACTGTCTAAAATAAAATAAAATCTTATTTATACACACGTAAAAAAACTATACAGGCGTTAAATAACAAGTCATAGTGCTAAGAAAAGTGTATGGTGATAGGCTTTTGTTAAAAAATTTACGGTGCAGTTTAATCGCCAAATCATAAATTAATTACCCTCTGATGATGACAGCAATTGGGTTTTTGTCCTTTTATTCGCAAGTAAAGCAGGTTTAACTAATTGAAAAAAAAAAAAATTACATCAGAGCTTTCATACGAATAGCCACAATATTATGATTTCGTTAACATTTTAATCAAATAAAAATGTTGTCACATTGTATTTGTAAAGACAGCGAAATTTTTTGTTTGACTAAAAAAATAAGTGATTTTGGTAGTGAAAAGTGTGTTTTGCATACATGTGTATATTTCACTGTATAGGCATAGCTGACATTAAATTCATAACTAATCGTTTTGTCAATAGGTCTTAGTTTTTAAGATTTAAGCCTACATTTTTTTTCTTCTTAGATCTTAGTTGAGCATAAGTGACTCAAAGCTGTTTTGGTACGGGCAGCCTGCTTCATGATTTATTTTAAATATGATCAGATGGTAAATTAAAAGAACATGAAAAAATTGCATGAACTACTAGCTTTCATGATGACATTGTACAAAATGAAAATTTTGGCGGGGTGGCGAAAGTCGCCACATTTAACGGAGTTCAAGTCGTAATAACGTATTGAATAGTGGCTGTAACTTATTTGTGAAAATTAATCTCTAGAGACAATAATAAGGAGTGCAATAGTATGACAAAACAAAGCAGGTTTAACTAACTGAAAAAATAAAATAAAATACGAATCACTCATGTGGCAGAACGAAGAGGTTAAGTTTACTGAAGCAATGTCAAAAGTGTTTTTTGCATAAATGTATAATGGAAGCTCTACTGTATACGCACAAAATAGGTCTTGGTTTAAAATTGAAGGTACATGTATAAATATGAGCATAAGTGAATCAAAGCTGTTTTGGTACGGGTAGCCAGCCTTGGTATTTATCTTCGATTGGATTTATTTTAAATACGATCAGATGGTAAATTAAAAAAACATGAAAAAATTACATGGACTACTAGCTTTGATGATTCTTAAAAGTGGGCAGTGCGACATTACACAAAATGAAAATTTGACAAGGTGACAGTCGCCATATTTAAAAGAGTTCAGTCGTAATAAAGTATTGAATAGTGGCCATAACTAATTTGAGAAAATTAATCTCTGGAGACAATAGTATGACAAAACAAAGCAGGTTTAACTAATTTCAAAAAAATTACAAATCACCGATTTGGCAGAACAAAGAGGTTAAGTTTACCGAAACAATGTCAAAAGTGTTTTTCGCATCAATGTATAATGGAAGCTCTACTGTATACGCAAAGCTGGCATTATCCCATTAAATTTTCAACAAAATAGGTCTTGGTTTAAAATTGAAGGTACATGTATAAATATGAGCATAAGTGAATCAAAGCTGTTTTGGTACGGGCAGCCTGCCTTATGATTTGTTTATCCTTCCCCACCGGGGAGAATTATTTTTATTTGTGCTGTAAACCAATAGCTCTCGATTCTAATTGTTTCCGTGGGGTCGTCAATGTGAGAGATGTCGTACCACTCTTTCGACGACGGTCGCGGGTTCGATCCCAGCCTTATCCACTGGTGTTTTTAATGTAGGTGGTCGGTACGTCCTTGAATAGAAACTGCTGAGTTTAATGATTTATTTTAAATATAATCAGATGTTAAATTAAAAAAACATGAAAAAAAAATTACATGGTCTACTAACTTTGATAATTCTTAAAAGACATTGTACAAATTGAAAATTTTGACAAGGTGGTGAAATTCGCCACATTTAGAGGAGTTCGGTCGTAATAAAGTATTGAATAGTGGCCGTAACTTATTTGTGAAAATTAATCTCTAGAGTAAAGAGCGTGCAATAGTACAACAAAATAAAGCAGGTTTAACTAATTTAAAAAAAAAATTACAAATCACTTATGGCAGAACAAAGAGGTAAACTTTACTGAAACAATGTCAAAAGTGTTTAAGGAATGTTAGGGTGTTTTTCGTGTGAAAAAAAATGTTTTTCGCATACATGTGTAATAGTAGATCTACTGTTTATGGAAAGCTGGTATTAGCCCATTAAATAATTAACAACCGATTGTTTTTGTCAATAGGTCTTAGTTAAAAATTGAAGATACGTATTATAGTAGTAAATATGAGCATAGTGACTCAAAGCCTGCCTTGGATTTATTTTCAATGAGATTTATTTTAAATATAATCAGATGGTAAATTTAAAAAAGAATGAAAAAATTACATAGTCCACTAGCTTTAATGCTTCTGAAAAAACGGACATCGCGAGGAGTTCAGTTGTAATAAAATAGTGTAATAGTGGCCGTAATTCGTTGGAGAAAATTAATATCTGGAGACAATAGCAAAGGGAGAGGAACATTACAACAGAAATATGAAACAAAGCCTTGTTAACCAGGGAAAAAAAAACTAGGGCATGTTAGGTTAGACTGAAGTCACGGATATTTTATAAACCATGAGCTTCACAAAAAAAGGCACATGTGATGCCCCAGAGACAATAAAACATTCTTTCAGAAGATATGAAGAGCAGTAAAGCACTAAATATAATCTGACAAATTTTACTGATACCCTTAATGGTAACAGTAGCATTTCTAACCTAAGCGAATCGTCAAAAAAACATATGATCCTGTGAGAGGAAAGGTGTGGGATTAAGTGTCCATTCAAGGGACCGATGGCTTTACAAAGGTAATTTTGAAGCCTTGGACCAGTGTTGGGCAAAAATTAGTCATGGTCTAGTGATTAATGATTGATCACTCGGAACGTTAGTCATGATTGGTAGTAAGTGACTAATTTAGTCATTAGTCATAATTTAGTTAGTTATAACTAATTTCGATAAATCATAGTCCAATGGGTGCACAAAAGATGAAAAATACACAATTTCATCACTTTTAAAAAAATTCTAACAAATTTATTTCATGAAAACGAAAAAATTTCAACAGCTTATTTAACAAAAATCTATCTTCCAATTATAAGTAAAACTCGTTATGAAAAGCCAAAAAAAAAAAATAATAATAATAAAATAATCTTAAAACAAGCTACGCTTTGAAAAGTAAATCTGCTTGCATAATCGATTAATGGAGAAAAAAAATTCTTTGAATTAAAATTTATTCCACCCGAATGGTGAGATTTCTACATTATTTGGAAAATACACTATCTTTGGGTCTTGATTATAATAAAACAGACGTGTCGGTGGTTTTCGTGTGTTATAACATTTTTGAAGGTTGGCCTTAAGCACGATTCTCATCTCAAAATTTTTATCCTGAGTCTGTTGGATTTTGGTAAGTGGTCATTGTTGCCAGAGTTGGGCAAAATCTAACTAATTCAATCATGACTAAGATTTTTGATTGAAGTTTAATCATGATTGAATTAGTCATGAGTAAATTAATCATTGTATGATTTAGTCATACCTCGTGATTGAATTAATCATGACTAAATCATATAATGCTTCATTTAATCATGACTAATTCATTCATGATTAAACTTCAATCAAAATTCTTAATCATGATTGAATTAGTCATGAGTAAATTAATCATTGTATGATTTAGTCATACCTCGTGATTGAATTAATCATGACTAAATCATATAATGCTTCATTTAATCACGACTAATTCATTCATGATTAAACTTCAATCAAAATTCTTAATCATGATTGAATTAGTTAGATTTTGACCAACTCTGCCCTGGACCTATAAGGGATGTGGTGTACGTTGGAACATAAAATCAATTCACAAAATAACCCAAGTGATTGAATGTTTTATATATTTCTTTAAAAAAGCTGACTTTTATCAATAGAATTCCATTCTGATTCGTCAGTTTTCCCTTTCAACATTTTGCAATCTCTAGAGGTCTGTCATCTTCATTGTACGGGGCGCGTAGAAATAAGAGTGGACGTAATTAGGACAAAAAGCCAACTCAATATGGTTGCTAGCCTTATTGACGATTTTCAACCAGTAATATAATTATCTCCAAATTTTTCAACTCAGTTTTTTTTTTTTTTTACCATCGTATTCTTAAATACATTTGCTATTAAAAAAATACGATAAAAGAGATGTAAATCGGTCCAGAAAAATTAAAAATTTCAGTTTAAGACATTGCCATATTGTACGAAGGGTAAAGCGTTTTGAAGAAAGTACTGGTCAAAAAATTGAATTTCCAAAATTTTATAATGTCTTAATAAAAATTAGATTTAATTAAATTAAAACATACTACATAAAATTAACGCATGTGCTATTTATGTTATTTTCTACGTGTTTTACGCCACGAAAACTCGTTATCTGAGTGAAACGTACTAATTAGTGGGGAGATGTGTTGTGTCAAATTAAGTGAAAATTCCGTGGTATTCATTTAAACATGTGTTTCATTATTTGTTACATTTCTATTGCATTGTAAAAGTTTTTTTTTGTTTTTTTTAAGTATGCTTTAATTATCACAAATCTGCCAGTTAAATTTAACGTAACAACCTTTTTTTGATTTAAAAAAAATTAAATTAAAAAATAAATAAAAGGGAACTGATAAATATGTTATAAATTATAATTTTAAAAAAATTTCAAGGTTATTTAAAAATTAACTAATTTTGTGGCCCGTTTGACCAATTAATATATTACAATTAATTAGGGTTTTTAATCGAAATAAAAAAGTCAATGGCACGAGCGGGATTCGAACCCATTAAAAATGTATTTTAAAAAAAAACAAAAAAATTCAGCACACGTTTGTGCATATATGTTCGGATTTGAGCCTATATAAATCCAATTCCAAAATTTAAAAAAAAAAAAAAACCTATAATCTTAGGCCAAAAAAAAAAACTTTCCAACTGAGGCCATTTAGCATGAAAAACTTTACAGCTCAGATTCTCAAAACTACCAATACAGTAGGTATTACCTTTCTCCTTAAAATTTTCTTTGGCGGTTGATCAGGCTTCTCAGTTTAAATATGTTTTTTCTTTCCAAAGTTAGATTGGGGATGAGGCCCGGAAGACGAAAGCACGTTTATTCTCTTGTCGACCTTTCGGCAGAATGTATCGCCTTCATCAGGACTTTGAAAAAGCTCTATAAGAAAACAAATGTGTTTCCGTCTTCCAGGTCTCATACCCAATCTAACTTTGGAAAGAAAAAACATATTTTTCTCTTTAAGGGGCAGAACAGATTTATTTATTTTTTGTAAAAATAATGATTGATAATTCGTATGGAGTTCATTGCGGGGCAAAACCTATAGAAAATTAAAATGTAAGACCAATTGATTTTTACATGTAATTAAAAATTTTGAATGGAAATATTTATTTAATCATGATTCATTTTTTCCCCCTAATTCGTGAATTTTATGTTTATTCTTACCAACGTCATTTCTTTCTGCCTTAAAATCATGATTTACAATGAGTATTTTTTATCGAAAGATTGGTGTAGTGATTATTGACCGTTAGTCGATAATTATTCAGATATCGTGAGATGCGGTCTGGTTTGATGTAGGTTTCAGAAAAATAATCTTCTTTATCGTGCCAACGTTTCAATCTTTCATTGAGATCATCTTCTGTGCCTGGGATTTACATTGTATTTTTTTTTTAATTAAAAAAAAATATTTAAAATACTTCGATTGAATTTTTTTTTTTTTTTTGCATTGTATAAATTCGCTTTTTTACACATCCTTCATGTTTTTGTTAAATTTAAACGATGTTTGTAAATCCCAGGCCCTGAAGATGATCTCAGTAAAGATCGAAACGTTGGCACACAAAAAAAAAAAGAAAGTTTTTCTGAAACCTACATCACACCAGACCTCATCTCACGATTTACGAATAATCAAAAGATTGTTTTGTAAAAGCAACAAATACTGTCGAAATAAATATTGCGGTAATCGTGATAAAGGTAAAATAGTTTATTATGCATGTATGTATATATAATTTTGTTAAAAATGTGCCTACGTGCTAGCATCATGTTTCTAGTAGTGATTGAAATTTGAAGTTTCTTTTTTTTTTTTTTTTTTTTTTTTTTTTTTTCATGCAGCATACATAATACTTGAAAGTTCCTCTAGTTACTAATGAGTGAAGCACTTTAATAAAATTCTATAAATGGTAAAAAAAAAACCAAAAAAAAAACAATAAAATTTAGACTTTTAGACATAATGGGACCATATTTTTATAATACATTATAGGCTGATTCTGTATAGTTTGTGTTGAAGAGAATAAGAAGTATGAAAAAAAAAAAAAAAAAGTGATTGGTATAATAGGCCCATTTGATTGTTATACAACGTCCCTAAACACACTAAGGAAGGAAATAAATATTTGTTGAAAAACAGTGTTTTTTTCTTAGACTGAGAAATGATGTTATTTTTACAGGAGAGAAGTGAAATATTTCTTTTTAGCGTAAAAGTATGGAATTTTTCCCTTTTCGTGGATTTGAGGTGAGTTGAAAAATTCCAAGGGTGCAACAGGAATCAAATGCCCTAAAATAATAAATACTTTTTTTTATTTATTACAACCAAAACAGAAAATGTAGCTTTGCCATTTATTGACAAAAAGGGAATATTAAATAAACATCCAATTTTGAACACAAATAGCAATAGAAACTATTGCATGTTGCAGATTTACATAATTATAATTGTTAACCTTTTAAATTTAATTTAATATTTTTCAACGAGCATCACATATTCCCCTTGTAATGCTTCAAAGCAATGTGTGTCTTTAGGCTCGACTTGCGCTTTGTCCTGTAGAAACAGTAAGGACAGCTGAAGCACGGCTCCTTGCCGCACTCGTAAGTCGTGTGCCTGTTAAGCGAGGAGATGTGTTTGAACGTTTTCTTACAACTTCCGCAAGTATGGCAAATTCCTGAAAGGAAAAATATTTCTGAATGAATTCTGTGAAGCATAAGACATTTTTTAAGGGCGAAGAAAACTTTCGTATAGGACATAAATTCTGAATCTTGTGTTCCGTGTACATTGAGAATTTGAGAAAAAAGAAAAAAAAAACGGTGGTTTATAGCCAAAATACAATTATCAATCACTCACCCTTATACATCTTTCAATGATTAATGGTTGATGA